>ML776879.1:485616-510680 GCA_009831015.1 Picea engelmannii | reverse complement strand
TATACATATAAAGTATCCATCTCCCAGAAGCTGATTCGGCCTGATGGCTGTACTTCAGAGCTCGAGCAACAACTTCAAAATCTTCTAAAACTCGGGTAGGAGTGTAATATGAGTGTACGACTGCACTACCCAGAGGTCTTCGATGGCTCGTCAATTATGGACTTGATAATCTTGATGATCGGACTGAAGGCTTCAGTGATTTCGAACAAGGCCTTGATTAGATGTTTAGGATGGCCGGGTATGCGGACAAGAGACATATTGCAGAGGGGTCGACTCAGGCTTAGTGAAAAACTTCCCTTGGATAATAGCACGACAAGTGATAAGACTTAGGCAACATATCTGTTAATCATAAGTCTATGAAGCAGGAGGCAATGCAAACTCTCCATATGTCTGGAAGAGTAACCAAACGGTGGAGGACACAACTCTATATAGTGAGAAAAAGCTTCCTAAGGTCGTACTACATCCCATAGTTTGATGATCAAACGGACATATTTTCTTCATCCAAGGGAGACTCATTATGCTGCCAATAAAGAAAATACTATTCCCATCCTCTTTTTGGGGTATATTTGATTTTTTTGTTCTTTTTGATAGTTTTTGAAAAAGAATAAAGGAATATTACGTTACAATGGAGGAACGAGTACAACAAACATACAAGATCGAGGCACAAGGACAAGACTGATGTTCTGGGAAATGATACTCGAAAAAAATCCTCCAGTAGCCAAAGGTTTTAAGATGCAGAAGCAAACTGTTACAAGGCTGATGGGTAAGGTATGAAAATGCGGTTGATAGAACACACAATGGTAACGTCCTTCGATGTAAGTTTAACGAGCCCAGAGAAGGGAAGCTTGGTGGTTTTTCATATTTAGAGAGTCTGAAAAAGCATAAAAGGAGACTCCAGTGGGGTACCTTTTTCGACAACAGTCTAGTCCGTTTGAAAAAGGGGTAAACTAGCACCGATTAGATGTCAATTCAAATCTATTTTAATGAGTGTGACAAGGACAAGATCACTCGGCTATTTTTTCAATTTTAAGGAGTCTGAAAAAAGCTTAACTATGGACTCCATCAGGAATGTTCTTCTGGACCATTTTAACGAGTGTGAAAGAATAAGGTCACTTGGAAATCTTTTCAATTTTAGGGAGTCTGAAAAGAGATTAACTATGGACTCCGTGGGGGTTTCTTTTTCGTAAATTTAGTCCCTCAGGCCCGAAAAAGGAATAAAATTATACCTGAGGATACTCTTCTAAAGAATGGGAGTTCAATAGAGTATTCCTTTGTTCCTACAGTTGGCCATCCGGATCGAAAAAAGGGTAAACTACCGTCAGATAGGCGTGACTTCAAATTTTAGTTTAACGAACGTGAAAGGTCACAAGATCGCTCGGCAATCTTTTCATTTTTAGAGGGTCTGAAAAGGGCTTAAGAGGAGACCCGTTTAAGGAACGTTCTTCTGGACCAATTTAATGAGTGTGAAGAAACAAGGTCGCTCGGTAATCTTTTCATCTTTAAGGAGTCTGAAAAGGGCTTAAAGAAGACTCCATAATGGTTACTTTTCTCAGTTAATCTGGACGAGATCGAAAAGCATAAATGCAGTCTCGCCGGATGTTGTTTTCGAATCTCAAAGCGAGCTTGAAAAACAACAAAGGTAGCTCATGATAGACTCTTTGTGGGTCGATGCCTGGCATCTCCTCGGGGGGAGCTGTATGCTTTGAAAAAAACATTGTCTATGACGCCAGGGGTTCTAGAGATATTGATAGGTATCGTTTCAGAAATGGTTTCCATATTACCCTCAGTATAGATATTGTGTGTAGCTAAGGGATTAGTATGACAAGACCTATCTCCAGTCATAGTCACGATGAATTCTCTTGCTTTGATTCTTCTTAACTTTGGGAGAAAATATGATCTGTGATGAAGATCTTCCCAAGGTTTGTCTGAACTAGTCATTGCTTCGATTACTGCTTCGTCAGAAGGCAAGACTAAGTCTAACGAATCGACGTTGGCGAGAGAACCCTGAGCCTAGATAGGCTCGAGAAGTGGATCCAACTCTTGTGCGGGAGTCGGATCAGGGTTAGCTGAAGCTTGATGGACTAAAGAGTATGCTACTTCAGTGGACGACAGGGGCATGGACATGCCGAAGTGCCCTGTCTCATCCATCATGTCTGATGGGGAAGGAAGAATCCATGGATCCGCAAAGTAAGTCATGCGGAACGACGAAACTTGAAAAATCTCAGCCTTGTGGTGATTAGATATAAACTTGGCATCGTCATGAGGAGGTGGGTAATCGAAAGTACCCATCAAAGATGGGCACAAACCAACTCCTATGTTAATGACACCGTCTTGAGGATTATCAATCATGGGAACCGTGGATGCCCCCAAAGCTGGGTCAGGTCTAGAGAAGGACAATTGATCGATGGTCACTATCCGGCTTTCGTGTGGAAAAAACAAGACTCGAAAAAATGTAGCAACCACAGCTTGCATAGCATAAGTCCAACTCTGACCTAACAAGAGGTTATAGTCAAGGGGAGCATCGACTACCTCTACTTCAACACACACGGTCTTCCCTCCTAACTGCACAGGGAAAGAAGGAACAATGCCATGTGGTCGGAAAGAACGACCGTCGAACGCAGTGAGGAGAGTAGGTGATGGAGACAAAGTGGGTTGACCAATGGCTTTCCAACATGCTAATGACATAATGCAAGTCGAAGCGCCCTCGTCGACCACCATGCGGAATATATTTCATGTAAAAGTTTTCGTGGGATGAGCCACTACTATCTGAAACGCGATGTGGTAAGGCAAACGAGGTTTCAAGTCAGTCGTATCTAACATGATGGTACCCGGGTTACAAGTCTTAGTAGAGCCTAAAGAAGTCAACAAGGATTTCCTCTGAGTAGGGTAGCTTTGGAGGACCTCCAAAGAAGACATATCACAAGGGGTTTGTGATAAATCTTCCACCACAGAGTAGTTCTGGGTGGCCCTTGCGTTTGGGTTGTGAGAAGCTTTCTTAAATGCACCCTTTGGAATGCGTGTCATTGTTTCACCCAATGTCTTCTTGATCTGTAGAGGAAGAGATGGGATCTCATCTTCTTTACCCTTCTCAGAGGTGCTTGGCTTACTATAGTCGTGTGCTCTAGTCGTTATTAAAGTATCACCCCTAACCATATATACGTTCACGCCTGAAGAATTGTTTGGAGGAGGGCAGGTTTCCTGGCTGCCCCCTTCGGCACTTGTAGAGGCTTGAGTTAGATTTTGCCCATGCTGAAAGGGATTAGTCAACACGTCTTGTTATTACTGTGTGACAAACGTTTGGGCCTCTGCAAGTCGAGGACATAGATGGGTCGGGTGGTCTTCCGCACACAATTTGCACGGATACCTCGCCTTCCATTTTTCTATAGTGCCCTCGCCAACATTATCAGTGGGTTTTTTATCCCCCTTACCCTTCTTGCATTGTTTTTTCTTCCCTTTAGGCTGTTGGGTGGCCTTTGGGTTAGTCGTCTGCATGGAGTGTACTTCCGACATTTGGGTAGGAGGAGCAGCCAAATCAATAGTCTGGATGGCCACTGAGTGTTGTATAGATAACTGTTGCAATTGCTTTGTCAATTGCTCAGCGGGATTGGTTTGTGTTGAACCAACAATACCATCGGCATGTGGTCCATCTCTCTGTCTAGTTTTATCTAGTATCGATAGTGGTGCATCCGGTAGGATGTTGTATAGTAAACCAAACTGAGAATAGATAAGCTCAAACTGTTGAGCTCTCATGATGGCATCCTCTTCGGAGAAAACTCCTGAAGTCGCGACGTCTTTGGATAATTGTGGGACTAAATACTTAAGGAACCACTCTAGTAGGAATGCTGGTGGGACTACTTTGATTAGACTCTTTCGGCGTCTCCACTCTTGGATATGATCAAAGATATGGTCCGCTGTCATCTGTTCGAAATTGGCAAGCATCTCTGTGCCAGCGTCATATCTCACAGGTAACTGGAAATGGTTAAGGAAGGCCATCACCAGTTCACTAAAAGAAGAGTATCGTGAGCGATCAAGCTCGATGTACCATTTCGCGGCACTCCCGATAAGAGTGCATTGAAACAATCGCAACTGGACGGAGTCATATTTCAATGAGTTAGATGAACACCAAAGATGGAACGTAGTCACGTGATCACCTGGATCTTCGTTAGGCTTGGCCTCGAACTTTGGAATGTCTGAAGGCAACTTCGTTGGCATAGGAGGCCAACGTGGATCATGGCAGATAGGATCATTTAGCAACCTTGTCAAATCTGGCAAGTGTAACGTCGCCCAGAATGGTAGTTTGGGTTGCTGTTGATAGCCCGGGAAAAAGGGTCCTGGAGTTTGACTGGCACCAGGTTGCCAGGAAAAGTTTTGTTGTTGGCCCGGATTCTGGTAAAAACCATGGCCCTGACCAGCGTAAGGATTTTGCATCTATGGAGACATCATTGGCTGATTCCCAATGAAGGACATAGGATGTTGGGCATTCATCGTGTTTGATGGACTTTGGGAAGGATTACCCCATGCCGGTCCTGCTGGGAGAGGCATAGAAGTCTGTCCGGGGTTCCATTGACTGTGGAAAGAATTACCCCAGAACGACATTCCAGAGGAAGGAACGGATCCTTGTCTTGAGTTCCAAGGTCCTGGTATATGTGCCCCTGGCGCAGGAATAGTACCCTCTACCGGAGTAGACTGTCCAAATATGGGAGTGCCCCCTGATGGGAAAGCAGTGGATGCAAAAGTGTCGTTACCAAACGTCTCGTTCCAAACAAATGGTGACAAACCTACCGGCATAGTATGCGCAGGTGTTCCTTGACTCCCGACTCCAAATGAACTCGTTTGTACAGGCTGCCCGACGGAATGCTGATGTAGACCGCCAAGTGAAGGGGATGAAGGAGGGATATGACCTCCAGTGTAAGGAAAAGCGTTGAAAGGGACAGGAATTCCCCCAAGTTGAACTTGCAGAGGAGGGTTAGAGCTCCCTGCCCCTAGACCCAAAGTCTATAAAGTGGAGTAAGTGAGTGCAGTACTTGTACCCGAACTAGGCATACCATATGAAAATGAAGGGCCTGTCGCACTAGGTGTGAAGGGAGGTGTGGCTGCCATGATAGATGGGATCGGTCCACTATGCCACATAGTTGTGGCTGAGACCATGGTGGCTCGAGCCGACGATGGCAAGTTAGGAGAGGATTCTCCTGTGGTAGCAACGGTGGTGGTAATGGAAGAATTCCCAGAGGAAGTAACAACGTTTGTTTCCATAGCTGTATGAGGCACTGACAGGCATTCGTAAAATAGGATTGGTGCACTGACCGACGGACAAGTATCAGTGGTTGGGGTTTCAACCGAGCCAATACTTGCGGTTGATTCCTCCGGTATTTGTTTGGGCTCAATGGTTTGAAACCTGGTTGCTTCGAAAGACCCTTGTTGGTCTAGCTTCCGCCTCAATGGTGGCAGGGGTGGCTCCAGTATAACCGGTGGAGCTCGGGATCCTCCACTGTGTGAGAAGATCCAAGACATGCTAAGGTATTCTACACGTTCAAACAGTAACACACACTAAAAAAGAAGCCCCTAAGAGATAATTCAAGCAAACACTAAATTAGTTGGAAGAACAGTTACAACAACCAACACTAGAGCAACTTACTAGTGCAAGTGCAACTCGAAAATGGAAGAACCCTCCGGGTATACTCTACAAAGCGTGGCCCGATGTATGTCCTAGGTACCACGGTATACCCCTGCAGTCACCTGTGTATGTCCCTAAAAACGATTGGCAACTAGATTTCTAGCACGCGAATAGTCACCAGGCGGGTACAGTCGATAGTCAGGTAGACCACAATGAGCAGGGTATCAAGCCCGAAACCTGTCAAGGGTATCGAGAGCAACTGGTCTGGAAGACAAATGAGGACCTCGAACGTATTCGAGACACATGAAGCCCCGTGGAAAATGAAAACGACGGAATCCCACAACAATTTCTCGATATGTGTTCTCCATTACGCTTGGTCCGGCTTTGGAGGGGTTATCTCCGCTACCTTTCCTTACGCGACCTCGTGTTTATCCTCTGTGTTAGAGGGGGGTCATGGATAACTTCCACGAAACTGGACTTCTACACTCCCTATCACAGACTCCAATGTTTGGTTTGAGTGGCCTTGGAGAGTTTCCTCTCCAACCTAATCCAAGGCCCTAGTCCTGAACTAGTGTATGAACTCTACAAACAAAAAGTCTAATAGATTTTAAATTAGCGTTGCTTTTATGGGATTTTTTAAATCACAAGGTATGAAGGTGAAACTGATGATGTGTAAAGACTCAAAGCAAAATGAATGAGAAATGCTGGAAACAAAAAACTTTTACAAAAAATGCAAAAATCAGCAACTTTTCACCAAGAAAGACTTCTTTTTCTTTTCAATTTTTCCAAGATTTCATGCAGCAAACATAAAGGAATTTTGCTTAATCTTCGAGCTACTTATGCTCTAAATGCACTGCAAAAACTTGTGAACACAAAGACTTATTCCTAGCTATTGATGCAAAAACACAATCTTCAAACAAAGAAGAAAATAAAAAAGAGATATAATTTTTTTTATTTAAGTGCTAAATGAAGCAACAAAGAAAAATGCCGACAAGCACAAAACCAAGAAAACAAAACCAAATTCTGGCTTAAAGCGCAGATTGCAAAGAATCAAAGCAAAGACACACAATGGCAATCGAGAAAGCACCAATTCTTACGCTTGTCTAAAAACCATAAAACAAATTTTTTCTTTTTATCTTTTCTATCAACTATCAACTAAGAAAAATAGGCTAAGGGTAAGAGGCCCTACCCTACTAACTGTGCAACCCTAGAATCAAACCCCTGAGAGGAACACTTCTCACCACAGGAAGGGATGACTGCCCCACCCTGATTGAAAAGCAACCTATCAAGCACGCTTCTGTCACTGAAACAGCACGCGTGCAAATGCGTGCTGAGCTACAACAGAGCGCGTGTACCCACGGGATGCACTTGCACAGGCTGCGTGTATGTACCAAATCTAAGGAAAAAATAAATACAGACAGCCCAGACTAGGAAGAGGCCTCTGGTATTGATAACCAGGGTCTCTTGAAGGCTTGGATGCATCTTCCAATAGAAAAGAAAAATAATTGCAAAGAATAACAAAACGCAATAAAGCAAACTCAGACCAGACTATGAACCAGCAAGACTCAGACAGGATCCAGAAAGCCCCCGGAGAATGTATAATTCTGATAGGGAAGAGGAGGATTGCCTATCAGGCTTTCTGACTCCTACACGCTATTGAAACCTATACAGCTAGCATTCAAACGTGGGCTGTAAGGGGTTAGGGCGCGGGTTACACGCGTGTAGGACTTCTGTGGGCCGTGTGTACCTCTGTGTGTCTCGATAATTATCGTCAAGCAACAATCAAGGAAAAACTGGTATAAAGAACCAGGTTCCCTGCTAGCTCTGACCTAACAGAAAATAGACATGCAAAGAAACAGAAAATCCAATCCTTTAAACTACCCAAAAAACCTCAACTAAATCCGGAAAACCCTAAAGAGTATCTTCCCCAGTGGAGTCGCCAACTCTGTTGTTGGGAAATAATACCCTACGGACTAGCAAGCTAGGTTTAGACTTGCATGCAGATCATGACCTTAAAGAAATTACTTTTAACCTACCACCCCAAAACTTAAAACCCCTTTTTCACATACAAGCATGGAAAGGAACTACTAACCTTTTTACTGATGTTTGGTGTATATCCTCCGTTGTGCTTTGTCCGCTTGCTTGCGCTGCTCCTTCTAAAGACAATCCTGCAATCAAGACAAACCACTACACATGCATGCTAATTTTCTACTTGAGGGTTAGAAATTAAGCATAAATTGAATAAATCATATATAACTCATGCATTGGGATGGGAAAAGTACTCTTTTATTACTTTCAAAATGAATCAACTTACAATCTGTGTTGAGACCGGCCACCGTTCCTTGATCCTGATCCTGGGCTCCTCCTCTTCTTTGTCCTCCAACTACTTTGCGTTAATTCTCCTTAGGCTTGAGGAAAGGATAAAGGGTTGGGACAAATGGATTCGGAAATTGGGCAGAGTTTCTTTGCTATTATTTTCCTCCTCCAAATAGTACCCCTACCCCTTCTTTTATAGGCTAGAAGGAGCTAGGGTTTTGGACGAACTCTCGGCCATGCATTGCTGGGAGTTTCAGTTAATTGACCCATAGCTTTTTGTCTCGTCGACAACTTTCCTATTTTTGTGCTTTGCTAGGTAAACGCGGGCTGTAGTAGGCCTGCCAGTGTTCCAACGCATGCAGTAGTAGTCCTGCCAGCGTTCCAATGCGTGTAGTAGTGGGTTAGGGCGCGTGTGACTTAACCCAAAAGGATTTTCAAAGAGGTTTCTCAACATATGTTTTGGCAATGAAGGGATATGATTTGTCCTAATTCCAGGTAAGCATGGATGGTGCAATTTAGGGTTATAACACTCACATCATCAGGAGTCCCAAAGTGTCGAAATGCGAAAACCCGAAACAGGCGCATTTCTTGGAGTACTGGATACCGGGATTTCGGATACCAGGATATGGAAATGACAAAGACTCTCATCATAAGGAGTCCCGAAGTCGTGAAACTCAAAGTCGAGAAATGATAAAGAATCCATATCGGAGTTTTGGATACTAGGAGTAGGAGGAGTCAAGAGTAAAGACTCTTCATCATAGGAGTCCCGAAATTGCGAAACCCGAAGTTGGAAAATGTCACAGACAAGCTCCGTTTCGGAGTTTTGGGCACCGAGACATGGAGAGTCAAGAAACTTTACCACAGGAATATCGAAATGCCAATTCACCGAAATGAGAAACAATGGAGTACCAGACCGTTGATCTAACTCCATTTCGGAGTTCTGGATATCGGAAGTTGAAGTGTCGAAACACTTCACCACAGGAGTACCGAAATGTTGAAGTGTCGAAACGTGAAATTGTGAAATGTAGTTTTTGAATAAGTCTATGGTCACAGCCATTGGTCACATCAACAAGAGATAAAGGAAAGAACTAGAGCAACCAAGCTCCATTTCGAGGATCGCGACTATCCTATGATCACTGTGTACCTACCAAAGGGTGTGCGCATAGTTCGAACTAAGCAGACCAAGATTGTAGCATTGAATTTTTGTGACTTCAACCTTGGTGACCGGAAAGCCTATAGTATGATTTCCTTGCACAAGTATATGACGATGGAAAAGGGGAGGAATTCCAAGATCGTCCCTCAGCAATGGACGATGAACCTCGCGCAGTCCACCTTACTTAATGTAATGAAGATTCCACACTTTGGCAGGCACCAGGAGGTGAACACTTGTGTAAAATTGCTACTAGCGAGCTACCATGGAGGATATCTCTGGTTGAACCGATGTATAATGATTGATCTAGAATTGATCAATTAGATCACCGGGCTGAGCATGTAGGGACCTGACCCGCAAGACTATTACCCTGGAAAGACCGCAGATTGTGCTCTATCATAGAATATTAAATAGGCCTATGGAAATGTTGAAAAAGGTGCACGAGGTTACAAGGTAACCTCTATTGACAGTGTCCCAGTGCACCTTTCCTGTCAGATGATCACAGGAAAGTTAGTCCGCAAGAACAGACCGATGCAAGTATCTGGGTTCATAGTTGATCTCACAGGAAAATGCGTAGAAGCAGTCCAAATGAACTGGTCAAAGTACTTAGCGGATCAAATCGAATTGGATTGCAGAGAAGCGCAAGAACAAGGATATGAGTTCCACTTCAGTTGGCTTCTCATCCTGATCGCCTTCATAGCATGGGAGATGCCAGAGGATGTCATTTTTCCTGAAATCCTACCATTTTGAACCATTGGATGTGAAGTTCAGTACATTATAGTACATGACAAATATGAACAGGAAATGGTGGTCGAATACCCTCTTTCATAGATACTACATCCAATTGAAGGTCGCGATATAAGACACACCTCACATTACTCCGAACACACTCCATAGATTTAGACCCTTAATGAAGTTCAGCGTGGACTGCCACTTCATATACCTAACTCCACGTGCTGATGAGCACCAGGAACATATGTAGTCCTATTATAAATTGACAGAAGAAGACCTTGAAGAGATCACCAAGGAATGGTTGGTGGACCTCCTCATTGCAGCAGATCCAGCGGATATTTCAAATATTAGCAGCCCAGAAGCTGCGCAGGACACACTTGGGTCCAGTAAGACAAAGAAGACAAAGGAGACGAAGAAAACTAAAGAGGTTCAAGATGTGGATAGTTGCTCTGTAAGGATAGCTTTCATCACACCAGATGAATAAGGTAACGACAAAGACCTAGAATAGGTTGAAAAACAACCACAAGATGAAGTCGAAGTTCTAAAGAAAAGAAAAGGGTCACCTTCGAAGTCTTCCATTAAGAAGAAATCCAAAGTGACCATGACCAAGATGAAGACCACGCTCAATCCAGATGACTTCATATTTCTCCTCGTGACTTTGAATGAATCTATAGAAGAGATCACAGAAAATCTTGAGGCCAAGCAAGAAACGATGTACAACATAATTGAAACTGAGCTCCGAGGAGTGCAGCAATCACTTCAGTCTAGTCGCACAACACCTATGATGCCTCTGCTAGAAGGAACAATAGAAGAGGGATATGAATCAGTTCAACTCTGTAAGATCACCGACATAGTTGAAGTTCATCTTTGGAATGCAGAAGAAGAAACAACACAAGTTACATAGGCCCTACAAAAAGCACAGGAGGAAATCATAGAGCAACACTGAGTTGCACAGCAAGAGAAGGATGCCATCCTAGCGAAATTTGAAGAAGACAGAGAAAACATCCAAAAAGAAAAGGAGTAGATGCTCGCAAAGTAGATCGGGATCCAAGAAGTAGTCAACAGAGAATTTCACTCTCTGACTGGCTTAGAACATAAGGTAGAAGAACCCATAGAACGCCAAGTAATGAAGCTTGCTGAAGTCATTCAACAACTACAACAAAGAGTAGTAGAACTAGAGCTCCAAGCTATACCGAGTACTCCACAAGAAGAACTTGACTAATGAGAAGTGAATGCCCAAAGTACAGTAGAAAGGATTAAGGCACTCACTAAAGAATGTAAGCAATTAAGTAGTAGAAGTGCGCAGATACATGAGAACCTATTTGAGAACCCTAAATTGCATAAATTGGAGTCACAGCTCCAGGAGGCGAAGTACCAAGCCTAGAAGTTACAAGTACAGCTGAAGGCCCTACCGACCATACAGAAAATGAAGTGGTCCCATGAACAGCGCATCATGCAACAGAAGATTCATATGATCCAGGGCAATGTCATGGAAGTGACACAACAACTTCAACTTTTGCAATATAGGGCATGTCAATTATTCCTAGAGATTGAGAGCCAAGGGACAGACCTAGAACATGTCATGAACACAGCAGAGCAACGGTTAGAAGGACCAGTTAGTAACGCACTCATTCAGGAGTTTGCTGAGCAAGAAGTAGCAAAGAAATAGATCGAAGCAGCTAGAGCGAAGCTCGAGACCTTCAAGGAAGAGTTACCCAGAGAAGAGTGACTCGGGATGAGTCACAAGTGAGTGTTGGGGGCCAGTTGGCCCTCGACCAAGTTTTGAGGAATACTTGGTCATAGTTGACCATTTGGTACTTCGACTACCTGTCGAAGACGGAGTGCATAGCGAAGCAGAGATCATGGGATCTCGCCACCTTTTCTGAAACCTTTTTGGGTTTTTTTGGGAATATTGTAATGGGAAAGGGATGTCGGCCCTTATTTAGGCCTTTTTCTATGTATAAATAGAGGTCTAGGCCATGTAAGAAGAGAGGCCCTATCTAGTCAATGGCTTAGTGCATAAGTTGGATCTATGTGATCAGAAGTCTGTGTGACTGTAAGAGCTATGTGCATGTTGTAATAAGTGTTGAGTGCACATAGTGTGATAAGGTTTAGTGCTTGGATATACATGGGGAAAGAGGATCTAGCGAGCTGCACAGATCTCTTGTCCTATGCGGGGTAGGATCTTGAAGGATTAGTTCTAGTAGCGAGATATGTGTGATCAAGTATCGTAAGGCTCTGTACATTTTGTGTAAGACTTGCGGAGCTAAGTGCAAGTCTCTGCGAGAGACTGTAGAATGATTTGTACTGAGTGCAAGCAAGAGGGATCTAGCAAGCTGCGCAGATCCTCTGTCGCATGCGAAGTAAGGGTCATTGAAGCTATGTGTTGTAACTTCTTGACCAAGATAATATATAGAAGACTTTGTGGACATATCCCCAGGGTGGGGGTGAACCACAGTAACTCTGTGTATTGTGCTGATGTGCTTGTCTCTCTCTTGCTAAGTGCTCCGATATGTTTAGATAGATCTATTGATGCTTTGTGCTTTAGAGATCTGAATGCATGCTAGATATGATACATAATATGCTAAGTGCTTAATCTATTGAGTATAACCTATTTATCATTGCTAAGTACTAGATCTGAGTAATTACTGTGGTGCTCTGTGCTTTCTGCGAAGTGTATTAATGACTGTATGTTAGGAAATAACTGATGCTAAGTGCACTGTAAGCAAGATAATCATAGATCTATGTCCCAAATAAGGTTGCAGACACCTGAGTCTTGCAACCACCCCTGCGTCTACCTCGGGTGAGACTTCATATACTTCTCAGGTGTTTCCGAAAGGGCCGGTAGTTAGGGATTTGTTGGTGCGCTCTTGAGCGTTGAACCCTAGGTCTGCCCCTATGCCAACACTTGGTCTTCCGCACTGTCTGACTTGATTTATTTTTGGGAAATGTTTTGTCTTTGTTTATTTTCATGACTCTCATTACCGATTCAAGTTTGGTTGAACTTATGAAACCCCATGAATTAAGAATCGACAACCAAACATTGCACCTAATGCGCTTAAGTTTGGTGTTGAAAATAATTCAAGTAAGTAAAGGAACCACTTGGAAAACAATAGTCACCGAGCATCGATCTTCATCGGCATCAACATAAGGCATTTTTGGTTTGCATAAGTTTTTTCATAAAGGTTCGAGTGATAGTCGATCCCCTTCAGCATCGGTAAAATACGAGGAGGACAAACGTTAAAGAAGGATGAAAAGAAATCATCGATAGTTGATTCCCAATGCACTTTATCGAGATCAGGGAAAATCCAAAAGGATCACAACAAAATTTTTGACCACGATAAAGTTATCCCCAATCACCTATCCCCGATGAATTTTCGGCATCAAGAATTTTTCCAGGGAGCCTATCTGAGGGCACTTAGGTAGGTTTATTGCCAATCTCTGATCCTTGACACTTTTTGGCATCGACAAGCTAGGATTTGGTCCCAGAACGAATAGTTTAAGGAAATTCCTGACTCTGATTAATACGACTGAATTAAGTCATTGGTCTCTAATGCCACATGTCTTTACTAGGTAAGAGGGTCATACGATCTAGTTCTATCCCAAGTCATTCTTGGTTCCCTAGGTCCTAGTCACACCTCTGAGTCAGCTTTTCCACATCAACACTGTACGATAAGATCGATTGGCGTCAGAGTTTTTTGCAGGAGGATATCAAAGAAAATGTTCATATCACAATCTCAACCCTCGATCCACCCACTGAAAGAGTGGCACAACGAGACATTTTTAGCGTTAGATATGATTGGATTTTGGACATTTAAGGAGGTAATTAATACCTGATCCTGCACTAGTTTCTACCTCTTGCACCAATTAAAACAACATGTTTGAAATCGATGATAGACCACATCATTACCCGTGCCTTCACCGTCAACCCATGATGAATTTAAGTTCTAACTCCTCTAAAGATTCATCAGCAGATTTATTGAAATTTCATTCATAGCCGGAATTGAATGGTTAATGTGACACAATGAGGTCTTCCATGTTTAAATCTCTTGAACCATTGTGAAAAAATTCATTCTGTGCGTAAGAAAACTCCAGAGTGTCCGAAGGAGAAAAACGAGAAAATCGAAGACTACTGACCTTCATGATTATCAAAAAACCAGGTTTAACAAGATTAAGAGGTATGTATCCAAGTCTGTCAATTTGTTGGTTATAATTTATACATGTTTGTATAGTTTCCTACACAGTCTCTAAACTCTGCCCAACTTGCACGAACAATGCCTTCGAGAAATCCAACCACCAAATGCTCGCCAAGGGATCCAAAGTTGAAAGAACCAGATATAGGTGAAGGGTATTCTCCATGCACCATGAAGAAATTGGAGTACGCCCCTAGGCTGGAGCCTGTCATCAAGACAACAAAAAAGAAAGTTTCCATCTAGCCTCTAGCCTTTGGAGATACAGAGGCAAGCACCGGATCCAAGGTAGTACTCCCACAGTGGGGGGATCTCTTCAACAGGATTAACAAAGAATAATTCCTGAAGTATATCCGACACAATGACCTATATGTAAGGGCGTTCAATGACCAGGTGTGTCCCAACATCTAACGATCATATTTACACATGGTGGCGAGAAGAACCCCTATTTTCCCCTGCATAGAATTCCTGAAGTGCATCATCGACCACACGGATGAGATTTAATATTTGATTAACGATGAGAATGGTGGGTGTGTCGAAGTTTTCCTCCCAACAGAGGTCCAAACATACTACAAGCTTTGGAACCCAGAGGATAGGCTCAACACAAAATTCGTGGTGAATTTCTATGAATTCCATGACACCATTTGGTTGATGGCCTTACGGTAGAGGGAAGACAAGAAATTCCCCAATCGGAGTAATGGATGGTACATATAATCACCCTGAGGGAGTCATACATCTATTTGATGGCTCTCATCTATCGGCTATATGGAGAAAATGATTGCTCCAAGTTTTTGGAAGCATGGATTCCTTTGGCATACACAGTTGCAAGCACCGGGAGCAGTTTCAACTAGGGAGAAATAATCTCCAAACAACTAAGCATCTGTGTGCAATAGGCTCATATGTCGAAGGAAGGAGAAGCACCAACTTTCTACATGGCCTCGTACCTTCTCGATGTCATGTGCGATAGGAACATCTTCATCGACATGAATATGGGTTGGCATATTGCAGAGCTCTCAGTCCATGTCCAATTTAGCATGCAATGGGAAAACAAGTACAAGAAATATTACTCCCTCATCTGTGACAAATTCATCTCCTGTATTTATTTTATTATTTTTAAGAAGTAATTCCCAAGGCTATCATTGGAAGCCAAGAAAATGATAGCCAAGGTAGGACATTGGTACTTGGACAATCATGCAATGTACATCAGGGTGTTCAGGTCCACTGGAGCACCACATATCCTACCTTCTCATGTCCTATACTGACTCATTTTGGGAGAAATTTTCTATCAGACCATCATGCAAGGCTATAACGCCACAATAAATGGGCCTTCATACCCTACGATTTCCATTTGGGGTTCTATCTAGTAAAGGATATTGCTAAAGATAAACAAGAAGGGATGAGCCAACTTGAATTTAGGTTCCCTATAGGCCGTTTCTGCAAGCATGATCCTAATGGCCCGGTCCTCCAACATGCGTCACATGTGTCATCATGTTGGCCATATGATCACGATAATTTTGAGGATGAGGTATTCACATAGAATGCCCAGGACTAGGATGAGGTGGTCCAGAGGATGGCCAACCCAAATATGACCAGGTTCAAGGCCATGATCATTGATAAACAAGTGGAAACAATAGAAAAGTCATCTCAAGAGGCCCTCAGATCCAGGGAAGAAATCAAAGTGGCAGAGACAACAGAGGTGCAAGGAAGGGAACTATTCTTGAAACCATAGGCACAAACAAGGGGTCTGCCCTTAATGGTAGAGGCATAGAGAGTAATTGATCAGTTGTAGAATGACCCAAGATGCATAGAGATGACAAGGGTTTCTGCAGAAAACCCAATTGAAAGTCGAGGAGGACCAAGTGACCTAGAGTCGATACAAATTGAAGAAACCATCGGGTCAGATATCCCTGAAGTTTCGGTGCCACATTTCAAATCACCAGGGGATGTTTCAACTCAACCAGAGATAGAGAGGACATCAGGGAGAGAAAGGACACCAAATCCCCTATTCGATATCATAACCATTTACGACGATGAGGAGAGCTCAGAGGTGTCCCTGATTTCTCCAGTGAAAATCAGACAGGAAAAATAACCTCAGAAAGAATCCACCCTGAGTCCCAATGCTCCAAGTCAGAGCAGTCCACAGAACTAGTACGAGGTAGAAAGTGCCTTGGATGCTGAGGCACTCAACACACTGGGAATCCCAATGGAAATCTCGAGGGATGAGCCAGGATCGAGTGAACAAGGGGAAGAAATTACACAACAGGAAATAGGAATCTCGACAACCAATTATCAAGTAAGTATCGAGCCTTCCCCTGATTCATCAATTTTGGTTAGTACTTTACCTCCCAATGAGAAACTACTAGAGGTCGAACTTTTAGGACATATAGAAGAGGTTCAAGAACCCAATCTTGAACAAATACACACAGTCGAGAGCCTGGGAAAAATTCTTACCTGGGGAGAGAAACAAATCCCCGAACCAGTGGATGAAGTTTCCGATATACAAGCCATCACCTATGACCGAAAGAGGAAATCCATAATGAAGATAACCACTAAGAAGAGGAGGCTTACTCTAAACAATTCCATCCTCATCACCACAGAGGAAAAGTTGATCAGCACAGAGTATGCCAAGATGTCCAAGCTCTTCAGCGTAGGGATGACGACCATAGATGCCACCCTGGATAGAGAAAAGAAATATGAAGAGGAGTTGGTCATTGTGCTAAAGCAGTTGTATCATATGCACCATTAGATGAAATACTATCAGGACTCCACAAAGGCCACGGTGTTCTTGAGAAGTGAGTTCCAGGATGCCTACAGTAAATTCATGAGTGAGAGGCACCTTTTCACTACAGGGATAGCCAATTTTCAAAAAGACACCCTTATGGCATTAGAAATGTGCAAGGACATGGAAATATGGTATGAGAAATCCCACCAAGTGGTGGAAATAATTGATTACATCAACGCGGTTCAAAAGGGATGAGATGTCGAAGGGCATGATATTAAGGTACTAAGGGACAACAACATCAAACATATAAGGAAGTTAACCGAATAATGGGTGAAGATGACCCAAGAACCTCATCAGGAGATCCAAGAGAAATGGGTCTATTGCGAAAGGAGTTGGACCAAGATCAATCGGGCAATGAAAGACATTGGTCTCCCAGAAATCGGCACACCCGAGACTTTGTCAACTTGCATGACATAATCAAAATATATGTAGAACAAGACTCATCATGGACTGTGGAGATAACAAAGGTAGCGAACATGGCACCAGGTCAAGTACAACAGTTCATGGAGAACCCGATCAAGGTTCGAAAAGTGTTACAACAATTAAGTGTTAAAGTAGTCAAGTATCGAGTACAAGAAGTAGAAATATAGGAGATCCTTTTGGCCCTGATGGACCAACAAAGATTCTCATATGCTACCACATGCAAGGAACTCTTCGTCAAATGGTTGGAGTATGAGATAGTCTTAATGGGTGGATGCAACAAAACACACAAGGTGCATTGTGTCATCTCACCTGAGATAGTCTTAATGGGTGGATGCAACAAAACATACAAGGTTCATTGTGTCATCTCACCTGAGATAGCCTTAATGGGTGGATGCAATACTCATGTGTTTACAGCCTAGGATTGAGTGATAGATTTGGTAATGGTGTATTGGGAGTGCTACTATAACTTATTAATGTAGTATACCATTATCATGATTTATGCAAAAAATATAATAACTCATTCATTTAGTGCATCTATATCTACTGAGAAAATAGAGAAGTACATGCATTCAATCACATAACACAGATGTTACTGTGGTTCACCCCTCCTGGGCTACGTGCACAAATATTTGGCTCTTGTCTCTTTTATTATCATCATTTTGTCATTACAATGTTGTTCTCTTACAACTCTCCTCAGTTGGGTAAGATCTATATGAGGTGGACTAGGTCGCACCAGGCTCCTCAGACTGCGATCTAACCCTCAATATCTACCCTCCTCTGTCCTCTCTTGCTCAACAACTTACAAAAGTAGGTCATACAATGAAATATTACCTATCTACTCACTACAACAATTTCTCTCTATAATAATGACTACTCTACCCTCTGAGACCTAGGTATCTATATTTATACATTTTTGTCTCTTCATCCATTACCATACATTACCAAAACCCTAACCCTATCGTCGTTGGGTCTTCCATGCATGCGCGCATGCTTCTTTTCCTTCTAGATGTCGCTTTCCTCGTCCATGCCTTCTTTCCCAAAATTGCCTTTCTTTCCACCTTGGTATGCTTCCAACAGTCCCCCAACACTAGCATGTGGCTCGTCTTGAGCCACCTAACCTTTGTGCACTTCTTTGATCTCCCTGATGATCGCCTAGAACTTCTCCTTGAACTTTGTTTCTTGTGTTTGCACCTGTGCGGTCTTCTCCTTGAGTGTGTCTACTATATGGAATGCAATTTTATTGTTGATCAATCTAGTGCATTCTTCCTGGATCTGTGCTATCAGTGTCTTATCTTCCTCTTCTTGTGCGATGACTTCTGCTACTCTCTCTTGGAGCGGTTCCATTTGAGCCCGATGCTCCTTTTTCCATGTTTGCGCAATGGTGAGTTCTGCCTGCAGTTTCTTCATATCCTGTGCCCCTTTGTCATGCTCTGTAATGACCATTTTATTCTACCTCTTCTTGAGGTCTTGGATAGTTGTTCTTATCCTTTCTTCTTCCTTGTCCCACTGTTGGAATTCTTGATCTTCTTCTAAATTTTTCCACAACTGTGTTGCTTCTTCGAACAAGTTGGTTTTTGTTCGGACCCGTTGCTCTATTTCCTGCAGTTTCTCTATTGCTTCCTGCTTCCTTTGTTCCCTTATTGTTGGTGGAGTGGTGGGTGTGAGATTTTCACTGATATTATCGATCTCCTTCTGATATTGATTGATTTCCTGTGCAATCTGATCAATATTTTTTGTTGTTATGAGTTCATCCCTCTGTGCGGTCTTTGGAATATTCTCATAAGTTCCTGCCACTTTATTCTCCAATCCATTCATGTGCTCCCTTTCCTCTTGGGTCTCAAACTTAGCTTGCTCACATATTATTTCTAGCATGTCCTGCTTCTCCATTTCCTACAGTAATTTGGCTAAGTCTATGCATTCACGAGACTGTACCTCTTGGGTAACGCTGACCTACAATTTGTGTAGAGCCTTGTATGGTATTCACGGTAATACCAGTTGGATTTGGGATAAGTCCTTTAGTGGTGTCTGCCCCATGATCTCTTCCATGCACAACATACTAGATGTAATGTGGAATGTTGCACTCAATTGTGGTATTGTGTGGATTGTATCACGATTGCCTTCTTCTGGTATTTCTCCTATCTATGATTTTGATGTCCCTGTTCCTATGTTTCTTCCTGTTGTTTGCGCTTCCATGATCTACTTGAGGAAGTTCCGCATCTTTTCCAACTCCTCTTGAATTCTATCCCTGTGGTGCAAAACATTGTCAAAATCCTTAGATATACAATCTTGAAGCCTTCAGGCTATCATCTCTGCATCATCCTCCGTGATCATGTAATCTGGGGGTGTTCTTTGCACCTTCATTTTCTTGTGCAGTCCCCCCGTCTGAGTGGTTGGCCTATTATTCAAGCCCGGTTCTTTTGGATTGGGACTTGGTGTCATCCCCTATTATTCCTCGGCATGCTTCTGTTGTACTTGGGTCGGCTACATAGTATTCTTTTTCCCCTTCTGGGTCCCCGTCTTAGCTATCCCTTCATTTGTCTTTTTTGTTTTTGTCTAGTACATCCTCCATTTCTTGGGAACTGGGACTTCTTGAGGTCATGTTTCTTCCTTCACTGCCTCCTCTTCTATTGTCTTTGTAGGTATTTCTTGGGTGACGACTGGAATCTTCCACTCGCCTTCCCAGCATTTGATCACCATGTATATGTCACCCGTCGTGATACGATAGTGATTTGTAGCCACTACTTATTGGGGTCCTTTTGCACCTATATCCACATCGCATGTGGTGTGGCCTTGAAGTTGGCGATGTCTCGATACTGTGCAATAGACTATGGTTTTATTCTCCACATGTTGGAGATGGCCTCCTGCAAGTCTCGAAGGTATCCTTCGAATACAACTGCATTCATTTTCTTATGCTTAGCATCTGATGCAATGCCAAGTGATAGATACCTCGCTCCACAATTCATCTTGGCTCTAGTGCTAAAGAATGTGTAACATGGTTCCTTCCATCCCATGATAGTTATCAACATGAGTAGCCATGAGTAGTGAAATTTTGTTCCTAGATCCTGCACATCCTTGCAGTCATCCAGAAATAAGTTCAAAAGATAGGGTGCCTAGCTAACTGTGGTGCCCTCAGCACACTAAGATGCAATTGTGACAACCCCAGCCGAAACTTCCTCCCTGCGGCATTTTCTCAGCAGTTTGCAGACCATGATTTTTGTGGCGATTTGTGTTGCGACATACTTGATCCTATTGATGATGATTCCTCACATCCCCTTGTCAGTACCATATTTCTTTTTCATCTCCTCCACAAGTGATTTCTCTTTTGTCTTATCGTTGAGAAACTATGCGAGATCCATGCCCTGGGATGGCAACCTTGTAATGTGTACAATGAGCCCTACGCCTATCGATATGAGATCATCCAAACATATATCCCCACCATGTGTGACTACCATAAGACATTGTTTGATGTAGTCATTTGTGTACTATCCTCTGCCAAATTTTGGTAGATCTAGCAGACCTAAAATCCCCATTTTCTCCAATCCTGTTGCCCACTCACTACTACATATGGGCGGATTATTCCATGAAAATGTTCCACGCTTCAACTAGTTTCATATTTTTTTTTAAACAGGGTGGTATTTTCATCGCTATTGCCATGAAAGTTCATCGCAATATCGACAAAAATCTTATTTAATATAGTCGGGATTTTCATCGCCATAGAGACCGACTTTCGTGGCAATAGCGACGCAAATTTTTCCTATCTCATTGGTCGGTGTTAATGGCTAGTTGGCTATTTTATCTATATATACATGACTTTAAGAGACTTTGCGACACAATTGCTATAGTTGCAACACTGTTCTTGGCTTTTGTTTGAGCTGTTTATTTTTTTCGTCACCCACCGGTTGAACAAATCCAATTCTCAATCTACATAGCTCGGATTTTGAACTTGCAAGGTTAGTATGTTATTTTTTATTGATGTACTCATTTAACTTCTAAATTTTTTTTCAAATGTCCAAATTTCATTTAGCTTGTTTTTTCCTTGATAATATATTATAATATGTGTAGTACCATATTTCATGTCTTTGGTTTTTGGATCTAGTTAGTATATTATATGGAAAAGGGTATGTGGATTCTATAATATTCTAGGTTTATGGAATCCACATACCCTTTTCCCTTCAATTGTAGCTATAATATCTCTCTCTTTTCATTGATAAAGATATGGAATTTCTCTTGAAACTCAACCCTAATCGGTGAAATGATAGTAATTGATTGTCATTTTCTTCTCTCTTTTAATTTTTAAGACCTAACAAAAAAACACCAACAAATATTGATTGAATATTTGATACCACTTGTTACATCCCTAGTACCCAAAAAGGATCACACTTGCATAAATTGAAAATAATATAATAGTGACAATAATGGTTGGGATACTTGCACACCTAATGGTTGGCAGCTAGCACTTACTAATTCAATTAAATGAAGGAAGAAATCTCCATGAATAAAATATTGAAGTTGATTGTTATATTGATAATGATAAGTTATGGTATATATAAGATAGGGAGGAAACTCATGTTTATAACAACATGGGTAATAGCTGCAATTAATATATTGTAAAATTTCCCTCTTCCACATAAATTCTTTGCTATCTTCAACATTTCCCTCTTCCACATATAAATTAAGAGAAATATTAATAACATTTCCCTCTTCTGCATAAATTCTTTTCTATCCTCAACATATTGTAATAAATAATGGGTAGGTTGGCATTAGTGACAAGATAACCTGTTGATATTACATATAATTATTAATGTACGAGAGATCATCCATTATTTAAGCATGCAAAACAAAACCCAAGACTAAATATTGTGGTTGGCGTGATTGGGTCTATACATTTTGCAAAACAAAGTACGAGAATTTCCATTATTTAAGCATGAAAAACAAAACCCGAGGCTAAACGTTGTGGTTGACGTGATCGGGTGTGTACATATGGATGGAAGATAAAGTGCTATATTCCCTGCTTTAGAAGGGACCAATAAGATACATAAACACTAACCCTAAACTTATGTTAGGTATATATGTCGTTATTACATAAAGAAAACATTTGTACACATATGACCTTATTATAAAGATGTTATCTATGCCGTCATGATGTTGATCCTCTACACATATGATCAACTTATTATAAAGATGTTGACCTTATTATAAAGATGTTATCTATGCCGTCATGATGTTGATCCTCTACACATATGATCACCTTATTATAAAGATGTTGACCTTATTATAAAGATATGGGTCACTGCAAATAAACATATCATAAACAAAAGGAGTAGCCAAAATATAAAAAATTGACAACTTAATGTTTGGTATGGTGTAGGTGAGACAATTACTTGTCAGGACAAGGATTTGTCACAATGAACGAAAATGATAGGAAGCTTGCACGGTTAAGAGTGGAAATAGAGGTGAGGGGAAATGGAAAATGTTATTTCCCTTGATATGATTGCAGAGGATTTCAAAATAGAAGACTTTTAATAACAATAACCCAAAAACATTGTAGGGAGAAGGGGCACGCCAAAGGGTTTTATGAATATTGTCCCTTGGTAAGAGGATTCAATATTTAATGTATTCTCTATAATAATCAGTATGTCATGAATTTTAGTAATATTTCTTATCGAGATTTTTATATTTTCTATACACACAAACTTTTCTATGTTTTTTTTAAATATTTAGACGAAGCCCCCAAAGTGTTGACCTCCAGAGAGTTATTTGCCAAGTAGTAGCAGAAATACTACTTTACATGGAGATGAACTTTGAGATCAAAATATTGAAGTTGTTGATCAAGTTATTAATGATATTATGGATGGAGATAATGTTAGTGATTCAAATCAAGAAGATTAGATACATATATTGATCCAAGACACATTTTCTCCAATGGATGAGGACAACCAGGATGATAGTCATGATGTTGATCCTCTACTTGAGAAGTCACGTCAACCTCTTTATGAAGGCTCAAAAACAAATCTTTTATCTTCTATATTGTTGTTGGTGAACCTGAAGGTTTTGAATGGTTTATCAAACACATGTCTCACATAGATACTAAGGTATTTAATTTGTTAATTATTTATGCCTGCATGTTCACAAATACTTAAAAGGTTCAATTTTTTCCTATATTGCTTTTGTTTTCTAATTTGTAAATTAGTATATTGGATGATATATTTATGATGAACATTGTTTACATTGACTTATTGTTTATAATTTTGTAGATTTTTAGGTGATGTTCTATTACCGATGTCAAATATTTTGCCACACACATATTGAGAAATATCTGTGATTATGAAATAAATTGGAATGGACTATTAGGCTATTGATGCATGTCCTAATGATCATATCATATATTATGGACAATATGCATTAGAAAAT
Organism: Picea engelmannii; assembly: GCA_009831015.1. Classification (NCBI taxonomy): domain Eukaryota; kingdom Viridiplantae; phylum Streptophyta; class Pinopsida; order Pinales; family Pinaceae; genus Picea; species Picea engelmannii. Next base: position 487,062 of record ML776879.1, on the reverse strand, counting down.
GAATGCCCACAATGTCAAATAAGTATATATCGAACCGATAAAGCGTCAAAGAAGGTGTCTCACAAGGTTCTTCGTTATATTCTGATAATTCCACGTTTCCAGCGGTTGTTTAGGTGCCAAAGTATAGCACAATTTATGGATTTCCATGCAAAGAACAAAAGTTGAGATGGTGTTCTTTGAATGCCTAAATATGGTTCTGCATTGAACTACATCGAAGAAAAGTGGCCAATTTTTAATGAAAAACCTCATAATGTTAGACTTTTGTCGGCAGCTGATGGTGTCAATCCATTTGGAGAGCTTCATTCTACGTACTCAGTGTGGCCTATTTTTGTTATAAACAATAACCTTCCTCCTTGGATGTCGATCAAGAGAGAGAAAACAATGTTGGCAATGATTGTTCCAGGTTTTTAATTATCTTTTATTTTCTTTAAAGCATGACAAAATATTTCAGTTCTTTGTTTCGTGCATGGTAATTATTTCTTTTATATATCAAAAAATATAGATAAGTATAATTAATCATGCAGTAGGTTGAACCAATCAGGTAGGTACCAGGTTAAATATATGAACGTATGTATTGAGCCTCTCATCGATGAGTTGTTGAAGTTATGGGTTGGCGTCACTATGTATGACATCTCTAGACCAATAGGACAAAGACGATTTCAATTCCATGGAATACTATCATGGACAATTCATGATGTTCCCGGGTTAACACATTTTCGTGGTATATTGTTACTTTATTTTTGTGATTTAATATTATATATCTTTTTTGAAAAAATCATGCATTATTTTAAATTGTAACTCTAATTTGACACTACATTTATTCATATATCTTGTAGGTCTTCAAACAAAGGGTAAATTTGCATGCCTAGTTTGTGGTCCTTGGATAAAATCTCGTCGCTCAAGGAGTTTAGCAAAGGAAGTGTTTGATGAGTATAGACACTTTCTGCCTAAGAACCATAGTTATCGAACTACAAACAAAGCAAAGTTCAATGGTAAAGAAGAAAATATAAAAAAACCACGAAGAATGACACCTCGCCTATGGAAGTTGGAATATATTAGAAATCGTCAAGGTATGCAAATTATTTATGTATGACCTATTATATAAATCTTTGGTTAATTTCATTAGTATTAAATCTTTGGTTACTAAATCTTTGACTTCATTATTATTGTCCTTTTTGTATGCTCCAACAATTGTGCAAGTGACATCCACAAGTCTCTTCCTATTATATTAGTAATGTTCCTCTTATTATTATCAAGGAAGGAGTTGATAACTAGCCCTTATATACATTGTGCCTAAATTATCGAGGCATCAAATAACATTATGTTTTTACAAGAATATATGAGTCAATGTCATAACGACCCTTTAGGTTTGTAAGAGTTTCCAATTATTCAAGGTGTTAAGAGCCATTATTTCCCAAATCATTCAGAACATAGAAGAAAATTGAC
>ML776879.1:467361-485442 GCA_009831015.1 Picea engelmannii | reverse complement strand
TACATGAGTGAAGAAGATAATTACATCTTGTTTTCATGTTTCAACATGGTATAAAAACTATCATATTATTTAGTCTTGTTTACTCTAAAATGTATATCAACTTTACAGCTTCAAGCTTCCCACATGAGCTTATTCTTGGCTCTTTTTTCTTAACAACAAAATTATGAAATTTATACTTTAATTCCCCTTCAAGACTACAATCATCTCAAAGACGTGAGACTTGCATATATATACAAGTTTTGTAAGGTTCTAACCATTTGCCAAAATTTGAGCTAGATATAGGTAATCCCTTATATTCTTCAAGTACATAAGAGTTTAACTTTAGAGCTATTTTCAAATAAAAACAAAGAGGTCTTAAAGGAAATTGACCATGTGGTTTTGTATATGTTTATCATATAGCTTGATTACCGAATCAAAATGTTGCAGGATACTTCAATGCCTATACTTCAATGCCTAAACGAATGTATATATTTATCATACTTCAATGCCTAAACTATGATGTACACTTCCTTATCTTATTTGGGGTATATTATGATTGTGCCAACAAAAGTTTCTAGAGTTATGTTATCCAAATCCTTCTTTGTATCAAAGGTTCTTCCATTATGTATCATGCGAAATTTTCTTTGATTTCAAATGAAATTGCAAGTTTTATTAGATTTAATATTGATGCATTACAATTATTTCATGTCAAACTTCAGTTACTTGGTTTTCAATTGCAATGAATTGAAAGGTTATACTTGCCTTTTCTAATGTGCATTGAAGAGACATTTCATTCCTTAACAATTTGCTAACCCCATGAATTACCTTGGTTCAATTAAATTATCTTGGATCAACCAATTTACAACAAATTTTATATTTCTTAGGTCAATACAAAATTCACATCCTCTAACTACAAAATCCATACAAAACAATAATTGTTTTCCAAGCTCATATTTCTTCATGTTGGATTGCAATTAGTTGTGGGTTAATATGGAATTACCATAGTACAATGTAATATGGTAATGCCATATTACATTGTAATATGGGATTACCATATTACTTACAATGTAATATGGTAATCCAATATTACAATGTAATATGGTAATGCCATATTACAATGTAATATGGTAATGCCATATTACAATGTAATATGGTAATACCATATCTTGTGTAATTTTTTTTTTAAAACTTAATGCCATCATCGCAATATCAACGATAGTTCGTTGGAAAAAAATTGCATTTTGACCACCGTGGCAATAGAGACGAGATTTTGTTGCAAGTTGCCATGATTTTTCGTCGCACATACAACATCTTCATGATGAATCAATCTCATCACTATTTCCACGGGTATTCATCACAAGTTTCCATGGTTTTTCGTCGCACATACAACATGTGCATCATAAGTTTTTGACTTATCAAAAATTTTCGTCGTAATTGCCACAATTGTTCGTTGTACTTGTGATGATACTTCGTCAAAATTGCGACGATGCAAAGGGTTAACCAAACTTGAAGGTGGTGACACATGGAGAGATAATTTTGTCGATGTTTCCACGCACACCTATATCATCGATAGAGCGGCAAAATTATTCCGACGAAAAAAAAACTCGTCTTTCATGGAAATTGCGACGAATAAGTGTGGAAATATCAACGGAAAACCGTCGCAAATTTGGTCATATGTACTAGTGACTGGAGTGGTTGGTTAATCAGTTCCCCAACCACATTCATTCCCACAGTCTGTAAGTATACTCTCTTTGCGAATTCCATGAACTTGTCTGTGTTTGCTACATCATGGTCCAAGTATTTTAGCTTGTGGATATGACCCAACAAGTTTGGTTTCACCTGTACCCCATCTGGTATACGTGAAAAAACAAGGGCTGCGACGGGTTGCTTGCCAGGTGACCTAGGTACTTGCTTCTTGTATTTCTTCAGTAGTGGCTAGATCGAGGTTCCAACGACCATCGTTTGTACTTTGGAATACCATTCTGGCCAACCCATGACATCCTCTATTGTTCCTTCCGGTGGGTGGTCTAACACGATTGTTTGAGATTCGTTTGTCTTGACTGTTTCTTCCTGGTTCATTGTTGTTCCATTGACTCTCAAAGTTTCTTCGGTGTTCTTTGGTTGCACCTCCTTCAGGGTTTCTGCATCCTAGTTCTATTTCTCCTGTGCCTTTGTTGGAATATCTACATTCATGCCCTCCGATGTTGGTTGTTGGGTTTCTTCCACCACATGTGTGGGGTTCACCGGTGTTGTATCTGGTGATGGGATTTTGTCGATATTGATGATCTCTGGTGGTTGTTGTTCACCTTCTTCCAATTGTACCTGTGTCCTGGTTCTAACTCTGGGTTGTCTGGCAGTCTGGATTGATTTTTCTTGCTTTGGTGGTGCCATGGTGGTGAATGACTATTGCTCCCTGCTCTTTGTAGCTTCAAAAACCTCTATGAGATTTTCTCTATTCTTTGTATACGCTCTCGCTCTTTGTTTCTTCTCCAGTCTTGCAATAACCTATTTTCTCCCTCGTTCGTGTTTTGTATGGTCATCGCCTGAAGCTTGTTGAAGACACTACCTTTAATATTGATTCAATGAACCTCTAGTTCCTTCGTACTTGTCATTACTATCCCTTTCCATCTCTATTTGGCGTGATTAATGAAGTGTCCCATCAGCTCTTTCCAACATTCAATTCTGCGTAACTTCATCATTTTGTACTGCTTTTGTTGTCTTTTTGTTTCCCGCTTGTTTCCACTTTTGACTTGGCCATTGGCCTTGTCCTCGTCGAGTTTTTATTCCTAAGTGTGTGTTTTCTTTCTTCTTTTGGTGCACTGTGATTCTGTTGGTAATATTTAATATCCAGTTCTTTTTTTTTTACTGGGCGGTGGGTGGTCGACTATCCTTGTAAAATGTTAGTCAGCTTCCGTTGATCATCCCTATGAGTTATGCACCTGATAATTCTTTCAACTATAAATCTCCTCCATCTATGACAATTTTTACCTCATCTGGTCCTAACCAATGCATTCTGAGCTTTCTTGGGTGTTGAAAGGATTTGTTGTCACACATCAATACTAAATCTCCTTCCTTGAAAGTTTTCTTCTTGATTTGTCTGTCATGCTAAGCTTTGTCTCTTTCTTTATGAACTTGTTGGTGAAATCCTACTAGGATATGATCTTCCTCCATGGTCATCAATTGATTTCTTCTTTCATGTACTATGCCTCATTCTATCATGTGTGTAATTGCTGCTACGTGCAAGCTTGGTACTACAAATTCTAATGGCACTACTGCTTCTTAGACATATACCAGTTTAAATGGCGTGTGCCCTGTCAACTTCTTGCACATAGTCTTGTAGGCCCACAATATTGCTGGTATTTTCAGGTCCCAATCATCCCTGTTGACATTACAGATCTTCGTCAGTGCATTCTCAAGGATTTTTTTAAATTCCTCTACTGTGCCATTTGCCTGTGGGTGATATGGTGTACTCTTCTGATGATCGACTTCAAACTCTTCAGTCATAGTGTTGATAGTGTTGTTTATGAAGTGCGTGCCTTGGTCATTGATCAAAACTCATGGGCACCCAAATTGAATGATTACTTGTTCAAATAGAAAATGTTTTGTTGTTTTTGCGCTGAAATCCTTCACTGGTGTGGCTTCCGCCCATCTTGTTAGGTATTTCATCGAGGTGATGATGTACCTTGCTCCTTTTCTTTTTGTTGGTGGGTTGATTGGTCCCACAAAGTCTATTTCCCACTTATTGAATGCCTGCAATGTTACATGTGGTCGTAATGGAATATCATCTCTTTTTTTTGGTTTACCTACCCTTTGACAGACATCGCATATTTGATAGTACTCCTTCTAGTCTTGGTGAATGGTCGGCCACCATAGTCCTGTGCACAATACCTTTTGCACGGTAGATTTTCCTACATAATTTCCTCCTTCTATTCCCTCATGGGCTTCTGTTAAGACTCTTGGTATTTCGTGCTCTAACACATATCTTTGCAAGATGCTATCTATGCCCATTTTGTACAGGTGTCATGTGATCAACTGGTAGTTGGCAGTGAAGACTACCAGGTTTTGCTTCTGCACGGTGTTGTATTCCTGTGGAATAGTACCTGTGCTCAATTACTGAATGATATCTACAAAGTATTCATCAACAATCTAGACTTAAAATAATTGTGCATGTGGGAAGTTGTCCTCTAAGTTCGTAGGTTCTTCCCCGTTTGTGACCCTTGATAGGTGGTCAGGTCCTGCATTCAGTTTTTCTGTCTTGACTATTACTTCAAAGTCAAATTCTTGAAACACTAGTAACCATCGACAAATTCTCCCCCTCAACACTGTCTTGTTGACTAGGTATTTCAAGGCTGAGTGATCTGTGAACATATTAAAGTGTTTTCCCAATAAGTAATGTCTGAACTTCTATAGTGTGTAGAACATATATATGCCTTCTCTCTCTATAGTGTTGTAGTTCTGCTCTGATTCTGACAACTTCCTACTCGCAAATTCTATGGGGTGATCTAAATCCCTCGCTCTTCGCTGCACCAAGATAGATCCAAGTGATATGGCTAATTCATATACATGGAAATGGAATGTCTTCTCCTAGTCTGGAAATACTAGTATTGGTGCGGTGACCATCTTCTCTTTCAGTGTATCCAGACTGTGTTCACAATCATTGTTCCACTGAAAATTTTTATTCTTTCTTAACAGTTTCTTCATTGGCATGGTAATCTACGCATATCCTTTGATGTACTTTCTATAGTATCATGTGTGTCCCAAAGTTGCTCTTAGATGATGAACTATTTTCGGTGGTGGTAAGTTAACAATTACTGCATTCTTTGTAGGATTTACGAGTAAACCTTGTTTGCATACTATATGGCCCAATAGTATCCCAAACGGTGTTCTGAATATACATTTTTTTATGTTTAGTGATAAATGGCACTGCCTACATCTTTATAACATCAGTCGTAAGACCTCTACATGGTATTTCAACAAACTATAGACCGTCCAATTGTCCAAGTATACCTCTAGAAACTGGTGGATGAATTCCTTAAACACGATGATGACTACTCTGGAAAATATTATTGGTGCATTCTTCAGTCCAAACGGCATGACTATGTACTGGTAGGATCCCCATTCTGTAGAAAATGTGGTCTTGTATCTGTCTTCCTGTGCTATATTGATATGGTAGTAGCCTAAGAATCCATCAATGAATGAGTAAGCTTCATGTCCTCCTCCGTTCTCCAACACTTCATCCATGAAAGGTGTAGGGAATGGGTCATGTAGGCATGCATCGTTCAACTTTCTCAAGTCGACGCATATTCATATCCCTCCTTGTTTTTTGTCCTGAACTACCATCGAGCTTATCCATTTGGATTCTTTGATCGGTTCTATGATTCCATCTTTGAGCATCCTATTGATCTCATCTTTGACTTTTTGTTTATATATTGGGTTCAGTCTGTATGGTCGTTGTCTGATCAGTATCACTTCAGGCCTGAGTGGTATCTTCATTTCTACTAGCTCTCCTACTATACCCTTCATCTCTGTAAATGTTGTGGGAAACATGTCATTGTACTTGCACAATAACTCTGTTATTCTTTCTACTTTTTTCTCATCCCAGTAGTCTCCAATGCTAGCCATTTTGGGATTCTCAATTGTCTCGATGTTGACTTTCTTTAATTTGATCGGTGTGTCAATAAAGTCTAATTCTATGGGTGAACCTTCCACTTCTCTTTCTCCTTTTAATTCTTCAATCTGAATATTGCATGGATCATCTTCATTTGGTGCTTCCTCCTGCACATGGTAACATGACAACAGTTCCTTAACTGTTTGTTTGTTTCATTGTTGTTCTTCTATTATGATTTTGACTTCTGGTTATTTGATGAATATAACTCCTCTTATCTATTTAAGAGCTACATCTATGTTGGGGTTCTCATGCTCTAATGATAAAGTGACTGTAAAATTATGTTGCAATGTCATCCAGGTCGTAGTTACTTTGCAGATTTCCTAGTCTATGTACCAGTTTGATGGTATTCCCTCTAGAGTGTGTATAAAGTGATGAGACGATTCCTCTGGGGGTGTCAATTTCCATAGTGTTCTTCACTTCTCCAAGTGTTCCGCTGGTGCCCCCTATCCATCATACTTTTCTTGTTTGTTATTTTGTTGTTCTGCGCCGAACCTTATGCGCAGTAATCGCTTACATTGGTACCAATATGTGATTGTATGTTTGGGTGCACCCCACCATCTTGCAAGTGTGGCCTTGAGTGCTATATCAAGTGCTAATAGTATCTGATTCTCTAAAACTTCATCTTCATATTGTGCCAAGAATGTTTCCAAATTGTTTATTCCATGGAAACTGGGTGGTTCCCTTATTTCCGTGCCTACCCATATTATTGCTTGGTCTATTCATGCACATCTTCTCGTGGAAGTTTCATGTAGCCTTTGCTACCAGTTTTCTAAACTGGTGTCTAAGTTTGTTTCACATGAAGTAATTCTCTGGCAACTGAGTATCCCTTTTGTAGTTGGGTTTACATAATATTCATTGTGTGTAGTTGTTCTGTACAATTGGTTGATTTCCTCTAAGTCTAGGCAAGTGGGTTCTACAAACCTTTCCCCTTCTGATGGGTCTAATCGCACGATGACCCTGTAGTCCCCTAACTCAAATGTCGTTTTCCTTGTCTTCAAGTTGATTATGGCCTGGTTTTCAAACGTCCAATCCAGACAAAGAAATGATGGATATGGTGTTGTCATCCACTATTTCAATGACTTCAAAATCTTCTTTGGTCTGCACTCCATCCATGTCTATTGTCACTCCTTTCAGTCTACCGATTGGTAGGACTCTATGTTGGTTTTTTAGTTTCAATTGAACAGATGAATATCCTAATGTGGGCTCTCCTATGCATTTCCATGTCTTCTTTGGTAATACATTTACTTCAGATCCTAGATCCAGTATGATATCCCCCATGTTGAAATCTCTGATATTCGCATTCAGTCTAAATTCCCTACTTGTTCTTCTCCTTGTATGTAGGTGATTGACTGTCTTTTGTTCTATTTTTCCTTTTGTCTCTATAATACATCGTTCTAGTATGTTTTGCAATATTTTGATAGATGATGGATCATTTAATACTTTGACACATGATTGCAAAAAGCCTTTGATTGTAATTACTTGTCCCATGGATTGCATCTCGTTGGTATGATCCAATAAATGAGGCATCTAATATTCAGGCGCTTCCTTTCTTTGTTGTGCAGTTGAAGTCAATGCCACGTATTCCTTCTGAAATTATTGTCGAGCTTCCTTAAATATTTCCTTCTCATTATATGCGTCAAACTAACTCCTTGGTATTGGCGTTCTTCTTCACCCACTAGTGTTGTACTGGCTCTTGTTGATATGCATTGTTCCCTGTTTTGGCTCCTCCACGAGTAACTATGTTGATGTTTTGTCCTTCAACCCTTGCTCTGATTGAGATCCACTAAAAATTATGGTTGTTCTAGTTCCTCTTTTCCTAGATCTTTACTAATAGTGTTGGAAATTCTTTCGTATCATGGTCCGATGCGCGACAATAGATACATATTGCTAGTGGAAGTGGAGATTCCCTTGCATAATGTCCTGTTTATTGGAAATTGTGACATACCAGTGGTCCTCTACCTCATCCAAAACTGCCTCTCACTCATCCTCCACCTCTGTAGCCTACTCAATCTCCTCTCAGCACATTATATTGATGCACCTGATTGTACTGCACGGTATTTTACTGAGGTTGCATTGTGTTGTACTGTGGATGCATAGTATTATATGGTTATTGTGCAGTATTACACTGTTCTTGTGTAGTGTTGTATGGAGATGGAACTTGGTTAAATTGTGGTGTGTATTTCCCAGTAATAATTTTGGTCATCACTCTATATTCATCCCATGTCCTTTCTCGCATAAACTCCATAGTTCTACAATATTTGTCATCGTGGCCCACTGACTTGCAAAAGTTGCAATATGAACTCTTTGGGACTGTCTAGTATTGTTGCATCATTGAGAAGTGATATGGATCGTGACCCAATTTCTTGTAGATTTCTCACCATAGTCCTCCTGTTGATAACGGATTTGGCATTCATGCTCCCATATATTGTGCGAATGTTGGACATTTGTTCTTGTGGTTCCCTTTCGTCCCGCATGTGGTGCACCAAACAGCTTCTCATTTGTCCTTAATCTTATTCTAGTTTAGATGGAATGTTAAGTTCTTCATATCCTCCTTTAGTTCTTCAATGGCTGGATCTGTCTGTTGATACTGTTTTTCTTCTAGTTGTAGGGTTGCCTACAGATCCTTTGCCTGCATCTAGAACTTTTGTTGTCGCAATCGATATTTTAAGTGTGGTAGTAGTGAATCAATTAACAGGTGCTGATGTTGCATATCGGTCATAAGATATTTCAACTTTCCTTTTAAATGCTTAAATCATTGGTCAATTTCCCAAACAGATTCAACTGGTTTTTGTCGGATTTGTATCATCTCATTCATGTATTGATCCTCTGAGATCGAATTCTGGAACTCATTAATCAGTAACTTCTTAATGTCTTTGAGTTTCCTTTTCATTCCAAGTGCATTGTTTGTGTCTAAACTCATGTACCAGTCTAGTGCGCAGTCTCTTAGCGTAATATCTAACTACACCAGTTTGGTATCTTCATCAGTAATCTGTTTTTCTTCCCAGATCTTTGCACAAATGAACAAGTGTTTCTCAGGGTCTTCTACTCCTTCTCCTTTGAATTCTGGTAACCTAATGGTGGGATCATGTCCTGCCATTCTAAACATTGAAATAATACCTCCACACGGTGTAGATACTTGACTAGTGTTTCTTGAACTGGCTCCTCCAGTTGTTGTTCCTTTTGTAGATGTAATTCCTACTATTTGAATTCTTCTAAACTTAGGTTTTCTAAACGATGGTGTTCTCTTTGGTGTATTAGTCGCACATGGGTTTATGGGTTCCACACTGACATTAATATGGATAGGATTGTTGCCTTATCTTCCCATTCTTGGACCTCTTTTCTAAGTCTCATATGTTGCGTGCAAGATTTCCTCAATTTTCTCCTATTGGTATTTACTCTTCCTTTCTTACCATCTGAGTTATTGACCCGAGGTTCATGTATTTCGGGTTTCCATAAATTCCTATAAAACTATCGACCCTCCTGGTAAACCAGAAGGAAACCCAACACACAGAATGCACTATGTAGTCTCACCTGAGATAGCTTTAAATGGGTGGTTGTAAGACTCAAGTGTTTACAGCCTAGGATTGAGTATGAGATAGGAGATCATTACTCATATCCATCTACTATAAATTGTGATTGCAATCTACTATTATTCGCGATTATGCATTATCTTCCACAGTTTATTCCCTTAACATCACAACCATATTTCATAACAATATAATAACTCGTTCATTCATTAAACTCAACAAATAACTACTAAAAGAAGACAAATATATACATGCATTCATCACATTACACAGATATTACCGTGGTTCACCCCCTCTTAGGATACATCCACAAATATTTGTCTCTTGGCTCTTTTATTATGGTATTTCTTCATCTCCAGCACCACGTGCTAACAATTCTCCTTAGATGGGTAAGATCTATATGAGGCAAACTAGATCTCACCAGGTTCCTCAGCCTACGATCTAATCCTTAGATCCTCCTTCTCTCCTCTCCTCTAGCTCAAAAACTTAAAACATAGTTCATAACCACATTACATATTGCATCAACTCATACATATCTATGATGGAATAATACAAAACTGAACTAACAAGGAACCCCCTATGATACCTACGTATCTATATTTATACATTTCAGGCTCTTCAACCATTTTCAATATATTACCAAAACCCTAACCCTACCAATATTAGGTCTTCCTCCCATACGCACTTGTTGTTCTTCCTTCCAGCTGCCACTTTCCTTGTGCACACTTTCTTGCATGTGCACGTGTTGTGTTTTCCTTCAGCTGTTACTTCAGTTTCTACACACTTTCTTTCCCCATGATCATCCTTATTTCCAGTTCATTCATCCTTCTTTCCACTTCGGCCTGCTGTCAATAGGCCCCCAACACTAACATGTGGCTCGTCCCGAGCTACCTAATCCTTCTAAGCTTCCTTGATCTCCTTGGTGATCGTTTAGAACTTTTCCTTGAGCTCTACTGTTTGTGTGAGTGCCTATGCGGTCTTCTCCTTGATTGTTCCCACGACCTGGACTGCCACTTCATCGTTGATCAATCCTGCACATTATGCATGGGTCTATGTTATCTGTGTCTGAGTACTTCTGCTACCCATTCCTGCAATGGCTATATTTGAGACTGACGCTCATGTTTTTGTGTTTGTGCAGTGATAAGTTTTTCCTACATCTTCTTCATCTCCTGCGTCCCTTTGACTCTTTCTGGGATTGGTATGGTATTCTTCTTCTGCTTGATCTCTTCGATCACTGCATTGATTCTTTCCTCTTCCTTGTCCCACCATTGGACCTGTGGATCCTCCTCCAACCTTGTCCAAAGATACGTTGTTTTATAAAACAAGTCAATTGGTGTGCTAACCTGTTGCTCTATCTCCTGCAGCTGCGCTATTTCTTCCTGCTTCCTTTGCTCCTTCAGTACTGTTGGAGTGGTGGGTATGAGTTGTTCTTTGAGATTCTCGATCTTCTTCTGATATTTCTCAATGGCCTGCACAAAATGATCAATCTTTTCTGCTATTAGAAGTTCATTCCCTTGCACGATGTTTGGAAGTTTCTCAAAAAGTCCTCCTACCTTGTGTTCCAGTTTGTTCTTGCATTCTCTTTCCTCCTGAGTTTTGAACTTGGCCTGCTCACAAACTTTTTCTAGCACCTCCCACTTCTTTGTTGCTTGTTGTAAATCAACTAATTCTATGTGTGCGCGAGACTGTACCTCGTGGTCGACACTAACCTACAACTTGTGTAGTTCCCTTTATGGAATCCGTGTCAAGACCAATTGGAAGTGGTTTAAATCCTTCAAGGGTGTTTTCCCCATGATTTCATCCATGCACAACATGCTAGGTGTGATGTAGACCATTGCATTTGCAAGTTGTAATGAGTGGATTGGATATCGTTCTTCTACCTCTACTCTTTTCTTTGGTCTGCGGTGTTTATGTCTCTATGCCTTTGCTACTTCTTGCTATCTGTACTTCCCTGAATTTCTTAAGGAACTGTCCCATTTCTGCTAGCTCTTTTTGCAGTTTGTCCCTGTGATGTGATACATGGTTGAAGTCCTCTGCTAGACAATCCTGGACCATTATGGCGATCATTTCCCCATCATCCTCTGTGATCATATAGTCTAGAGATGTTCATTGTTCCTTTGATTTCCTGTGCGTACCTCCTGCCTATGCGACTGGTCTCTTATTTCCCCCTGGTTCCTGCGTGTTGGGATTTGGGGCAGTCTCTTGTGCTCCCTTGGTCTGTTTCTGTTGTTTGTGAATCGGATGTGTATTCTCCTTGTTTCCCTTCTAGGTTCTTTTCTTATTTGGCCCATTCTTGGTCTCTTGGGCACTTGGATTTCCGAAGGATGTGTTTCTCCCTCCTCTACCTATTCCTCTGTTGTTCTTTGCAGTACTTCCTGGGTAATGGCTGGGATCCTTCATTCGTTGGGCCATTCATTGATGAACATGTTGATATCACCCTCTATGATGCAGTAGTGCATCAATATCCACTGTTTAGCTAGATCATGCCTTGCCTGTATCCACATTGTTTGTCGTGTGGCCCAGGAATTGTCAATGCTTGCATATCACGTGATATCCTCTGGTGTTATTCTCCATGATCAGCTTGTTGGCCCTTGACCAAGTTGTGGGAGATACTTGGTCACATTTGACCATTTTTGGGACTTCGATGCCCTATCGAAGGAAGCGCACAAGATGAATCAGAGATCACAGGATCTCGGTCCACTTTTGGGCCCCTTTTTAGTATTTGGGTTCATGTAATGGGAAAGGGATGTTGGTCTGTGGGTTTACACATGCTTAGGCCCACTTTTGTATGTATAATAGATGTCTAGGCAAGGTAGAAGAGAGTCGACGACTTAGTGCTAGTAATTATATCTATGTGATCAGATGTGGATTGTAAATTCTCTATGCATAATTGTAAGAGACTTGCATAGCTATGTGCAAGTTGTTGTAGGAGGTTATGAAAGGCTTTGTACTGAAGCGCAAGGAAGAAGGATCTAGGGATTTGTGTAGATACTCTATCCTATGCGGAGTAAGGATTGTTGAGGCTCTGTGTTGTAACTGCTTGATCGAGATAATAAAGAAGAAGATTTGGTGGATGTAGCCCCAGGGTGGGGGTGAACTACGTAAATCTGTGTGTGATGCTTTGTGCCTTGATTCAATGTGTTTACTTCTTCTGCTAAGTGCTTTGATATTTTTAGGAAGATCCACTTACGCTTTGTGTTCCTAGATGTGTATGAATTTTAGATCTGATGTGTATGAAGATGCTTAGTGCTGATCTACTAGATTTGATCTAGCTTATTGTTGCTAAGTGCTTGAATACTATAGATTAGTGTGAATGCTGCGAAGCTCTGTCTTATAAGCTAAGTGGTTGTTGAATGTATCTTGAGGACTAACGGTGCTAAGTTCTCTAGTAAGTTGTATAATCACAGATTTGTGTCCCAGTTAAGGTTGCAGACACCTGAGTCTTGCAACCACCCCTGCCTCTACCTCGGGTGAGACTTCATCTGCTTCACAGGTGTTGTCGAAAGGGCCAGTAGTTAGGGTTTTGTTGTTGCATTGTTGTAGTGTTGAACCCTGGGTCTGCCCCTATGCCAACACGGTCGATGGCTTCCTGTATGTCTCTTATTTATGCTTCAAATATGATCTCATTCTCCCTCTTAGTCCTAACATTCGACTTGGCTCTCAACAATAGATACCTCACTCCTGTTGGCTATGGTCTGGTACAAAAAACTACATACCCCAGTTCTCGCCATCCCATGAAGGCTATTAAGGTAATCAACCATGAGTAATGGAACTTTGTGCCTAGATCTTGCACATCCTTTCATTCCTCTTAGAATAAGTTCAATAAGTATGGCGCCCCACTCATTGAGGTGCCTTCTGCACACTGGCCTGCAATTGCAATGACTCCAATTGGTACTTCCTCTCTATGGCATTTTCTTAGCAACTTGTAGGATAATATTTTCTCGCCCAACCGTGTCACTATGTTATTTATTCGTTTGATAATTATGCCTCTCGTCCCCCTGGCAGTGCCATACTTCTTCTTCATTTCTTCCGCTAATGATTTCTCCTTGGATTTGTCATCCAGAACCAATGTGGGATCCATAACCCGAATTGGTAAGCATATTATTTGCGCAATAAGCTCAATAGTTATCGAGACGGGTTTGTGCAGCCATATGTCCCCTCCATGTGTCACTGCTAATAGTTTTTTGATGCATGTTGTTGTATTCTGGCCTCTACCAAAATGTGGTAGGTTCAACAAAACTAAGATTCTCATTTTCTCCAGCCCAATTTCCCACTGGTATGTCTGGTTAATCGTTTATCCAAGCTGAGTTGTACCTATGGTCTGTATAAATACCCTCTGCGCAAGTTCCGGGAACTTGGATTCGTCTGCTACATCATGGTCTAAATATTTGAGGTTCCCGACGTGACCTAGAAGCTTTGGTCCTGTTAACACTCTATAAATTCCTAGAGGTTGTCACAGTAGAAGAAATTTACAAGAGGTAACTTTATCTAACCACTTCGAAACTAGAATTTATCCCTACCAGCTTGAGAGAGGGATCTCTCTGTATGATTTAGCTATGTTTTAACCTTGAGATATTAGGCTAGTTAAACAAAATAAGATTGAATGGCTTGTTTTGTTTTCATTAAGTTCGCTAAAAAGGTTTTTACGCCTCCATTGGGCTATGGGGTCTGTATTATAAAGATTGAGATCTAAGCAGAAAATAAAAGATTCTTTTCATAAGGAAAGATAATGCATTCATTGGATTCTTTAGCAGTAAAGTGATGAATAGCAGAAAATATGAGAATATCAATTAAAGTAAAGAAGCCTTTAAGAATTTCTTCACTATAATATCAGAAAGATAAACATTAAGATCTTTCAAAGCCGAAAACAGGGTATACAAAGATAAATCTTGCAACAAGCGTTACTTTTAAAAGATTAGATTAGAAAACAATATGATAATTTAGGGAGAAAAACATTTAACATAGAAAAGAAAACATCATCAATGAATAACACGCGAGAATCTTGTGAAACGTCCCTTTGTATTACTGGAAGATCTCTTGATAAAAATTACAGTCTTTCTGGCTTACGGGGTGTAAAAGATCAACCCTTGGTACTTCAAAGCTTGAATTATTTATAATCAAAAATTACATACGATCCTGTCATTAAAGATCAAGACGTGGCAAATTCTAAATTTAGCTAACTAACTCAACAAGATACAAAAATTTAGGAGCTGTTTGATGATGTGTTGAAATCATCATGCTGATTTTTGGGGTAAACCATTGGTGAGTGCTCTGCACAACCTCATCTGATTAGATAACTGATTGGGCTTGAACACCTCATATCCTACTCGATCATATTGCATAACTCCTCCCATCAAAGGTGACTGGGAATGACGACTTTGAGTAGTCTTCGATATACTTCATCCATCTCTATATACTTGGAAAAATTTGGCTTGACGATGAAAATGTACTGGATCTCATGTTGTATGTTGATGTCTGACTGTAAAGCTTCTAAGAATGCTCTGCCTGTGATACTACCCTGTATTCCTGAGAATTTTGAACTATCTTTAGCCACGGTGGCTAGCTTCTTTTTATAATTGGAAAGTAACATTAACTTGTCATTTATGACCCTTAAGCCAGGGAGGCCTTTCTTCTGTAGGGCTTCAATTTTGCTGAAAAATTTTTGCACTCCTATGTCCATAGTCTGGACTTTGTCGTCCAGCTGTAGCATTAGTCTTCTTTTGTTCAGGACCCTCTTGACCTCAAGGATGGTCTCCGTCCTATCTTAAATTTTCAAATCCTCTAACTCTTCTCTGGTTTTTGAATTCAGGAATGTAATGATCTCAGTGGCTTCTATGGGCATCTCTCCCAGTTCTCCTCTTATTTTCTCAATAGCCTGCTTGCTTATTTGCACTAGTTCATTTTGCTCGAACATGATTTGTACCATACGCCATATTTCATTTACGGACTTGGTGATATCCATCCAGACACTTTCCTTGACCTCAATAAGTGTTTTTCCTGCCACTTGTCGAGCTAAAGATATACCATGTAAATCAACATTTAATTGTCAACCCGGGAAGGTAGACTTAGAGGAACCAGCATAGGAAATGCAGGGCTGAAGAGGGGGTTTAAAGAATGCCAAACTAATCTCTGAACTGTTAAAAGAAACTCGCTAGAAAGAGCTATTGTACCCTACTTTTCTCTGTACTACTCGGTACTACTCGGTACTAACCGGTACTATTTTGTATATGCATGTAAAAGATAAACTGAAAACAGTTAAGTTCTTGCTACTTATCACTCCACACAACTCAGCAACCATCCTATGAAACTTCCTATTGTAATCAAATGAAACTTCTTTATCTCATGAGATATCAGACTAGTTCCTGAATGTTAGGCAGTCTAAATGTGAAAACTGAAGGAATGAAATCAATGGATGGAAAGATAATGCTAAACCCTTGGTTGTAATGAAATGAAATACTACTTCTATCAAACCACTGAACAAACTGCTGAAAGATGAAATCAAATATGAAATCTACTGTAAATACAACGTATCAACCCTGTTTCCATCGAAGGGGGCCCTGCCTTCTCTGTCAACAGTCTGTTCTCTAAATCAACACATACTGACAAATAAATAACTCACATCTAGAATGGCAAGACAGGAAATCATGTTAATGAAAACCCTTAACTATTTTATTAAAGATGAAAACAATACAGTGCTTGGAGACTCTCATTCCTCTATTCTTCTACCCTATGCTCCATCTCTATCATCTCCCGAGCCCAACAGCTCTATCACATTTCAAATCCCCCCACGCATGGCTCTCTACATCCTTTCTTTTCTCGAGCATAGCCTCACGTTTTTCCCACCCTCTGGAAATGCCTCACATCTCTTTACATAACGTTTTTGATATCCGACAGTGCGTGGCTTTGACCTAGGTGAATAAGGAGTTACAAAAATAGTTTCAAGAGTACCACCGGGGAATGAGACACGTTTTCAGATCTCTGGCAACACATGGCATCTCTTTACAGAACGTTCCAGATCTCTAACAATGCTACATAACGTTTCCAGCTCTTTCTGGCAATGTTACACCATGTTTCAGATCTCTGGCAATGTTACATAATGTTTCCAGCTCTCTCTGGCAATGTTACACCACGTTTTAGACCTCTGGCAATGTTACATAACATTTCTGACCTCTGGCAGCCATGGCATTGCGCCCTAGAAGTTATAAAACAGTTTATGGTATCTATCCAATTTGCCAGGCCATCATACCATAAGCTTTAGAAAAAGAGAATACATTGATAATGGGTGGAGCCTCTACACAAGTATGTTTCAACCCATCATAAAATAATCATAAGTATTATCCTCTATAAGCCAACACCCTGCATTCTTGCAAAGTTCAGCTATTCTCCGCAGAAGAGGATTATTGTTGCATTTATAGTTGAATTCTTCGCTCATTTGTGGCTTTGGAAGAACTTCATGGTTTCTGTATATAATGGAACATATATGTGTAACAGAGTCTGAATAGCATAGAAAGAATGCCATTTGATTAACAAAATTCTTCAGGAGAGTAGACAATGTCTTCAAGAACCAACAAGAAAATGTTATAAATCCGGAGCCCAACATCCCCCCATGCTCAGCCTTTTGCATGTCCTCATGCAAAGGAATTCACCTCTTTAACACTGGCACGGTAATAGAATGTTAACAGTCCCAGGAACTGTCCATCTTGATTAATAGGAACTACTGAGAAGAACCCCTACACTCTGAGCATATGTTGTCAACTTATCCAATTTCCATATCAACCCTTCCAAACCTTCTAAGAGCTGGGTAAATTTAGCAGCTTTATTGATATCTTCACTAGGTGCGAGCTGGTACCTGGTACTGGTATTGGTAAGATCTGTTTAGTATCAACATTATGTTAAAGAGACAAATATACCAGGAATGGCGCTCAGCATTAAAACTCTTGATGGCCATGTCTAGAACCCAGGAAAACAAATAGCTTAACCAATGCACAAATCCTTCATCATTATCTGCCATTCCATTGTTATACTAAGTGATACCATTAGTAACATTTGGAACACCTCTGTTTAGTAGCTTGTACACACAGCTGGGAGTGCCTGATGTCTGAAGGTAGTAGTGATATAAAAATGGATGCATATTGTTGCAATGATATCAAAAAGAGTGTCACAGCATATGAGTGGGATTTTGCAAGAATCCATAAGAAGAAGACTTCATGAGCATAAAAAACCTTAGCAACCCAATCATGAAAGAAGCCAAGAATCTGCAATAAAATGTACCAAATCCAGAGATGAAGATTGTATGAGTCATCATATGGTTCGAGTGAGATGAGATGAGACTCTGTCTGAGTGAGCTAGAACAGTCTGAATTATGGAGAGTCCTCATCGTATATGTCCACCTGAAATCAAAGAATACTGCATTTCTAATACAATAAGTCATGAACCTTCTAAAAATTGTATTTAATCATTAAAATAAAAGGAAATTAAGAGATGACCATACGTTACTAGACTTGATGGGTATAGTTGTATGAGTGAAAATATAAATGCGTATATAAGGTGAGAGAGCGAAATAAGGGGTGTAGAAGTGAATGTAGAGGGTTTCCTTGTTTGAACTAATATCTCCACAGGTCATTTAGTTGATAACAACTCTGATGGCATTTGAGTTGATGCACTTGTAAAATTTCAGCTGCCCTTTTGCCTCCATTTGATTGTAAATAGCTATGGCCTTCGTCCAGTTTCAAATTTGTCTTCGTCCAACCTAGCCATCAAGTCCAGTGCCAAACACTCTTCAATTCATTTTCAATTCCAAAAGTGATCTTACTTGCAGAAGCATTACTCCTTTCATATATTTTTTTCACATTGGTGATATAGTTGATATGCCAATATTGGTGCTTATGGTTGGAAGTTCGGTGTACA
>ML776879.1:446931-457929 GCA_009831015.1 Picea engelmannii | reverse complement strand
CCCCCCCCCCCCCCCCACCGTTAAAGTTAGAATGGTCAGGGGGGTCCGGAAAAACTTATCAACCATAGATCTAAGTGCTAGAACCTCGTCCGGTTATCTGTGCGTTGTCTTTAATCTGTGAATGCAAACTCATATTTTCTCTGAAAACATAGGATAAGCGCTTTAAGTGAGTTTGTCCAAGCTTTCCCTGTTTTTATCACCATGGGGTTATACAGTCAACTTTCAAACATCAAAGATAGGGTTCAACATCGATCATCATGCCTGTTTTATTGAGATAAAGCAAACTAACCTATGCTCTAACCTAATTACCTATGACATTTAGCCCGGATTAAACTATTGGACTAAGAAATTACTCTATCCTGGGGTTATTTGACCAAGATTAGGCAATTTGGTCAAATTTATTCACTAGCTAACCTAATTTGCCTGGCTAAGATTAAACAGTTTAGCCAAGCTTATTCACTACTCCTATCAACATCAATTTAAAGGACTTGGCCATGATTAAACTGTATGGACCAAGTCATTGTTATTGCATGTGGCTTTATTTAAATTTCTTTTATGCCCTCTTTTATTCTTTTTCTTTCTTTTCTTTTTCTTTTTCTTTTTCTTTTTTTTCAAATTATTTGCAAAATGAAAAATCATTTGGAAACCAAAAAGTTAAAAGGATAAAATTTTCAATCACCAATTGATCCTATAAATTATAGGGTTATAACAGGTCCTACCTGTACCCCAGCTAGTATGCATGGTAGAACAATTTATGTTGCAGGTTTCTTGTAGGGTGAGCTTGGTACCTGAATTTTATCTTTCTGTTGTGGTGGCTAGCTCGAAGTTCCAGCAGCTTCCGGTTGCTCCCCCATAAGACATTCTAACCAAGCCAAGAAATATTCAGTGGTATCCCCTACTGGGTGTTCTGAGATGGTAATTTGAGACCCATCTGGCTCCACTTCTGCTTCTAGATTCTGTGTCATTCCATTAACTTCCAAGGCTGCTTCGGTGCTCTCTGTTTGCACCTCCTTTCGGGTTTCGGCTTCCTGGCTATGAGGTTGTTGTGTCATTGTTGGTGTATCTACTTTCATGGCCTCTACTTCTGGCTATTGAATCTCTTCCAGTATCAGTGTGGAATTCACCGGTATCATCTAAGGGGATGGGATTTCATTGATATCGATGATATCCAGTTGTTGTTGTTCATTCTCTTCCAATGATCCTCATGACCTAGTTTCAACCCTAGTCAGTCTGGCACTTTGTCTTGCTTCTGCTGGCTTCAGTGGTGCCATAGCGGTGAATGTTGAATGTTTTTTGGATTTGAATGACTTATGTGCTCTATGTAGCCTCACTCTATGCGTTCTAGCTTATATTTCTCTCTGTCTATTCTCTTTTTGCAAATAGACTAGTTGCTCCCATGCTCGTGTGTTGTATCAGGTTGCCATGAAGCTTGTCAAGGATGCTTCCTCCATTATGGGTTTAATGCACCATAATTGTGGGTGCAATTCATCTGCAGTGGTTTCGTACTTTCCATTACTCTTTCTTTATTGTCTCTAGTTGGCGTGATTAATGTGATTTCCCATTGATCCTTGTCATCCTTTAATTACGCCTAGTGTTGTCTTGTCGTACTGATTTTGTCGACTTTCCTTTTCTAGCTTATTTCCCTTTGTATATAACTGTTGTCCTTGCCTTTTTCGAATTCATGTTTCTAACTTTATGTGGCCTTTCTATCTCTGGCGTACTGTGCCTTCTTTAGTTTTTTTTTTATTGTTCTCATTTTGATTTTATTTTTTTTTGAACTATGTGGTAGGTGGTCGATTGTCCTTATACAGCTTCAGTCAGCTCCCATTGATCATTCCTTTGAGTTCTGTGCATTCTAAATTTATTAACTGTACAACTCCTCTATCTGTGACAGATTTTACTTCGTATGGTCCTAACCAATGCATTCTAAGTTTTCCTAGGTGCTGAAATGATTTACTTTCATACATCAATACTAGATATCCTTCCTTGAACATTTTTTTCTTGATGTGTCGATCATGCCAAGATTTATCTCTTGATTTATTCACTTGTTGATGGAATCCTGCCAAGATTCGATCTTCCTCCATGGTCAATAAATGATTTAGTCTCTCTTGTACAACACCTCGTTATGTCATTTGTGTGATAGTTGCTACGTGCAAGCTGGGTACTAAAAACTCTAATGGCACTACTACTTCTTGGCTATAAACCATTTTCAATGGTGTGTTCCCTGTCATCTTTTTGCATGTAGTCTTGTTTTCCCATAACACTGCTGGTACTTCGAGGTCCCATTCATCTTTGTTGACATTACAAATCTTTGTCAGTGCGTTCTCCAGAATTTTGTTGAAGGCTTCCACTGTACCATTTGCCTGTGGATGATACAGTGTGCTCTTCTGGTGATGGACTTCAAACTCTTCAATCATCACACAGATGGTGTTGTTTATGAAGTGTGTGCCTTGGTCACTCATCAAAACTCTTGGGCACCCAAATCTAGTGATTAGTTGTTCAAAAAAAAAGTGTGTTGTTGTCTCTGCACTGCAATATTTTACTGGTGCAACTTCTGCCCATCTTGTTAAATATTTCGTCGCAATGATGATGTAACTTGCCCCTATTATTTTGGCTAGTGGGTTAATTGGTCCCACAAAGTCTATTTCCCATTTGTCAAATGCTTGTAATTTACTTGTGGTGGTAGTGCCATCTCGTCTCTTCTGTTGGGTTTGCCTACCCTTTGACAGACATCGCATCTTTGACAGTACTCCTTTGAGTCTCTGTGAATTGTTGGCCACCATAGTCTTGCCTTCGAGTTGGCCACCATAGTTGGCCACTTATTTTTACCTTTATCCGAGCACAAATCTTTGAGATCTTACCTCTTTTCTTCAGATCTGAACTCTCTTCTTAGCACAAAGCTATACAGGTCAAGTAGAATACTGCGCACTAAGGAAACATATCTACACACAAAGATTTATTTATTTCCTTCAGTTCCCAACAATCATAGTTTCAGGTCCTAACAATGAAACCATTTGTTGGAATAGGGGCAGACCCAACGTTCAATGCTACAACAACACACCAACAAAACCCTAACTACCATCCCTTTCGGCAACACCTGCAAAGAAAATGAAGTGTCACCTGAGGTAGAGGCAAGGGTGGTTGCAGGACTCTAGTGTTTGCAACCTTAGCTGGGACACAGATATGTGATTACAACACCTTGACAAGAACTTAGTAGTTAAAGTTCGTTAATATTCAACCTTAGTTACAGTGCAGCTAAACCCTAACAATAGATCAATGTAGTATTCGCATGGATCCAATATAATCAAGCACTAAGCACAACAACATAGGTCAGGTCTAACATTCATTCACGTTATTCAGCTCTAAGATATCATATCATATTCATCTAACATACATTAGCACACTAAGCATTTAACCACATAAACAAGAGAACAACCATAAATCACATAGTGACCACAAAACGGATATACGTGGTTCACCCCCACCCTAGGGCTATGTCCACCAACTATTCTTATTTATTTCTTTATGTCAATATTCTACATGCACAAAGCCATCATATATTACTCCATAGAGGACAAGAGATATGCTCACCTTGCTAGATCCTCCTTCCATGTATTATAACACAAAGCCTTCCACAGTCTCTTACAATCACTTGCACTTAACTCTGCAAGTCTCACATAGTATGCAAAAAGAAATTACAATTACCACTTGCACTTAGAAATTAACACTTGGCACTTAGCACATTGGCGAACTCTTCTTAAATCACCTAGCTATCTATTTATACATTAAAAAATGGTCCTAAACATGGGTAAACCAATGGGCCGACATCCCATACCCATTATATAATCTCAAAACCCAAAAAATCCCTAAAAAGGGGGTCTAGATCTCGTGATCTCTGCTTCGACTTGCGCTTTGTCTTTGACATCCTGTCGAAGTCCCAAAGTAGGTCAAACATGACCAAGGATCCTAAAAACTTGGTCAAGGGACCACACGCCCCCAACACTCATCTGTGACTCATCCCGAATCACTCTGATCTGGGTAGTTGTGCCTCAAAATCCTCAAGCTTGGCTCGATTTTCTTCGACCTGTTGCTATGCCAAGGCCTCCTACTCGACGAACTCTTGGATAACTGCTTCATTGACAGGTCCCTCTAAACATTTTTTGACTACAACGACTACTTGTTCCAACTATGTGCCTTCGCCTTCAATATCCTCAAACAGTTGGCAAGCTTCATCCTGGACTAGTTGGAGCCTTTGAGTCACTTCCATGACTTTGCTCTGAATGGTGTGGACCTGTTGTTGAGCAATGCACTATTCTTGGGATCGCTTCATCCTTTCAACTACTGACAGGAGCTTCCACTGCACATGTTCTATTTCTTCTTGTTGCTTTGCCTCCTGGAGTTATGACTCCAGTACCTTCAGCTCAGTATCTTCAGTCAGTCGCTCATAATTATGTGTGCTGCAAGCAATTAACTATTTGCATTCCAGAGTGAATTCTCTAATCCTCTTGACTGCACTCCAGGAAGTAGCTTCTCTTTGATATCACATGTCGTTCGGGGTACTTGTAATTGTTCATAGCTCAAGGTCTGTGATTATTTGTTGAAGTTGTTCGATATCTTCCGCAAGCTTCTCTACTTAGTGTTCCACTGGGTCTTCCTCCTTTTTCTCTAAGCCTGTCACAAAGCGAAGTGCTCTACTGATTTCTTCTTTTACTCCCACCTTCTTTGTGAGAAACTTCTCTTTCTCTTGTTGGATCTACGGTTTCTCTTCTTCAAAATTAGCTTGGAGGGCAGCCTTCTCTTGCTGTGAAACTCGACGTTGCTCTATAACTACTTTTTGTACTTGCTTTAGGGCCTATATGGCATGTTTAGTTTCTTCTTGTACATGACGAAGGTGAGCTTTAGTCACATCAACTAGTCTGCGGAGTTGGGCAAGCTCATCTCCCAACTCAAGTGCTTCTGATGGTGGGGGCACAGTGGATACTGCATGGTTGTATTGAAGGGCATGTTGCACCCCTCTGAGTTCAACCTCGATTCTATCATACATCTCCTCCTACTTGGCTTCATGTTTCTACAATATGTACTGCGAGGCATCGGCTACAATTGTGATGATAAAGTCGAAGTCATCCACAGTGAGAACATTCTGCATCTTAGTCAAGGTGGCTCTGGATTTCTTTTAAGAAGTGGGTTTCATGGGAGAAACCTTCCTTTTCTTCAAGGGATTGGCCTCATCAGCAGGGTCCCTAAGCAGTGTTACTTCGCCTTGCTTCTACTAGTTTTTCTTGCCATTTGTCTCTTCTATTTTTTCATCACCCCCTTGTCCAGGTGATACTGAAACAGTGCCTTTCGATGCGTTGCTCAAGTTTTGGACCTCTTCGGTCTTCTTCATTCTGCTAGTTCTAGGATAGTCCTTTGCTTCATGAGTGGTCTCAAGGCTACCGATTAGTTCAGGGTTTGATATTTCTGCGGGGTCTGTGGGGATGAGGAGTTTTGTTGACCAATCCTTAGTAATGTCTTCAATGTCCTCCTCAGTGAGCTTGTAGTATGATTGAAGCTCTTCTTTGTCCTCATCTGTGTGCATGGTGATATAAATGAAGTGTCTATCTATGCAAAACTTCATGAGGGATTGGAACCGATGTAGGGTGTTCGATGTCATACAAGGGACAACTTTGATTTCCCTCTTCAGCTAGAGATAATAGGAATGAAATCACACATTCGAATGAAATTTTTTTCCCATATCTCTTGAGTACCAAAGTGTGGTGAACTTCCTAGCGAGTGGCTCGAACAGATCAATGTCTAGGAAGGTCACACCTTTTGGCATTTTCCAAGTGGTAAATGCGATGAGTATCAGAAACCAACTAAAGTGGAACTCATAGCCCTGATCTTGAGCTTCATGGCAGTCTAATTCCATCTGGTTGACCAAGTACTTCTCCCAGTTCATTTGGATCCTTCTACACATTTCTCGGCTAGGTCAACAATGAATCCTCTGACTTGAGTAGGTTGGTTCTTCCTCACTAGATTCCCTGTCATCAACTAGCAGGCCAGGCACACTGCGCCATTCTGTATGGAAGCTACCTTGTAGCCTTGTGTTCCCTTTTCTACATCACCATAAGTGTCCTTAATTCTCTGTGCCAGGGCTCAGTTGGAAGTCTTCCCTGGGTAGAATTCTTGCGGGTCAGGTCCTTGCATGCTCAATCTAGTGATCCTATGGATCAGTGTTGGATCTACTATAATGCATCTATCTAGCCATAGGTAGTTGCCATGGTAACATGAGAGTAGGAGCTTAACATAGGCGTTAACCTCCTGGTGCCTTCCAAAGTGTGGGATCTTCATCACGTTTAAGAGGGTGGATTGCGCGAGGTTCATATTCCATGGCTAGGGGATTATTTTTGAGTTCTTCCTTCATCTTGGTCAGATACTTGTAAGGAGAAAGCATGATGTAATTCTTTCGGTCACCTAGGTTGAAGTCATTGAAATTCAACGTCGCAATATTATCTTGTTGCGTTTAGACTGGATGTATCCGCTTCAAGAGGTACGCAGTAACCATGGTGTAATAAAATTCCCTCGGGACACTGTCACGACTCACCATGCCGACCAAAGGTGGGATGTAGTCGGGTAAGATGGTCGGGATTAACTTCGCGTTTTCTAGATCATCTCTATGCTTGGTTCTCTTTTCTACTACTGGTCGGGAAGCTTCGGATCTATGAGCAGTCGATGGAGAGGATTTCACTCCTCATGTTGATGAAGCTTGAATTCCTATAGACATCACTCTCTCAGTCATCATATCAATTAAAACTTACTCTACTGACTTCTCCACAACATTGAGCTTGTCTGAGATGCACGTGCTTGATCGGAAAACTCAAGTGGATGAATGAGTACTCAAAGAAATAGAATCGGTGTCGATCTTTCTAAGCACAGTGTGGCAGCAATGGGTTCTCTTGTTAGCTTTGATACAATTCACAAAAGTGTTATCATTGCAATAGTTGACGAACTAAGTAGACACAATGTAACATATCTCTTCAATGGATAAGAAGCTTTCCATTAATGCAGTTATGTCCATTATGGTGCGGTCCCAACGGTCTGATGGTGAGCTTTCTGGTCATAAATTTTTTTCTAATCGTTCTAGAATGTCTATCCAACGGTTATAATGCTTCCAACAATCATATTGATTCACCATGGAAAAGTGCCATGGGGCGCTATTATGATATCTTGGCGAAGTTCCAATTTTACAAATCTTCCTTCTGTGAAGTTCCCTCTGGATTCTTCTGTAACTTTTCAACCTTTTCTCTCTTCTTACTAATTTTTCTATCCTTCTTCCCAGTGATATTCATCTCGGTATTCCTTTTTCCATTCTAATTCTTGTCTTCTTTTGGCATATCAACTTCGCGTTGTTGGGATTCTTTCATAGGATTAGAGATTAATACTGCTTCCTTATCTAGGGTAGGTGGTCTACTCGTCTGTGAATCTTCTTGTGTTCTTTCAACTTCATGATCCAAGTTTCTAGTTCTCAGTAGCTTCGATCCGTTCTTATTTTCTGCAATGAAGTGTGTTATCTTCCTAGTCATGAAATATTTTAATTCTTGTTTTCTCTGATCTAGGGCCTCCTCTTCTTTTCTTCAGGTCCGATCTTTCTTGATCGAGGTATTTTTTAATAACATGGTAAATGGAGCATTGTTCTCAATGAATCTAACAACCTCAAAATCTTCCTCTGTCGAAGCTCCATGAGCACTCATAGATACTTGGGTGAGTCTTCCACATAGGTTTATCATCTTTCCCTTGAATAATCCTATTCCTCCCAATGAAGGAGTCATATCAGAATTTCCTAAAGCTTCCCAAGTTGTTTCTGTCATGATATTTACCTGTGTTTCCTCATCCAGAACACATTCTATGTCGAAATCTCCTATTCTTACTTCTATGGATTCTTTTTCTTTGAAGATCTATGATAAGTTGATATCTTTGTGATCTTTCAAGGTCTCTTTCATTTGCAGTGGTATAGTCTCTGATTTTGTCTAGTGTTCTTCCATGGTCTCATCTTCATGACCTTCCTCAAGGTTTTTTTGTCTCATATTCATTCTATCAATATTAACAATCATTCTAGGGAAATCTAAAACTTCATGGTCCATATGTTTACAACAAAGACAACCAAGTCTTCTTCCAATTCATTCCTTAGAAATATGTCTCGGTCTTCTACAACTGTAACAATGGGTTAATCCTCTTTTTTTCTTAAATGATCCCCATCCTTTCCTATACTACGCACTAGGACCATAGTAGCTAACCTGCAAACAATTCTTTCTAGGATCCTACATCCATTTGTTATTCCAAACACTATTTTTATGCATAGGAATAACATATCTATCATTTTTTCTATCAAATCTACTCATATCAAACCTTCTTTCTTCTAGTTGTACCCTAATTTTCAGACTAGTATAACATTTATCAAACATACCTAGATTCATACTCTTTAAACAAAAATTTCCACTAATCTTACTTTTAGCAGAGCACAAAGCTTTCAGATCTAAAAATTTTCACTCATTCTTGCCTTTATCAGAGCATGAAGCTTCGATATATTACCTCTTTCCTTTGGATCTAACCTCTCTTCTTAGCACAGAGCTTTACAGATCAAGTAGAATACTGTGCACTAAGGAAACAAATCTACACACAGATCTTTATTTCTTTTCTTCAGTTCCCAACAATCACAGTTTCAGGTCTCGACAACGGAACCATTTGTTGGAACATGGGCAGTCCTAGGGTTCAACACTACAACAAAACACCAACAAAACTCTAAATACCAACCCTTTCAGCAACACCTACTCAGGGGTGGTTGCAGTACTCCAGTGTCTGCAACCTTAGCTGGGACACATATCTGTGATTACAACACCTTAACAAGCAATTAGCAGTTACAGATCGTTAATATTCAGCCTTAGTTTCAACACAGCTAAACCCCAACAAAAGATCAGTTCAGTATTCACACAGATCTAATATAATCAATCACTAAGCACAACAACATAGGTCAGGTCTAGCATTCATTCACATTATTAAGCACTAAGCTATCATATCACATTCATCTAACATACATCATTTCACTAAGAATTTAACCACATAACCAAGAGAACAACCATAAATCACATAGTGACCACAACACATATATACATGGTTCACCCCCACCCTGGGGATACGGCCACCAACTATTCTTCTTTATTTCTTTTTGTCAATATTATACATGCACAGAGTCATGATATGTTACTCTGCATAGGACATCAAATCTACACACCTTGCTAGATCCTCGTTACCTATATTATATCACAAATCCTTCCACAGTCTCTTACAATCACTTGCACTTAGCTCTACAAGTCTCACACAGTATGCATAAAGAAATTACAATTACCACTTGCACTTAGAAATTAACACTTGGCACTTAGAACACTGGCGGCCTCTTCTAACATCACCTAGATATCTATTTATACATTACAAAATGGGCCTAAACATGGGTAAACCCATGGACCGACATCCCATACCCGTTACATAAGCTCAAAACCCAAAAAATCCCTGAAAAAGGGATCGAGATCCCGCGATCTCTACTTCGACTTGCACTCCATCTTTGACAGACAATGGAAGTCCCAAAGTAGTTCAAACATGACCAAGGATCCTCAAAACTTGGTCAAGGGCCAACATCACCCAGCTAGAGGGTTGATCTTCACACCCAGCTAAAGATCCTACAACACAAACTTCTCTCACCACATGATACTTCTCTCTCAGCAATAACAACAATCACTCATCATCCCATAATCAAACCTATCCCAGGTCCTCTTAACCTTTATTTATACATTACAATGACTCTCAAGCAACCTTAGGCTAAAACCTAGGTGTCAAAACCCTAAATACCAAAACCCTAGGTATCTAAAACCCTAGGTTAACATGACTCATGTTTTCAAGGCTTCGCCAACCTGTCTTTCCTTCTTTCTTGGGAGGTGCTCCAAAGCATCCATTGGTGGATTTTTCTGCTTGCTGAGTCATCCAAGATCCATATTCCTTGTCGATCTGTCTTCCTCAATATCCCTGTCCAATGTCTTTCTTTCTCTTACTTTTCTCCATCTTTTCTTCTCTTTTGGTCACTTCGACCCAATCTCAGTCAACTTGTCTTCCACACAGTTCTCACTTCACACTTATTTCCTTAATCTTTGTAACCTTCCCTAACCAAGGGCCAACAGGGCCCCAACACTCACATGTGACTCATCCCAAGGCACTTCAGGTCTGAACCTTCTATTTTTCTTTGTCTTCAGAATGTGCGAGGTAGCCTATGTTTTCTTCTTTGTCCCACCATTCTTTCCTTGTGAAGACTGTCTTTTCTATGTCTAATACTTAGTTTCAACTGCACCTGGTACCTAGACCCTTTTTCTCATGCTTCTACTGGGAGCTGCGAGGCAGCTGGTAGTCATAGTACAATTTCAACCGGTTCCCATTCACCAAACCTTCCTCCCATTCTCCATTCAAAGTATTCAACTGTGCAACTCCTCCTTCTATAATGTAAGAAACCTCATATGGCCCAAGCCAATGTGTCCTAAACTTCCCTGGATGCTTCATGAACTTGCTGTCATATACCAATACTAGATCTCCTTGCTTGAAGGTTTTCTTTTTTATGTGCCTATCATGATAGGCCTTTTCTCATTCCTTCTATACCTGCTAATGGAATACTGCAATAAATCGATCTTCTTCTAGTTCTACCAACTGTGCAAGCCTCTCTTGAATAGCGCAAGTGTCATCCATGTTTGTGAATTTTGCAATTTTGAGACTAGGCACCAAATATTCCATAGGGACAACTGCTTCTAGACCATACACCAACTTGAAGGGAGTTTTTGGACACTATAATTGCTTAATTAATTTCAAACAACCAAGTGAAACATAAATTATCAACCCAGGGAAGTCTTTTGTTTCAAAGATAGCCACGCACTATATATGCTCAATTCCAAAAGCACTTAGTGTTGTAGTAAAGAAAATTATTCT
>ML776879.1:418745-446831 GCA_009831015.1 Picea engelmannii | reverse complement strand
ACTAAATCGGATCTTCATTCTAAATTAGCATAGGGTGTCCTATTCTCACGCAACTGACTGCTAATACAGGGGCTGAACGAGGTATTGCTGTTACGGCTGGTGTAACAGCTTCTTCTTACAGCTGCTGATGCTATTTCAGCATCACAATTCATGGGCTGTTTCAGCCGCGTGAATTGCGCTCTTGACTGTGTCGGCCTTGACTGCTAACTGTCACGGCTCGTGTTTCAGCATCGTGGAGGTCTCCTCTATGTTTCAGCATCTGTACTTCTGAACTGAGTGACAGCTCCGTGTTTCATCATCTGCATCCTCGAACTATGTAGTTGCTCTGTGTTTCGGCATATGTGTCCTCAGATTGTGTAGCAGCTCCGTGTTTCAGCATCTGCATCCTCGGACTGTGTAGCAGCTTCCGTGTTTCAGCATCAGTTCAACAGCGACTTTAGACAGTTTTGTGTTTCAGCATCGGCCTTGAATACAATTCTACAAATATGGACACTTATGCACTTCTAATCAATGGTTAGGTCCAAAAGTAATGTAAAGTATTATGCAAAACAGATTAAGCATATAATAATGAGAAAGGAC
This sequence comes from Picea engelmannii, assembly GCA_009831015.1. Classification (NCBI taxonomy): domain Eukaryota; kingdom Viridiplantae; phylum Streptophyta; class Pinopsida; order Pinales; family Pinaceae; genus Picea; species Picea engelmannii. The sequence goes on along the minus strand of ML776879.1, from coordinate 446,252 downwards.
ATTGTATACCTTGAAATGATCAGGTGTAGTGATATTATGAGTCTAAACACTAGTGATGAAGGGTATAATAATGACAAAAAGTATGGGCAAAAAGGTGCAATATGTGGTCCTAACAGGAGTCTTCATTGTTAGCTTCTTGCAAGCAGTTCTATAGGCCCATAGCACTGCTGGTACTCTCAAATCCAAGTCATCCCTTTTCACACTACAAATCTTTGTCAATTTTATCTCCAAGATCTTGTTGAAATCTTCGACCCTCCCATTCGTTTGTGGATGGTAAGGAGTACTCTTCTGATGGAAGACTTAAAATTCCTGAGTCAAAGCTTCAATATTCTTATTAATAAAGTGTGTGACTTGATCACTCATCAGGGTCTTCGGGCATCCAAACCTGGTTATGATATCTTCAAATATAAATCGTGCAGTTGTAGTTGCACTACAATCCTTAACTTCTCTTACCTCTACCCATCTTGTCAAATACTTTGTCACAGTGATGATGTATCTATCTCCTGTGCACTTTCCTAGTGGGTTTATAGGTCCCACGAAATCAATTGCCCATTTATCAAATGCCTGCAAAGTCATTTGTGGTGCTAAAGGCATCTCATCTTTTTAGGAAGGCTTCCCAACTCTTTGGCATACATCGTAGGCTTTATAGTATTCCTTGGCATCTTTATGTAAAGTAGGACACTAGAGGCCAGCTCTAAGAACCTTCTGCATTGTTTCTTTCCCTTCATAGTGTCCTCCTGCGATGCCTTCATGTGCTTCTTCTAAAATCAGTGGTCTTTCTGCCTCCATAACGCATCTCCTCAAAATCTCATCAGGTACCATCTTGTATAGTTGTCCAGCTATAAGTGAAAAATCTACAGTGTGCACTACCAGTTGTTTCTTCTGGATGATTGTATATTCACTAGGTGCCATTCATGTTGACAGGAATTGGACTATCTCAGAAAAGTGGTCATAAACCCTTCTAATGGGCAAAAACTGTGCATCTGGTAGTGTATCCTCCAAACTAGTAGGTTTCTCTCCATGATCCAACCTAGAAAAATGATCAGGTCCCTTGTTCATTTTCCCTAGCTTGAACACAATCTCGAAATCATATTCCTCGAATAACAGTATCCATCTACATATTCTTCCCCCCAGCACTGGCTTGTTGACTAGGTATTTCAACGTAGAGTGATCAATGAACATCTTAAAATGTCCTCCCAATAAGTAGTGTCAAAATTTCTACAACGCATACACCATGGCTAAACCTTCTCTCTTAGTGGTAGTGTAGTTTATCTCAACTGTAGATAGCTTCCTGCTAGAAAATTCTAACGGGTGGTCAATATCTCCTACCCCTGTTTGTGCTAACACTGCTCCTAGAGAAACAGATGAAGCATCGACATGCACGTGAAATTCCTTTCTCCAATCTAGGAAAACCAAAATAGGTGCAGTAACCATTTTCTGTTTTAATGTTTCAAAGCTCTGCTGACTTTCTTCTATCCATTGAAACTGACAATATTTAGTCAAAAGATTCTCCATGGGTGTTGTAATCTATGCATATCCCTTAATGAACTTCCTGTAGTATCTAGTATGTCCCAAGGTAGTGCACAACTGTCAAACTAAAGTAGGAGGGGGTAGATCAACAATAATGGAAATCTTGGACGGATCTACCAACAACCCCTGCTTACACACAATATGGTCCAGCAACACTTCAAAGGGTGAAAAGAAGGTGCACTTCTTTAGATTGAGGGCAATCTGACATTGCCTGCACTTATCCATTAGTAGTCTTAAACATTCAATATGATTCTGCAATAGGCTAAAAGCAGTCCAATCATCAAAATATGCTTCCAAAAATTTATGTAAAAACTCCTTGAATTCTCCAACGGCCACCCTGGAAAATATGGTTGGTGCATTATTCAATCTAAAAGGCATCACTATGTATTGGTAGGAACCCCATTCTATTGCAAATGTGGTCTTATGGCGATCTTCTTTAGCAATCATGATCTGGTGATAACCTGAAAATCCATCTGTAAAGGAATATACCTCCTATTCTCCCACATTATCTAGAACCTCATCTATGAAGGGTGTAGGAAATGGGTCATGCAAACATGCATCATTCATATTCCTGAGGTCTACACAGATATTGATCTCTCCTATCTTCTTATCTTGGACCACCATAGGGATAATCCACTCTGACTCTTCAACAAGTTCTATGATTCCTGCTTCCAGCATTCTGTCTAATTCAATATTCACTTTCTCCTTATAATTGGGATTCAATCTATAGGGTCTCTACTTGACCGACCTTGCATCTAGTTTCAAGGGGATATTCATTTCTCCCATGGTCCCTTCTATGCCCTTCATATCAGTAAAATTGGTTGGGAACAAGTCGTGATATTCATGCAGTAATTTTGTGATCTTATCAATCGTGGCATCATCCCAGTAATCTCCAACATTAGCAAGCTTAGGTGCTTTCTCTGTTCCAATATTAACTTTCTTAATTTTGATCGGTTGTCCAATGAAAGGTAGTTCGACTCCTGGTCCTTCTACGTCTCTCTGTCCTTCTGTTTCTATGATGTTCACATTCCTAGGATCATCATCTTCATCGGCATTGACATTGTAACATCCTTGTAGTTTTTGAAGAGGTCCATTCCATTCATCCTCTTCTTGCTCCATAGGGAGGCTAGGTGCCTCCTCAAAGACTTTCTATCTGAAAACCTGTAAATCTTGATCCATCGTGGGATACTGACTTTCAAATAAAAATGTAGCTACAAAGTTCTGATTCATACCATACCAATCTGAAGTGGTGAGGTGTGGTTCTTCTTGAAGGTACTAATTGATAGGCGTTGTGTCTAGAGTATTGATGAACTTATGCTCCCACTGCTCTTGAGGAATGTTGCTCCATGCCTCCTCACAACCTCGCACATGGTCCTTCAGACAACTTTGACCTGTGTATCAAACTACGCATCCTTCAATGTTGTCTGAAAATCGTACTGTCATCAAAGTGCGACATTGCATCCAGTCCACAATGTTCCTTTTATGTGTCCCCCACCATCTTGTTGGAGTAGATTTCAAAGCCTCATCCATTTCCAAAAATCTCTATTGTGCTGGTACAAATTCTTCAAATTCCAGTAAGAACGTTTCTAAGTGATTTAAACCATCAAATGTGGGCAAGTTTCTTACTCTTGTGCCAATCTAGCAAACTTCCCTGGTCAATATGGCACATCTCCATGCAGAAAATTCATACATTTTGTTATGTTAGTTATCCAATGCTTCTTCTGAGTCCAATGAGCATGCATTGTCACTTCACCAGCTCAAATTCCCATCTACTGTAGGGTTAATGTAATCCTTCTATATTGATGTCAATTTATATATATTCTCTAGTTCATATGCACGGTCTTCCTCTTTAATGGGTTCTTTGTATCTTCAACCTTCATCAGGATCCAGAGGTGCAATGACCCTAAGGACATCACCTTCAAATGTCATTCTTATTTTCTTTAAATCAACAATAGTGGAATTTTTGAAAGCCCAATCAATTCCTAACAGTGCAGGATAAGGACAACTATCATCAACTATCTCAATCACCTCGAAGTCCACAAATGTTCTTACCCCGTCGATGTCCATAGGGACATGCTCCAACCTACCAAAGGGGATTACTTCCTGTTGATTATCCATCCTAAGCTTGATAGGGGAATATATAAACTTAGGTTTTCCCATCAGCGCCCAGGTCTGCTTCGTCATAACATTGACCTCCAACCCTAAGTCGAGGACCACATAATCTATATAATAATCTCCAATTTGTGCATTAAGGTGTAGTTCCTTATTTTTCTTTCTCTTTTTGGATAGTTGATGTACTACTTCATTCAGTAGAGGATCTATACTCCTATCTCATACTGTCTGATCAATTTTTTTAGTTCATGTATGGATTTTTCATCCTTAATAAAATTAATGAAAGTACATAAGAATTCCATAAGTCTGCTTACCTCGTTTCCTTTTCTGGGTGAAGAAGACTGATCAAAGGCTAGGGGAATTCCACATTCTCACACTTCTGGTTGTGCCTTTGATGAAGAATCCTAATCTCTTCCAAACTCTTTTGTTGCCTCTTCAAATGTCTGATTATGTTTCTTTGGATCAAACTCCTGTGTCTTCTCTGTAGTTCTTCTAACTCTTGATTCTTCTATAATCTTCACTGGAGTCACCCTGTCTTCTCCTATAGCAGTGCCTCCTCTAGTGATAAAAAATATTCTAGGATCCACTCCATGAGGTTCTACTGATATTATTTGTACTTTTTGGTTCCCTCCTCGTCTCTCCTAAAGTTTGGATAACAATGCAGGACAATCTAATATGACATGTTCAAATGAGTTGCGGTAACTGCAAGTGGTACAAGGGTTCTGATAGTCCATTTCCAAGTAACCTGGTTGTGTGCAGTTATAACAAATGATCTGACCTCAACCTTGGCCCTTGCCTCCTCCTCGTCCTCTTCCTCTGAATATTCCACTAGGGTTGAAGTTTCCTCTTCCTGGGGAGTTAAACTGCATAGTATTTCCTTCTTGTTGTACTTCGCCTTGAATTCTATATGTGTCTCTTGATCTTTCATGCAATAGGTCATAAGCCCTACAATATTTCTCATCATGCCCCATAGATTTACATAATGTGCAGTAAAGGCTGGTAGGTGTCTATAAACATTTTTTCATGTAATAGCATTCTCTAGGGCAATGTCTATTTCTACATACCTCGCACCAAGGTAGAGTAACCTGCTTCAAAGGGCTTGAGGCTCCTTAAGCCAAGTACTCGTGAAATAGAGGACAATTCTCCTTGTCATGACCTTATGATTTGCATATGATACACAAAATATCTTCTCTTTTATCTTTTCCCTTATCCTTTTTCATATCTTCGACTTGTAGTGATAGGCTAGTTAGCTGACTCAAAATTTGACTCATACCTGAGCTGGACTCTCCCATAGGGGATGATTCTAGTTTCATGGCGATCTCCAATGCCTCAACTTATGAAACAATCTTTTGCTGCATCAGAGGGACTCTGATGAGTGGTAAGAGGGAAACAATAAACCATTCTTTATTCTGTTCGTCCCGAATCTGAAAACTCAAATGGCTTGTCAGGGTCTTAAACCTCTGATCTAACTCCCAAATAGGTTCAGCTACTCTCTTATTGATTTATTTCAACTCTGTGGTGCACTGTGACTACGAATTAGGTTTCTTGAATTCTACAATCAACGCAGTCTTGATCTTGTTCATCGGTTTTGGCTGTACATCTCCTTGGATGAATTTCATGTACCAGCTCAGTGCGCGGTCTCTTAGGGTAGTACTAAAATGATCTCTCTTAACAACTTATTTGGTGACATTCTTAATACTCCATACAACTTCGCATAAGAACCAATGTTGATCAGGATCTTCAGATCCATCTCCCCTAAAGGTGGGTAACCTCATCTCATGTTCCATAGATCTTCCTAGGGTTCTTGCCTAAGTATGCACTGAACCACTTGTACCAGTTCTCTGAGTGCTATGATAACTTAGGTTACTCTGGTTACTTAATGTTGTTAAAACAACATGAGGCATAATAATACTTACTTCAATAGTCTGCGCAGTTCCTGAAGTTTCTGACTCTTCTCGGAAAGGTTTTTTAGTCTTCCCCTCTTCTGCCCTGGAGGACTCTGAATGTTCCTCGTTCAATAAATCTCCTTCTTCTCCACTGTATAACCCTTCTTCCTGTGCTGGTGGTTCGTGATTCTACTCAAACAAGTTCACCAGAGGAACTTCTCTGAAGGTTCTCTCACTGTGCATGTGTCTGACCTCTATGTCGTTGTCGCTGTCTGAATTCTTGAACATTAGCTTTCTCAATCTGACCCACTATTATATCTTCAGGATGTTCTTCTCATGCAATAGAATCTTGATCTTCAACTTCAAGAAGTGTAAAAATTTCCCTCTCAAACTCTCAAAGAAGTATCTCTCTTCTTGGCTAAATGATTCTACTATATCAATAGAAAACTCAGTAATGTACCCTCCAATGGTACTATCAAACCAGTGATCTACTTCTCTTGACACAACGTTATCAACTTTCTTGACCTTCTTGATCAGTGCCGATGTCCAAACCATAGGTGGTCTAAGTATGATTTCGAACTGGGTATCTACTAATCTGGCTAGCCACTCGTATAGATCCTTATGAATTCCTCCAAAGAAAATCTTGTGTATATTAGTAAAGATATACTTTCCCAACCAATATTCTATACTAAGATTAGGGTTCTTATTATGAGCTTCAACGAAGTCCTTCTCTTGTTCTTATATCCACTTTTGAATCTTTGTCTTCAATGGAAACCACCTTGACATTCCCTCAAGAAGATCTCGGTCCCAGCAACGAAACCATTTGTTGGCATGAGGGAAGAACCAGGATTCAACGCACCAACAAGACCTAACTACTGGCCCTTTTGGAAACACCTACAAAGCAAATGCAATCTCACCCGAAGTAGCTATAGGGGGTTGTAGGACACAGGTGTCTACAACTAGAGGAAATGCAAAGTGGATCCAGGGCAACCCTCTCACAGATCTAGTTAGTCTTTATCTTTCTTCAGCCTACTGCGTGAACTATATATCATATGTAACATAATATTGTACTAACATTTTATTAGAGATCAGAAGAACACAACATCAATCACACCCAACAACAAGATATATGTGGTTCACCCTCTCCCTAGGGCTACATCCACAGAACTTTGCTTTATAATATATTATATGAAGGCATACAATTCTATCTGCACTCTTAGCTTACATATCTTTGTTTCTTTCTCTTCCTCTCTTCCCTCCCTATGCACCCAGCTGCAGGGTTGATATTTGCACCTAGATGAAGATCCTACAACACAGGATTCCCTCACCACATGATACTTCTTTCTAAGAAATAACAACAATCACTCATCATCCCATAATCGAACCTATCCCAGGTCCTCTTCACCTTTATTTATACATTACAATGACTCTCAGACAACCTTAGGCCAAAACCTAGGTGTAAAAACCCTAAATACCAAAACCCTCGGTGTCTAAAACCCTAGGTCAACTTGACCCACGTTTTTAGGGCTTCACCAGCCTATCTTTCCTTCTTTCTTGGGAGGTGATCCAAAGCATCCATTGGTGGCTTTTTCTACTTGCTGAGTCAGCTATGATCCATCTTCCTTGCTGATCTATCTTCCTCGATCCCCCCGTCCAATGAATTTCTTTCTCTTACTTCGCTCCGTCTTTTCTTCTATTTTGGTCACTTTGAACCAATATCAATCAAATTGTCTTCTGTGCAATTTTCACTTCACGTTTCTTTCCTCAATAGTCACAACCTTCCATAACCAAGGGCCAACATGCATCTACATGCACATGGAATGTCTTTTCCTTGTCTGGAAATACTAATATCGATGCGGTAACCATATTTTCCTTCAAGGTATCCAAACCCTGTTGACACTTGTCATTCCACTGAAACTTTGTATCCTTCCTTAACAAATTTTCCATTGGTGTTGTGATCTGCGCATATCCTTTGATGAATTTCCTATAATATCATGTGTTTCCTAAAGTTTCTCTTAGTTGACAAACTATTTTTGGTGCTGGCAAGTTAACAATGACTGCGATCTTTTCTAGATATACTAATAAACCTTGTTTTCATAATATGTGGCCCAATAGTATCACAAACGGTGTTCCAAATATGCATTTCTTGATATTCAGTGATATATGGAACTGCCTGAATCTTTGTAACATCAGTCGTAAAACTTCCACATGGTTTTTCAATAGACTATAGACTGTCCAATCATCCAGGTATACTTCAATAAATTGATGGATGAATTCCTTGAATGTTGCGATGACCACTCTGGAGAATATTGTTGGTTTGTTCTTCAGTCCAAACAACATGACTGTGTACTGATAAGATCCCCATTCTTTCACAAACGTGGTCTTGTGTCTGTCCTCATGTGTTATGTTAATCTAATGGTAGCTCGAGAATGCATTCGTGGATTAGTAAGATTCATGTCCTCCCACGTTCTCTAACACTTCATCTGTGAATGGTGTAGGCATGCATCATTCAACTTCCTCAAGTCGACGCATATCTTGATCCCTCTTCTTTGTTTCTTTTCCTGTACTACCATCGGGCTTATCCATTATGAATCCTCAACTGGTTCTATGATGTCGGCTTCGAGCATCCTGTCGATCTCATATTTAAATTTCTATCTATATATGGGGTTCAGTCTGTAGGGTCTTTGTCTAATAGCTCTCACTTTAGGTCTGAGTGGTATCTTCATTTCTCCCATTTCTCTAACTATACCCTTCATCTCTGTGAATGTTGTGGGAAAGAGGTCACCGTATTCGCGTAACAACTCTGTGATACGTTCTATTGTTTGCTCATCCCAGTAATATCCAATGTTTTCCATTTTGGGTTGCTCACTTGTCCTGATGTTAACATTATTTACCTTGATTGGCATGGAAATGACTTCTGATTCAATGGTTAGGCCCTCCACATCTCTTTCTCCTTATACTTCTTCGATTTGAATATTGTGTGGATCGTCTTCGTCTAGTGCTTCCTCCTGTACATGTTAACATGGAAACAATTCCTTGATTGTTTGTTTATTCCATTGTTTCTCTTCTGTGATAAATCATATTTTTGGTTCTTTGATGAATATTACTCTTGTAATCCATTTAAGAGTTGCATCTATGTTGGGCTTCTGATGCTCAAATGAGAAAGTGACTGTGAAATTTTGTCACGATGTCGTCCATGTCATAGTTCCTTTGCGCAATTCCTGGTCCGTATACCAATTTGTTGGTATTCCCTCTAGACTATGTATGAAGTGATGAGGCCATTCCTTAAGTGGTGTCATTTTCCACAACATTCTACATGCCTCCAAGTGTTCCGATGGTGCTCTGTGTCCTTCATATTTTTGTTGTTTTTTGTTTTTTTGTTCTACACCAAACCTTATGCGCAGTAACCACTTACATTGGTACCAGTATGTGATTGTCTCTTTGTGTGCACCCCCACCATATTTCCAGTGTGGCCTTTAGTGCTAATTCAAGTGCTAACAGTCTCTGGTTCTCTAATGCTACTTCTTTGTACTGTGTCAAGAATGTTTCCAAATCATATATTTCATGGAAAATGGGTGGTTTTTTGATTTCTGTGCCTATCCATCTTACTGTGTGGTATATTCTTGTACATCTTCTCATGGATACTTCATGTATCCTTTGTTGCCAGTTTTCTAACCCGATATCTGAGACTGTTGCACATGAAGTAATGCTCCGCCAACTAAGTACCACGTCTGCAGTTGGGTTTACGTAATACTCATCGCGCGCATTTTTTTCTGTACAACTCAATTGTTTACTATAATTATAGGCAAGTAGGTTCTACAAACCTCTCCCCTTATGATGGGTCTAATGGTACGATGACCCTATATTCTCTGGACTCAAATGCCATTTTCCTGGTCTTCAAATTGATTATGGCCTGGTTGTCAAATGCCCAATCCAGACCAAGAAATACCGGGTAAGGTGTTGTGCCATCCACTATTTCAATGACTTTGAAATCTACTTTAGTGTGCACTCCATCAAGATCTACTGTCACTCCTTTCAGTCTACCTATTGGTAGGACTCTGTGTTGAATTTCTAGTTTCAATTGAACATGTGAGTATCCTAATGTTGGCTCTCCCATGCATTGCCATGTCTTATTTGGTAATACATTCACTTCAGATCCTAGATCCAGTATAATGTCTCCCATATTGAAATCCCCAATGTTATCATTCAGTCTAAATTCCCAACTTGTTCTTCTTCTTTTGTGTAGGTGATTAACTATTTTTGGTTCTAGATTTTCTTTCATCTCGCTGCTACATTTTTCTAGTATGTTTTGCAATATCTTCACAGATGATGGATCACTTAATACTTTTAGACATGATTGAAAAAGGCCTTTGATTGTACTTACTTGTCCCATGGGTTTCATCCCGTTGGTATGATCTAGTGATGGCGACATCTCATATTCTCGTGCTTCCTAGTGTTTCTATGCAATTGAAGTCAACGATGTGTCCTCCTTCTAAAATTCTTTTCTGGCCTCCTTAAAGATCTCATTTTCCTTTTGTGTGTCGAACTGCTTCCTTGGTTCCGTGTTATTCTTTACCCATTACTTCTGTGCTAGTTCCTGTCGAACTACGTCAGTGCTTGTTTTAGCTCCTCCATGGGTAACTATGTTGATATTTCATCCTTCATCCCTTGCTTCAGCTGAAATCCACTGAACATTATGATTTTTCTGGTTCCTCTTTTACTGAATATTCACTAGTAGTGTCGGACATTCCTCTGTATCGTGGTCCGATGCGTGACAATACATACAAGTTGTTGGTGGAAGTGGACATTCTCATGCATAATGTCCTAGTTGTTGACAATTGTGACATGTGACTAGTCCTCTGCCTCATCCGAAACCTCCTATGGATTGTCCTCCTCCTCTGTAGCCTGCTTGATCACCTCTCAACGTGTTATACTGAGGTGTTTAATTATACTGCGCAGTATTGTACTGGGGTTGTGATGGGTTGTACTGCGGCTGCACATTATTGTATGGTTGTTGTGCAGTGTTGTATGGCTTTGGGATTGGATTGAACTGCAGTGTTGCTTTCCCAACCATCATTTCAACCTGTACTCTATATGCATCTGATGTTCTTTCTCACATCAGCTCCATAGTTTTGTAATATTTATCGGCGTGGCCCATTGACCTGCAAAAGGTGCAATATGAACTCTTTGGAACTATTTGGTATTTCTGCATCATCGTGCAGTGATAAGGATCATGACCTGGTTTCTTGCATATTTCGCACCATAGTCCTCTGGGTGGTAACAGATTTGGCATACCTGCTGCCATATACTGCATGAATGTTGGGCACTCGTTCTTGTGGTGTCCTTCCATCCTTCATGTGGTACACCAAACAACTTCTTGTTTGTCCTTGTTCTTATTCTGGTTTAGTTGAAATGTTATATTCTTCAAATCCTCCAATTCTTCAATAGTTGGGTCCATCTACTGGTATTGGTTCTCTTCTAGTTGCAAGGCTTCCTATAGAGCCTCTGCCTGCATCTAGAGTTTCTATTGTCGTAAAGGGTATTTTAAATGGGGGATTAGTGAGTTGACAAACAGGTGTCGATGTTTCACATTGGTCATAAGTTATTTTAACTTTCCCTTCAGTCGCTTGAATCTCTGATCAATCGCCCATATTGATTCTCCTGGTTTCTATCTTATTTCGATCATCTCGTTCATGTACTGATCCTCTGAGCTCGGCTTCTAGAACTCATTAATCAGTAACTTCTTAATGTCGGCCAGTGTCCTTATCATTCTAGGGGCACTGTTTGTGTCTAGACTCATGTACCAGTCTAGTGCACAGTCTCTTAGCCTAATCGCTAGATACGCAAGTTTGGTATCTTCATCACTGATATGTTTTGCTTCCCAGATCATTGCACAAATGAACAAGTTCTTCTCAGGGTGTTCTACTGCTTCTCCTCGAAATTCTAGTAATTTGATGGTGGGATCATGTCATTCCATTCTGAATACTGAACTACTACCTCCTTTGCACAGTGTATATACTTGACTGGTGTTGCCTGAACTAGCTCCTCCTATTGTTTCTCCTTGTGTAGATGTACTTCTTGCTGTCAGACTTCCTCTGAACTTCGGTTTCCTAAAAGGTGGTGTTATCTTTGGTGTATTAGTTGCACATGGGTTTATGGGTTCCAAACTAACATTAATATGGATAGGATGGCTGCATTCTCCTTCCATTCTTGGACCTCTCGTTTTCCTCTCATATGTTGCGAGTAGGATTTCCTCAATATTCTCCATAGCCAGGAGATCCCCTACCTCTTCCTCATCACTCACCAAGCCTTCCCTCGCAGCTATAGCTGTCTTCTTAGTATTCACCTTGTATTGGTAGGGTGATCTGCTATGCGTCTTTCCAGTTGACTCCAAGATCCATTTGATCTAGTCATCGTCCATCATGATCGGGTCCAAGGGTTCCTCCTCCTTCTTACCTTTATCCTTCCCTCCTTCCATTTATCCTCACTCTGTCAGTACTTCCCCCCTTCCCCCATGCACATAGGGAAGTTTAGTTGTCTGATTCCATTGTCATTACCCCTTTGTTATATAGAAGTATCTTAATAGAAGTAAACAATGATCGAATGTACCTTCCTCGAGGTTTGTGAAGAAATTATTTCTTCGTTTCATTGTATGACTTCGTTGTGTCCACTTCAAACTCTGTTATGAAGCCTGCCATAACACTGTCAAGCCAAAAGTCCACTCTGTGGGTGAATTTTTTGTTCACCTACTGTAACTACTTAATCTGTACTAGGGTCCAATCTAGCTGTCGAATCCAGTTCATCGGGTGGTTATCCTTCAACCTTAGTATCCACTCCTGCAGTAAATGTGGAAAATCACAGAAAAAGACTTCGTGTAAATTAGTAAACATGTATATGTCTAGATATTTGCAAGGTGTGATTCTAGGGTTTCTATTGTCTTTCTGTGAAAACTCTATCTCTTTGGTTCTCAACCAACCTTCAATTTATGCTTTCATAGGGTTCTGTAGTCTCAACATTCCCTTCTAGTGGCTCATTTCTCTCTTCTTTTATTCGTTATTTTCTCACTCAATCTATCTCTTCTACCTAGTCCTTTCTCGCTCCTACCAACGCGACAACATAACCATTTGTTGGTATTTACTCTTCCTTTCTTACCATCTGAGTTCTTGACCCAGGGTTCATGTCTTTCGGGTTTCCAACAAAGCCTCTAAAACTATCGGCCCTCCTGGTAAACCAGAAGGCAACAAAACACACAGAATGCATTGCGCAGTCTCACCCAAGATAGCTTTAAATGGGTGGTTGTAACACTGAAGTGTTTACAACCTAGGATTGAGTATGAGATAGGAGATCATTACTCAGAGCCATCTACTATAAATTGTGATTGTAGTCTACTATTATTCACGATTATACATTATCTTCTACAATTTATTCCCTTAACAACATAACCATATTTCATAACAATATAATAACTCATTCATTCATTAAACACAACAACTAACTATTGAAATAAGACAAAGATATACATTCATTCATCACATTACATAGATATTACTGTGGTTCACCCCCTCCTGGGCTATGTCCACAAATATTTGGCTCTTGGCTCTTTTATTATGGTATTTCTGCATCTCCAGTGCCATGTGCTTACAATTCTCCTCAGATGGGTAGGATCTATATGAGGCGAACTAGATCGCACCAAGCTCCTTATCCTATGATCTAATCCTCATATATTCCTTCTCTCCTATCCTCTATCTCAATATCTTACAATATAGTTCATAACCACATTACATATCACATCAACTCGTACATATATATGATGGAACAATACAAAATCGAACTAACAAGGAACCCCGTATGATACCTACGTATCTATATTTATACATTTCGAGCTCTTTAGCCATTTTAAATATATTACCAAAACCCTAACCCTACCGACATTAGGTCTTCCTCCCATGCACGTGTGTTGTTCTTCTTTCCAGCTGTCGCTTTCCTTGTGCACGCTTTCTTGCATGCGTGCGTGCTGTGTTTTCCTCCAGTTTTTACTTTAGTTTTTGCACACTTTCTTTCCTCACGATCATCCTTCTTTCCACTTCGGCCTACTACCAATATCTCCACAGCTTGGAGATCCTCTACCTCTTCCTCGTCGATTTTCAAGCCTTCCCTCGCGGCTACGACTCTCTTCTTGGTATTCACCTTGTATTGGTTGGGTACTTTACTATGCATCTTTCCATCTATCGCCATGATCCACTTGATCTAGTCATCATCCATCATGATTGGATCCAAGGTTTCCTCCTTCTTTCCCTTATCCTTTCATTCTTCCATTTCTCCTCTTTATGTAAGTGCTTCCCCCGTTCCCCCATGCACGCAAGGAAGTTTAGTTGTCTGGCTCCATTGTCATTATGTCTTTGTTATATAGCAGTATATAGTGATCTAATGTACCTTCCTCAAGGTCCTCACATAAATTCTTTCTTCACTACGCTATACAACTTCGTTGTGTCTACTGAAAACTCTGTTATAAATCTTGCCACAATACTGTCGAGCCAAAAATCAACTATGCAGGTGAATTTGTTGTTCACCTGTTGTAACTGCTCAATCTGTATCAGTGTCCACTCTAACTGTCGGATCCGGTTTGTCACGTGGTTATCCTTCAACCTTAGTATTCACTCCTCTGGTGAATGTGGAAAATCATAGAAAAAGACTTCATGCAAATCAGTAAACAAGATTTTTTCAAGATATTTGCAGGGTGTTGTTCTAGGGTTTCTGTTATCTTTCTGTGCAAACTATAGCTCTTTTGTTCTTAGCCAAGTTTCTATCTCTTATTTTGTGGGATTCCACAATATCAACATCCCCTTCTAGTAGTTCATTGCTTTATTTTCTTCTTTAATATTCTTTTTCTCCACCTCTTTGCATCTACTCAATCCCCTCCTATTCCTACCAATGACAACAGAACTATTTTTTGGTTAAATTTGTCCTATATACTTTTTGAGTTTATTGTCCCAGGGTTCATGTCTCTTCGGGTTTCCAACAAAGCCTCTAAAACTATCGTCCCTCCTGGTAAACTAAAAGGAAACATAGCGCACAAGGTGCACTACTTCGTATCAACCAAGACAGTCTTAATGGGTGGCTGCAATACTCATGCATTTAGAGCCTAGGATTGAATGAGAGATATGCTAATGGTGTATTGGGAGTGCTACTGTAACTTATTAATGCAATATACCATTATCATGATTTATGAAAAAAATATAATAACTCATTCATTTAGTGTATCTATATCTACTGAGACAATAGAGAAGTACATGCATTCAAGCACATAACATAGATATTACCTTGGTTCACCCCTCCTAGGCTACATCCACAAAGATTTGACTCTTGTCTCTTTTATTATCGTCGTTATGTCATTACAGCACCATGTTCTTACATCTCTCCTCAATTGGGTAAGATCTATATGAGGCAGAGTAGATCACACCAGGCTCCTTAGCCTTCGATATAACCCTCAAGATCTACCCTCCTCTTTCCTCTCTTGCTCAACAGCTTACAAAAGTAGGTCATACAGTGAAATATTACCTATCGACTCACTACAACAATTCTCTCTATAATAACGAATAGTCTCTCCTCTGAGACCTAGGTATCTCTATTTATACATTTATAGCTCTTCAACCATTACAATACATTACCACAACCCTAACCCTACCATTTTTAGGTATTCCATGCATGCGCACATGCTTCATTTCCTTCCAATTGTCGTTTTCCTCATGCATGCCTTCTTTCCCAAAATTTCCTTTCTTTCTTCCTTGGCCTACTTCCAACAAAATACCAGCAAGTTAATGTATTAATACTAGGCTTGTCATAGGTGTGAAAATATTTTTCTGCATGCTTGTGCACAAGGGTTATAATGAACTCATCATTCTCCAGTAGTTAAGTCATCCCCCTTTTACTAGTTGGTTTATACTGGCACATATTTCTTATATCAAACTCACCTATAAGAGAAAATGAAAAAAAAAAAACGTTCAAACTGAAGGATGATTTTTCACAAGAAGATATCATGTCAATCACTACGTAAATCCCATCGATTAATTGTATGGATCACAAGATCTGGAGAACTATTACACTATCAAACACTGCAAAGTCTAATTGGGCCTCGATTGCAAGTTTGGTTCCTGCTGTTGATTTAAAGGGATTCAGGACCCCTCAACACGTTCCACATACCCTCGAAAATGGAATGACATGTACTACCCATATAGAATAGTCGTACCTTCAAATATATTAAAACTCATACAATTATACATAAAAAAAACTTGGGTCCATTACCCAAACCTTTGTGCTACCAGAATTCGCTATCAGACTTTCTCCAAGGGTTGACATCAATATACAATATCACTCTCCAATGGTTGACATCAATTAAAACCAACAATCCATACCAATTGTCCATCAACCTAAGCCAATTGTCTAACAACTCTCCAGTCGAGGTCACCGAAAAAGGAAGAATTGAACTCACAAACAGAAGCTTTGAGAATGTGCTACATGTTCCCAAGCTTTCCATCATTCTTCTCTCCATGTATAAGATGAAAAAATCTAGCACCAGAAATACATTCATATTCACACCTGATGTAGTGGATATCTATGACATGCAAACCAATTCCAAGGTTTCTATCGGTGAGGTAAATCATCAATCTAGACTCTACACATTTTTTAAATTTATTGAACCAGATTATGCATTACTACTTACCCATGTTGATGAAATCAGTAGGATATGGTACGAAAGGTTCAGGAATTTAAATTTCAGATATATGCAATATATTAACAAGCAGGGAATGGTTGATGGTCTACTTGACATCAACTTCTCCAAAGGAATTTGTGGGGGATGTGTTCTTGGAAAACACTCTCAAGAGAAATTCGACAAAGGAAAGACTCATAAGGCTTCCTTTCCTTTAGATCTGATCCATAGTGACCTCATGGGACATTTTCCGCATCCATCAATTAGTAAATCAAGGTATGTGCTCATTTTTGTTGAATATTTCTCATGCTTCACATGGATTTTTTTTCTCAGGAAAAAAATCATAGATCTTTCAACACCCCAAATATTTCAAATCCCTTGGTGAGACATGGTCTGGAAATAAAATCAAAGTCCTCCGAAAAGATAATTGGGGAGAGTATGTCAACCATGGGATAAAAAATATTTGTCATGAGGCAGGGATTCAGTTGCAACACCTGGTTCCCTATACTCTATAGAAAAATGGATTTGTTGAGCAGAAAAATAGATCTCCAAAAGAGATGGCATCTTGCATGCTACATGCAAAGACACTTCCCTAGATGTTATGGGTTGACACACTTAATTGTGAAATGGTGGTTGTGGAGCCTGATTATGTTCCTGATTCAGAGGTCCTTGCTTTCATCCATGTGTATACCCCATGAAGACTTTACACCCCAGAAGTATGTACACTCTTCCACGCGGGGGAATGTAGAGGGGGGGTACCTCCTCTACAGGGTCCGGGGGGCCTATCCCCCCGGCTAGGGGGTTCGGGGGCAAGCGGTCCCAGGTGGGGGTTCGAGGGCAAAGCCCCCGAAGGAAAAATTGCCTTGTAAATGTATATTGTAATTTCGTTGTAAATCTAGACCATTCATTATAAGGTCGCAAATCTAATGGTAGAAATTATGTTAGGGCTTTTTCCCTAGAAGGAAACCCTCTGTTATGAGGGAAATGTATTGCAGCTATGCATTATGGCGAGTATTGTATTTTGAGAGAGGAGACTATGAGAGAAAGAAGAGGAATTTACAGTGGGTTTTGCTTTAGGTTGTTTCCCTTCATTTGCTGGATAATAATAAAGGAAGGACCTGACAATTTCTCTGGTGGACATAGCCCACACTGAGTGAACCATGTAAATATGTGTCTCTATTGTATTGTGTATCTTCTATGCTTTGTTTCTGCATTTGTTTTATTTTATTTCTCTGTGGTCCTATTTTTCTAACAACTGGTATCAGAGTGAAAGGTAACTCGCATGAAAAGAGGGTTCCTGGTTCGAGTGGGAGCAATGTCGAAAGATGGAAAGTTTAGGGTCGAGAAATTTAATGGCCAAAACTACCAGTTATGGAAGATGCAGATGGAAGATTATTTATATTAGAAGGATCTATTCCTACCATTGGGCGGAGTAGAAAAGAAGTCGATAACCATGAAGGATGAAGAATGGGAGACTCTTGATAGAAAGGCTCTACAAATGATACGGCTAAGCTTGGCAGTGTCAATCGCTTTCAATATTTTGAAAGAAAATACAATGAAGGATCTGATGGACGCATTGGCTAAACTATATAAAAAACCCTCGGCGTCCAATAAGGTATTTCTAATGAAGAGATTATTTAATATGAAGATGTCAGAAGGTGGGTCTGCTGCAGATTATTTAAATGAATTTAATATGGTTACTAATCAACTAAGTTCCGTAAAAGTGTACTTTGATGATGAGGTTAGGGCTCTTCTAATCTTGTGCTCATTGCGAGAAAGTTGGAACGACTTGTTCATGGCTGTAAGTAACTCTGTTTCTGTTTCAAATACTTTAAAATTTGATGATGTTGTTGGTGTTATCCTTAGTGAGGAAATGTGATGGAAAAGCACAGGTGAGACATCATGTAATGTGTTAAACATGGAGAACAAGGGAAGAAAAAAGGATAGAGGAAAGGGCTCAGGCAACCGTGGGAATTCTAGGAAGGGCAGATCCAAATCCAGACTTGTAAAGATAGAGTGCTAGAATTTTTGGAAGAAAGGACATCTGAAGAAAGACTGCAGAGCTCCAAAGAAACAAAGAGATGGACAACAAAAGAGAAATCAGGAAGCAAATGTAACAGGTGATGTGTTACAAGATGCTTTGATTATTTCTGTAGATAATATTTCTGAGTCTTGGGTAGTAGATTCAGGGGCTTCATTTCATGCCACACCCCATAGGAAACATTTTCTAGATTATGTTCAAGGTGATTTTGGACAGGTTCATTTGGGTGATGATGCACCATGCAAAATTGTTGGAATGGGAAAGGTAAAAATAAAGCAACGCAATGGAAACCAATGGTTGTTGAAAGAGGTAAGACATGTTCCAAATATAAGGAAAAATCTAATTTCAATAGGTTAGTTGGCAAGTGAAGTTTGTAAATCCATATTTACAGATAAGATGTGGAAGTTCATCAAAGGATCATTGGTGATAGCAAAAGGAGAGAAAGTAGGTACATTCTATTTATCTACTGGTACTATTGACTCTTCTATATCTTTAGATTCTACAGGAGTGGATACAACACTGTGGCATCATAGGTTAGGATACATGAGTGAGAAGGGTATGCAGATACTTCACAAAATAAATTTGTTGCCAGATCTTAAACAAATTGATTTGGACTTCTATGAGCATTATGTTTATCGAAAACAAAAGAGAGTCAGATTTCTCAGAGTCAAAAAAGAAAAGAAGAATGAAAGGTTATATCTTGTGCATACATATGTATGGGGACCATCTCAGGTATCATCTCTTGGTGGATCTTGTTATTATGTTACTTTTATTGATGATGCAACTAGAAAAAATTGGGTTTATTGCATTCGACAAAAATCTGATGTTTTTTATACTTTTAAGAAATGGAAAGATTTAGTTGAGAATGAGACAAGAAATTTTTTTAAGTGTCTCAGATCAGATAATGGAGGTGAATATTGCAAAAAGGAGTTTGATTATTACTTTTCATACCATGGGATTCGTAGAGAGAAGATAGTTCCAAGAACACCACAAGAAAATGGTGTGTCAGAAAGGATGAACACGACAATCATGGAGCGTGCAAGGAGTATGATATTGCATGTCAGTTTGTCCTTACAGTTCTGAGTAGATGCTATAGATACTATTGTTTACTTAATAAATAGAGAACCTTCAATCTCTTTTGATGGTAGAATTCCAGAGGAGGAATGGACAGGAAAAAAGGTAAACTATTCTTTTTTGAAAACTTTCAGTTCTGAAGCATTTGTCCATATTGATAACGAAAATAGAACAAAGCTTCAGTCTTTATTTATTGCATACGGTGTTAATGATTTTGGTTATCGCTTATGGAATTATGAAAATAACAAAATCATTAGGATTATGTTGGTCACTATAATTGCTTAATTAATTTTAAACAACCAAGTGAAACATAAATTATCAACCCAGGGAAGTCTTTTATTTCAAAGATAGCCACGCACTGTATATGCTCAATTCCAAAAGCAACTTAGTGTTGTAGTAAAGAAATTTATACTAATTATTCTTTCTTGAATGAACTGAAGCTCTGAATTAAATCACAGGAAAGTAACTTCCCTATTGCAATTCCTTAAGGATCAATCTAAGAATCCTGGATTACACTAAAATAATACTTGCAATGGGAAAGAATAACTATTCTGCAATCAGAGAACATGACCCTTACTCTCAAACAGAGACTTTAGCATTAACACTCTTTTCATGAAAACAATAATGCAGAAAACAATTAACTGTATCTAATAGAAAACAAAGCACTTAGTTCCTTTCTGTCTAAGCAGGAGCCTTGAGCCTTACTTCTGTTTTTAGCACACTTGTGAGGTTTGAGTTCTACAGAGAACAGGACAGTCCTTTCTTTCTGAGCAGGGATCTCTAACCCAGTTTCTGGCTAACACCAAGGAAAGTCTACAGAGAACAGGATGTTTTGGTTCTTTCCTTTCTGAGTAGGAACCCTTAATCCAATCCTGGACTAACACACTTGCAGAGGTAAATGAAACTTACATAAGACAAGGTGTTGTAGTCCCTTTCTGTCTGAGCAGGAACACTTTAACCAAATCTCTGGTTAGCACACTTGAAAAGGTAAAGGAAATCTACATAAGACAAGGTGTTGTAGTCCCTTTCTGTTTGAGCAGGAACACTTTAACCAAATCTCTGGCTAGCACACTTGCAAAGGTAAAGGAAATCTACAGAAGACAAGGTGTTGTAGTCCCTTTCTGTCTGAGAAGGAACACTTTAACCAAATATCTAGCTAGCACACTTGCAACAGTAAATGAATCCTACAGAGGGTATGATGTCTCGATCCCTTTCTGTCTGAGCAGGGACCTTTAACCAATTCTCTGCTAGTCTCACCAAATCATCACACAAGATTGTTGATAAAAAGAATTACAAATTACATTCAATAACTAAGACAGAGTCAGTAGTGTTTCAGCAAAGCAGAATCCATTAAAATAGTGTTTCAGCAAACGACAGTTAAACAAAACGTAAACAGAAATTATACTAACACACTTCTATCTAATGGGTTAATCTTGTGATGAAGGTGGGCCCTCCCTTCTCACAAGATTCCCCTGAACGAAAATCTAGAGAAGGATACTCAAAGCAGTTTTATATTCATCTGTCGAAATATCACATTACAATTTGAAAGAATAGAATACGTCCCGCTTCTCTGGAGTTGCTTCAAAGTATCAAAACTTGGATATCTCGAATGGTGATTTCCCCTGAATTTAAAGAGGAAATCCCTTCGATACAATCATTACAAAGCATATCTGAATCCTATCCTAAATCAGATCTTCTTTCTAAATCAGTATAGGATGTCCTATTCTTACGCAATCGATTGCTAATACAGGAGCTGAACGAGGTATTGTTGTTACGGCTGGTGTAACAGCTTCTTCTCATCGTTGTTGATGTTGTTTTAGCATCGCAATTCACGGGTTGTTTCAGCCACGTGAATTGCGCTCTTGACTATGTCGGCCTTGACCGCTAACTGTAACGTCTTGTGTTCAGCATCGTTGGTTCTGGCGGTCTCCTCTGTGTTTTAGCATCCGCAGTTCTAAGCTTTGTAGCAGCTCTGTGTCTCAGCCTCTGCGACTCCGGACTGTATGACAGTTCTGTGTTACAGCACCAGGGGCCTCGGACTGTGTTTCAGCAATTAGGGCTTCAGTCTGTGTAACGGCTTCGTGTTTCAGCATCTGCATCCTGGGACTGTAGCAGCTCCGTGTTTCAGCATCAGTTCAGCAACAACGACCTTGGACAGTTTTTTGTTTCATCACAGGCCTCAAATGCTAATCTGCAGTTATGGACACTTATGCACTTCTAATCAATAGTTCAGTACGAGAGTAATGTAAAATATTATGCAAAACAAATTAAACGTATAGTAATGAGAAAGGACGTTATATACCTTGGAATGATCAGATGAAGTCATAATATGAGTCTAAATATAGGTGATCAAGGGTATAATAATGGAAAAAAGTATGGGCAAAAAGGGTACATTGTGTGGTCCTAACATCCCCCCCAGCTCAAGGTGTTGCATGTCCTCCGGCAACTTACTCTGAATCCGAGTCTGGATACCTACTCTAATCATGTAAGCTACACAAGCTGTAACTGTGGGAGGTACTGTCTGTCAGTGTTCTGAACCCTTGCACTTCCTGCAATCTTTGCCATGCTGCTGTTTCTACCTTTTTAGGCAGCTTGTAACTGATTTGATATCTTTCTATTGGCAACCAGAGAATGGGAAAATAGAACCGGTACCCAATCCAATTCTCAGCACAATGTCTCATACATTGGACATAACTGGATACCCTAGAGATTGTTGCTTCTAAGTTGGTAGGACCAAAAGGATTACGTTGTTGCCTCTTTTCTGTGGATTGCTGCCAGAACGTGGATTGCTGCCAGAACAGGTTATTGGCCTGTAGGGCAGGAATCTCTATGGCACTAATGATGCATTCACAATCTTGAATCACTTCTGATTGCAGCTGCTGAACATGTTCAGTCATCCCTGGTTTCTTTAAGAATGCATAATATTGTGAGATGAATGTAGCTGCCCCTTGTGGTTCTGGTCTAATCCAAAGGAGGCGATTGTCTTCATTGTTCTTGGCAGCCGAAAAGTCACCTTGCCAAAGGATTTGATTGAGGAGAAAGGAAGTAAATGATTGAAGTTGAACATCCCCCACAAGAGGATTTATGTTCAGTAACCTATTTTCTAGAATAGCCTCATTATGGAAATATGCCTCACAGAGGAGGTGCTGATCTCTGGTGGAGGCAGCTACAAAAGTTTTAATAAAATCTGCTGATAAAATGACTTCATGGGGCTTTCCTTCTATAATAGACTTAATCTGAAACCACATGATTCTTTCCATGAGAAATAAGGAATAATTACAAGATGGTTTCCTTGTGACCATTAATTTCTGCATCATATCAAATGCCAGGATCAGTCTACCTTTTAAATCTTTGTTTTTCTTCTTGACTTCTTGAATTTCCTGGCGTGTTAGGTCCAATGCTTCCCAATTTGAGAAAGTGTGATTCCTCCAGGTTTGCCTGTGTTCTTGAAGATGTTTGGCCTGTGTCTCAGCATACTCCTTCTTCCACTTTTGTATCTCTACATGCTCATCCCACGGCCGAGTTTGTGTTTCAGCATCTGAAGTAGTGGGATTAGGCAGGGTTTGAGTGGACTGTTCCCTGGAAGTGGAGAGATTGATTTGACTAGGAGGTGTAACTTCCTCCATGGGCACTGTTTTCACAACCCTGTGGACAACAGTAGGGATTTATTTCTTGATCGTAGAAGGGCCTGTTGGTTCTTGTGTTACAGTAGGTTCAGTCTTGATTTTGCTAGGGCCTGCTGGTTCTTGTGTTGCAGAAGGTTTGGTTTTGAGCTTAGTGGAACCTGCTAGTTCTTGTGTTGCAGCAGGTTCAGTTTTGGCTTCAAAAGGGGAAGGAGGAGGGACTGTTCCTGGTAGTGGAACTTGAACTATCTTATACCCTGCCCAATAATAAATATCTCCACACTGGCAGCACATATATTCTTTACATATGCTTTCTGTAGTTTGTTCTGCCAGGGTTGTTGTTCGTTCCAAGGCGTACCGATTTAATTCTTTTTCATATGCCTCCCTTGCCCTGGCTAATTCTTACTGATATGCTTCCAGTTGAGACTTTAAAAACTCATTTTCTTCCTAGACATCGGCCATTGTTGGTTTGGATTTAGAGATGACTGGTTCTTGTGTTGCAGTCATCATCTCCTTAGTTGGTTCTTGTGGAGCAGCTACGGGAATGGCAACTGATGTCTGTGTTTCAGCCTCTTGGTGCAAGGAGAGTAGTGTTTCAGCACCTTCAACTTCTGATTCCTGCATCTCAGTGTCGATATCTTGTGTTTCAGCCACTGGATGTTGTGTTGCAGCATCCGAGGTCTCGATTTCCTGCATTTGAAAATCAGTGTCTGGTTCTTGTGTTTCAGGCACTGGATATTGTGTTGCAGCATCCGGGGTCTCAATTTCCTGCATTTCAAAATCAGTGGTTGGTTCTTGTGTGTCAGCCACTGGATGTTGTGTTGCAACATCCGGGGTCTCAGATTCCTGTAATTCGACTTCAATACCAGTGGTTGGTTCTTGTGTTGTAGCCACTGGATGGGTAGCTGGTTGTGTTTGAGCTGTTTCAAAAACAGATGATGTCTGGGCCTCTAATTCCTGCAACTCACTATCGGTGGTTGGTTCTTGTGTTACAGCCACTGGGGCTGGAATAGGCAAAGATCCCGGAGTTTTGGAAGATGTACGGCGTATTAGTCGAATAGGTGGGGTGTCTAGGGTAGTGGTCATCCAGGGTGGTCTCATTGAGGGTCTTGTTCGCTTTTTACGCAAGAAAGGTGGAAAGGGGGCGATTTGTTGTTGTTTTCGTGGAGGTCTTTCCTGAATGATAGGGCAGGGAACATTTTCTGGTTCAGAGTCATCAATTAGAATGTGAAGGGCGTAAGTGGAAGACTCTAGTGCGGTATGCGACGATTCAGGTATGGTAGGGGGACTGATTGGTCGTGTGGGTGGAATATGGGGTATTTCGGGGGAAACTGGGGGGTTTTGCTGTTGCTGCTCCTCAAAAATTTCAGGGACTTCGGTAGCTGGTGCAGGGTTTATGGGTGGATTATTTAATGGATGGTTCTATTGTTCAAAACCCCTGTTGATGAGTAATTGAACCAGACGGTGATGGGTAAGTGACTGGGTTGGATCTTTTGCCTTTCGAGAGTAATGTGCCATGTTCTTTAAACAGCCCAGTAAATAATATGGGATGTTGACCCGTTTGTTATGTCTTAAATGGGAAAGCAAAAGGAAGTCATACTGATAGACTACCTGATAGCGGCCTTCGCAGGTCAGGTAGTGCTTGATGAATCTGGCGACCTCCGGCCATGGGGGTGGTAGTGAACTGAGTTGAACCCCTCTGCCCTTCAATACAATTCTTTCCCCAGCCAGGAAGAAACTCTGTTGGACATCCCTGATGATATGCTTCCGGCTGAACTGTCGAGTGCCATCCATAGGGAGGCATGAGACCGCGGATATGTCTTGCTCTATCGCAGATATTTGGATGCCTGTGATGACAGAATGGTTCTCCTGGAGATTTTGGGCGAACTGTAGTACTTGCGGTTCATTGTATCCCTGAAGCCTGCGGAAGTAATTGAGCCAACCTGCTTGCTCGAAGATTTGATATGCTGCTGGATAGTGTTCGAGCAGTGCTGTGGTGGCGGGTTCTTTGCGGACGACAGCTCCTCCCATGGCTACTAGCTTAGTAGGATACAGAGTCGAGAGTTTGTGTATCAGCTCTGACGTAGGGTGAGTTTTTCCGAGGGGTTGTATGCAGGAGTAGTGGTTAAATGCGCAAAAGGTGATGAAATGGAAATGGCGGCGATGAAATCGGAGGAAATGATGGTATCATTGATTTGACGTGTACTTCCCTTCCCGTTAAGTGCGATTAGTAATAATGGCACTTAAATGGTCTTGATGGCTTAAAATCTTTTCTCATTAACTATAGTCTAATTGAATTACATTATATTTACATACCTCGCCTTACCATTTGGTTCATTCAGCCAACCAGATATCATGCTTGTTTGTGGTGATGTTGTTGTGACGACGGTTTTTAATTGTGTCAGGAGCCTGCTGTTCAAACATTTGAGAGCGTAAAAGCTTGTTGACGGACGATGGTGAAAGGCGGGTGTTTCAGCAACAGAGAAGAATGAAACAATTGTTGTAGATGAAGAACTTTTGATGACTGGTGTTTCAGTATCGGAAGAAAATCAAAAAGTGTTGAACGGTAGTGTTTCAGCACCGGGAAGAAGTCAATCATGCTGAATAGTGGTGTTTCAGCAACAGAGAAGAATGAAGAAGGGTTGCTGACAAGAGTGTTTCAGCAACGGGAAGAGGCGAAACAATTGTTGGACGGAATTGTTTCGTCGATGATGGAGGGTGAGAAAATGAAAGGTTGCTGATAATGGTGTTTCAGCAACAAAAGGGAGAAATTCGAAACAAGTGCTGGACGGAGTTGTTTCGGTGATGAAAATAGTCAGAAAATGGTGGGCTGGAGTGTTTTGGGAGTGGGAAGAAATGAAAAATGCTGAACAATAGTGTTTCAGCATCGGGAAAAATGGTGAAAGGTTGCTGGTAATGGTGTTTCAGCAATGGAAAGGGGAAAATGAAAAGTTGTTGGTAGTGGTGTTTCAGCGACAGACAGGAGAAAGGTGAAACAGGTGCTGGACGGAGTTGTTTCGGGAATGAAAATAGTGAGAAAATGAAAGGTGCTGAACAATGGTGTTTCAGCATCAGGAAGAAAGTCACCAGTGCTGCACAACGGTGTTTTGGCATCGTGAAAATCAGCAGTGCTGCACAACAGTGTTTCAGCCTCGTGAAAGCTCATCTCTTTGACATAGGATCATCCTCTTCTGGTGGCTGTGCTTCGATCGGGAATCTGCAAAAACAGTTGTAGCATGGTATTTCTTGACAAGGATTATTAGAAAACGAAATCTAATCTAATCTAACACTAAAGAAAATCAATATTTGAAATAATTAATTGTTATTGGGGGTAGAGACCCCCTCAATGAAGAGCAAATGAGTGTATTCCATGCATGTGGCCTTAAAATCTTCTTTAGAGATAGGTTTTTGATATAGACGGAGCCGATGACC
The DNA here is from genome assembly GCA_009831015.1 of Picea engelmannii. Classification (NCBI taxonomy): domain Eukaryota; kingdom Viridiplantae; phylum Streptophyta; class Pinopsida; order Pinales; family Pinaceae; genus Picea; species Picea engelmannii. Next base: position 419,846 of record ML776879.1, on the reverse strand, counting down.
ATTTACAAGTAACGAAGTTCTGGAGTCATCGATTGTGAGGAGCCTTACTGTTCCATTGGGGAAAACTGTGTCCACTTCGTAAGGTCCTAGCCATCTTGTACGTAGTTTCCCTTGAAATTCTTTAAACCGGGAATCATACAGTAGAGCCCAATTACCTTTTTGGAACTGCTTGTTTTTTATATTTTTGTTATGCGAATGTGATCTTTGTTTTTGAATTATGGTTGTTTGCTGAATGGAATCTAGTCTTTTCTCTTCTAGTTCATTAAGCTACTGCAGCCTGGCTATCTGTGCATCAGTTAGATCAAGGTTGGCAGCTAAAGCAGTCCTGAAGGTTTTTATCTCAAATTCCACAGGAAAGACAACACTCTTTCCATACACCAATTCATAGGGAGAAAATCATGTAGTATTTCTCCAGGTAGTTCTGTAGGCCCATAGTGCTTCAAGGAGTCTGTTGGACCAATCCTTTCTACTTTCCTTCATTGTTTTTATGAGAATGGCTTCTATTACTTTGTTTGTGCTTTCCACTTGTCCATTGGCTTGGGGGTGGTATGCTGTAGTCATTCTCTGCTGAATATGATATTTTTGAAGGGTGGCTTTGAACCCATGGGAAGAGAAAGGAGGTCCTCCATCTGTAACTAACTCTCTTGGAATTCCAAATCTGGTGAAGATGTCTATGAATAAGAATTTTATAACTGCTTCTTCAGTTTCTCTATGGAGTGTCTTGGCTTCCACCCATTTAGTCATGTAGTCTGTGCAGACCAGTATATAAACTTTTTGATTGGATGGAGGGTTGATGGGTCCTATGAAATCTAAGGCCCATATCTCAAATGGTTCAAGTACTACCTGTGGGTTTAATGGCATTTCATCTCTATGATTAGGTTGGCCTACTCTTTGGCAGCTATCATAGGCCTTGACATATTTCCTTTCATCTTTGAAGAGTGAGGGCCAATAGTACCCCATCCTAAGAATTTTATATGTTGTTCTTTTGTCAGCAAAATTCCCTCCACAAGGGTCATCATGACAAGATTTCAATATATCATATACCTCATCTTCTCGAACACACCTTCGGATTTCTTGATCAGCTCCTGTATGGAAAAGGTA
>ML776879.1:387985-406188 GCA_009831015.1 Picea engelmannii | reverse complement strand
ATTGGGAGGCAGTAAAGTGGATTCTCAGGTATTTGAGAGGTACTGCTACTCATGCATTATGTTTTGGAGGTTCAGACACTTTTCTACAGGGATATGTTGATTCAGATATGGTAGGTGATAAAGACAGCAGGAGGAGCACCACAAGGTATGTTTTTACTATAGGTGGAATAGCAGTAAGTTGGATTTCAAAACTGAAAAAGTTTGTTGCACTTTCAACAACAGAGGTAGAGTATGTTGCTGCTACAGAGGCTAGTAAAGAGATGATTTGGTTATAAAGGTTTATGGAGGAATTGGGAAAGAAGCAAGAGAATAGAAGGTTATACTGTGACAGTGAGAGTGCAATTCATATTGCAAAGAACTCAACCTTCCATTCAAAGACTAAGAATATACAGTTGAGGTGCCACTTCATACGATCCGCCTTGGAAGATGGACATTTGAAGTTGGAAAAGATACACACTAGCCAGAATCCTGCAAACATGTTAACAAAGGGAGTAACCAGAGAGAAACTGAGTTCTTGCTCAGTTTTAGTTGGTCTTCAAGAATGAAGATGAAGATGAGAAATTTTCCAAGTCCAAGAAGTTTTAGAGTCCAACATATACAACAACGATGGACTTGTTGAGATCAGTCTCCAAGTGGGATATTGTTGGTTGTGGAGCCTGATTATGTTCCTGATTCAGAGGTCCTTGCTTTCAGCCATGTTTATACCCCATGAAGACTTTACACCCCAGAAGTATGTACACTCATCCATGCGGGGGAGTGCAGAGGGAGGGTACCCCCTCTGTGGGGTCTGGGGGGGCTATCCCCTCAGCTGGGGGGTTCGAGGGAAAGCGGTCCCCCGGCGGGTGTTCGGGGGCAGCGTCCCTCGATGAGGGTTCGGGGGTGAAGCCCCCGAAGGAAAAATTTCCTTGTAAATGTATATTGTAATTTCATTGTAAATCTGGACCGTTCATTATAAGGTCATAGATCTAATGGTAGAAATTATGTTAGGGTTTTTTTCCCTAGAAGGAAACCCTCTGTTATGAGGGAAATGTATTGCGGCTATGCATTATGGTGAGTATTGTATTCTGAGAGAGGAGACTATGAGAGAAAGAAGAGGAAGTTACAATAGGTTTTGTTGTAGGTTGTATCCCTTCATTTGATGGATAATAATAAAGAAAGGACTTGGAAATTTCTATGGTGGACGTAGCCCACACTAGGTGAACCACGTAAATCTATGTCTCTATTGTATTGTGTATCTTCTGTGTTTTGTTTCCGCATTTGTTTTATTTTATTGCTTCATGGTCCTATTTTTCTAACATGAAACATACATCCAAAAAATATATCCCCATAGATTTGTCAAGCATAAGACCCCCTACGAGGCTTGGAGTGGCCTCAAATCAGAAGTGACCCACTTATGTATTTTTGGTTCATGTGCATGGGCAAGGATTCCCTCTAAGAAGAGGAAGGAACTTGATCCACAAAGCACATAGTGTATCTTTGTTGAATACCTTGGTGGTGTGAAGGGATACATAATCATTGATATTTCCATGAACCGGCTCATCATTGAGCGGAGTGTCCAATTCGAGGAAAGTGTCACACATGTACCTCAACAACCTCATGTAGACACTTTTGTTCTTGCACATGTCAGAGATAATGAACATGCACATGTTGAATATTATTCATATGAGAGTTTTGATTCATAGGATTTAGATGATCCAGATAGAGAGTTAGTACAATCAAATGTAGATTCAGTGCATGTAGATCCAGATGCAGAGTGAGAGAGGAGGCCCATGTGGGACAAGACTACTCTTCAAGATGCAAGAGATCTTGTTGGGGACCCAACTAATACTAGGAGGAATTGATATGATTTCAAAGAGCCTCCTCTTGCACTAACTGCCACTAAACCAATCCCACTAAAACATATTTTCTTGGTTCAGTTTTTAGATCCACAGTCCTATGGCGAGGTTGTTGGAAATCCCTTTTGGCAATATTCCATGCAGGAGGACTACAAATCCCTCCTTGAGAACCAGACTTGGGATCTGGTTCCCCCTCCTTAAGGAAGGAAACTTGTCAGGTGAAGATGGGTCTACAAGACCAAGAGCACAGTAGATGGACATGTTAGCAGATACAAAACTAGGCTAGTTTCCAAAGGCTTTCAGCAGGTGCACGACATTGACTATGATGAGACCTCTTCTCAAGTAGAAAAGATGGATTCCATATGTTTGGAACTTTCCATTGTGGTAGCCAAGGGATGGGAAGTCCATCAAATGGAAGTGAAGAATGCATTTATTCACAACGATCTCTCTGAGGATATCTTTATAGAGAAACCTCGGAGATTTATGCAGGATTCATCTTTGTTCTATCGACTAAAGAAGTCTCTTTATGGCCTCAAATAGGATCTAAGGGCATGGTATGAAAAGATAAACCCCTACCTAATGTCACAAAACTTTGTACGTCATAATTCAGACCCAAATGTTTGCATGCTCAATATGACTGATTCACTTCTACTCCTAGTTTTGTATGTTGATGATTTGTTGATCACAGGTTACTCGACTTCGGTGATTGTTGTAGTCAAGAGGATTCTACATAACAGGTTCTTGATGACGGACATGGGTCTGATAAATTTCTTCCTTGGACTTGACGTTAGTCAGGATGCATCAGGAATCAAATTGTCTCGGGCCAATTATGCATGAGCTCTTCCTAAGAGATTTCACATGACAAAATGCAACTCTATCCTGAATCCTTTCTTATTAGGAGTCAAACTTTAGGATGGCGGGGACACTCTAATGGTTGACAAAAAATATATATATAAATCTAGTGGGGAGCTTGTTGTATCTCACACACTCTAGAACAAACCTCTCCTATGCAGTTGGAGCAGTCTCCAAGTTCATGCAGGAGTCGCATGAGCTACATTGGAAGGATGAAAAGTGTATCCTTCGATATGTATAGGGAATCATCACCTTTGGGATTCACTATGCATCATACTCTATATTGAACCTCATCAGGTTCACTAATTTTGACTAGGATGGCGATAGAATTGATCGCAAGTCCACATCTGGTTACTCACTCAGTATTGGTTTCGGGCCTATCTATTGGTCAAGAAATAAGCATGATGATATTTATCTATATTCAGTCAAGGAAGAGTACAAAGGGGTAGTTAACATAACCATTGAGGATATGTGGCTACAAAATTTTATCACTGAGTTGGGAAGTCAGTTTCATTGGTTGATCATCATCTGGTGAGACAACCAGAGCACTCTGAAGTTCTACAGAGATGTATTTCAGAGGCATCAGATGAAGCACACCAATATCCACATGCACTACATCCGAGACTTATTAAACAAGGGGATCATCGAGTTGCAGTTATGTCCTTCAGCAGAAAAAACTAGAGACATCTTCACTAATACCTTCACTAAGTAGAAGTTCCATTCTTTGTATAGTCGTCTTGGAGTGAAGGACACAATTTCATAGCAATTGTTCATTCTTCTTTTTACATACATTGTACTTTGAGGGGGGGGTTTCCCTTGAGGTTTTCCATCTTTCCTCATTTATTTCAGTGTATCTTTTGTATTTGGTCACTTAACAAGACTTGTTTCCGAGACCCATTCTTTATTTTCACCATAGTGAAGTCCATGGGAGGTGTTGGAGATACTTCACACACACATAGGATTTATTTTTCCTAAGGTTTTCCCTATTTGTGTTAGTCATTATTCAGTCTCCTATAGTTTAGGGAGAATATTCTCTTCAGTTCACACTTCAGTTTGATCAATTGAGTTGAGCCTAGATGCCACATTGGGATTATCACCATGAAACATTGGGATCATCACCATCTAATGCACATTGTCCTTAGGATAATCATCACAATAGTGCATTACTCATGATTCCCCGATATCCTCCTCACTTCACTATGTTTCATTCAATTAATTGAATACTGAGAGACTAGTTAACTCAGACAAGGTGGCAGTTGACCCACATAACTTCTTGAGAGACTAGACTAGGTGGCAGTTTACTCCCATAACTACTGGTGTGTGTCTAGATCACTCTATACCACCACTAGAGCACATTGGATTCTCCTCCAGTGTGCATTATTTGAGTTATACATAGTATATCATGGGTAAATTATCATGCATTCATTTGGTTAATGAGAATTCTTCCATTCTTTCTCTCCTTCTTCTCTTTTCTCATATTTTCTCTGCAAATTGTGTATGTCATTTGCTAGCTAGATCTATTATTTGCAGGTTCAACACATTTACATTTTAGAGGAGGCGGTGTGTGGGCGATACCAAACCCTTGATATTTAAACCTGACTTGTTACCTATTTGGGGGTTTTTCTTCTTATGTGGTTGATTCATTGTTGTTCATTCTTTCTCTACTCAATCATTGTTTTTGTGTTCCTCATTCACTTCTACCATGGATGACATGGAAAATGAATGGATGGAGGAGGATAGCCATTTTTAGATGGTTGTAAATAATCTTTTCTTATTCCTGAAAGGAAGGAATGCCTAGGTGCTTGGGTGCATTGTCATGTTGGGTAGAACTATTGAAAGTTGATAATCCTTGGAGTTTTCCAGCATTGAGACTCCTAACTAATAGCATTGGATCCCTGGAGAGAAATGGAACAACATGAGGGACTAAATGGTGGGGAAAGGGTTTCATTTATTTGGGTTGTGCGGGATGAGAGGAAGAGAGATGTCAAATTAGGATTATTTTGTGGTTGGGAAAACCTGAGAGCTTGATAGCTAATTGTTGTGTGTTTTAGAGTTGTCCTAGGACCCGTCCTTGTGGACTCAGCCTTGGCTCGGGGGTGAGATTGTTGTTGAGAGTGAATGAACAACAAGGTATATGGTTGGGTGGAACATCCTTGGTATGTATCTAGTTGGTGAATAGTTAAATAAAATGATATGTGCTTTCTATGTTTTCTATGTAATTTATATATTTGACTGTGTATATTTGTTTCTGAGATGATGTGATTATGTTATGCTCGTTCGATGGTTATTGTTGTGCATGACATGTTAAAGTATTCTTTTATGGTTTATCATTTACTTGGTTATTTCATGTTTTTCATTACTTGGATGGTTTCATGTACTTGATAAATAAAAGATTGGAACATAATTTGAATCATTCAAGAAGTTCCTTCTTGAGGTAGTGTGGCCAACCTGCTAGTGGCTGGGCACACCACAGAGTGGTATTAAAAGTTTTTTTTTTGTTGATGTGACTCAGGCTAGTGGTCTGGGTATGTCACAGATTGGTATCATAACGTTTTGAGGTAGCATGACTCAACTGGGTGGCTGGGTATGTTACAAATTGGTATCAAATTTGTCGGTTTACATCACCCGGGATTTTAAGGGGCCTGCTACATGATAGAACATATGCTATTGAATGAAATTAATTAACTGCTACATACCAACATAAAAAGTTTTGGATGAGGGTTATCTTGGAACGAAGGAATTTCTTAGCGCTCATAGTGAGAAGTTGGTCATTTTCTTTTCAAACTTATTAGTAGATTTTTAGGGATGCCTATGGTAATAGTAAAAACCCTATGCACTTGTGGTGATGGCCACACTACCAAAAATATCACTGTGTGTGAATTTGATGTCAGAGATGAAAATTGTTTCCATCATTGTAGGGATGGTATGTGTTCTTATGGCGATTATTGAGGATACTATGTGAGCAGGGGAGAGAAACCAAAAATTCATTGATTGTTTTCCTTTCCATGGTAGTATTTCCTTCTATTTTGGAAAATACAAGCCATCGTCTGATTGATTTAGAGCATTGGATTAACTATTATGCCAAGCAAGAAAAACTAGCGCTTAGCCATCATCGATATCGCCTTCACATGGGATCTCCACCATTGATTTGTGACCAGGGTGCTTTTCTTTATCCCACATGCATGGGAAAATTACGATTGAATAGTTTTATGAGAAAAAAGGAACCTTATGTCTCTTGTGTATGAAACGAAATCCAAAAAACCCTACAAAGCCCATGCACAATGCAAAATTTTGGTCAAAGGTTTTAGTGGGTCAGTGCCCTGATGGGTTGATACCCTAATTATTGGATATCACAATGCAATAATGTGCATTGTGGGGAGCCGATACCTGATCTCCCTGTGATATGATTCCCTATCAATAGTTGCATCGGTGTTGTGTCTTCTATCACACGTTGAAGGGGTCCATGTGGTGGTGACATCTCGGTGATGAAGAATGCCATGAGGGATGATAGGTGTCAATTTTAGGTTGGCAGGGGACAAGTGTGGGGCCTTGGTTGGCCATAATCCATGATTCAATATCGAAGAATATCATTCGTTATATCTAACTGCTGAGAGATCTCGATTGTCAATCAATCTCAGGAGGAAGTCGCACCTAGGATATCAGAGTATCAAGCCCTAGAGGACTCCAAACCCATTCCTTCATAAGTTCCAATAACCCAATACCCGATAGGGAAGGGTTACAGGAAAAATTTTCCAAGCCATGTGGATTGCAAGACAAAAAAGAATGTGTCGATGATGTCAAGATGATGTCATGATGTAAGCCAGCCAATGAGAACTCAACCTGTGGCAACATAGGAGTGGAGGATCTCTATGATGGTGATGACATGTCAAGAGAGCCTTGCACCACATCTTAGGACATGTGGAAGGTCAATCTTTTGCCACATGTACAAGGTGAAAATGTGATTATTTCCTATCGGATATTGGGTGCTCGGGGGTACAATGGAATGCATTACATGGGGGGATGATATGTCGATAGGATTATATGCCAATCGACCAATATATAATGGGCCAATATTGGATATCGAGAAATTGGAGAGCAATGTTGAATGTTGAATATAAAAGAGATGAGGGCCCAATGGGATGATGTCATGTGAGTCCCATACCAGTAGTCACATACATGCCAAATAGTGCCACGTGGATGTGAGGTGGTTTTTGCAAAGGAAGGCCTGAAAACTTCTGAAGGCCATAAATTTTGATCCTAAGCTCGGAATTAAGCAAACAAATAGTCATCAAAAAGATATCGAAGAGAATAAATGGACTATGAGATCAAAATTTGACTTAGAGGGATGATTAAGAAAGATAGTTTGAGAAGAGAATAAAGGAATATTTTTTTGTAAAATGGACAAAGTTTCATATTCTAGATTGTTGTAGAATCTTATAGGAGTGACCAATAGGGAATATAAAAGTTGTTATGTGTTCACCATTATGATTACAATCTATTTCTAATATAAAAAATTTATTAGTTTTTTGTATTTTTCCTACTATAGTTGACAAAAGTTGACCTTCTAGTAAAATTTCACCAATGGAGAAAGTGTACAAATGGAGTGAAAGTGACTTTTTAGGAAGCCATAATTTCCATCTCATGAATCAAATTGAGGCACAAAAATAGTCATTAGGAAGCTACTGAGGACGAGAAGAGATCTGGTCACCTATATTTTGAGTTGGGAAACTCCTTATTCTCATAAACTTGAAGAAGGCCTCTCATGGTTTGTGGGTGCATCATCTCTAAGGGTCATTTATATAGTTTTGAAGTAGTACCTCCACCCTTTTCTTATCATATTAGCATAGCCAAAGCATGGTACAATTATAAGAAGTTCATGGGTGAAATAAGGCAATGCATTATTTGCATAATTATCTTTAAAAAGATGTAATTAGACTTCAAGGAAGGATAAAAGGATTCCAATAGAATTGATGACAACAAGGAACAACAAATAGAGTTAAACAATGATAAAACAAAGAACTTGATGCAACTTTCTATGATGTGGACATTTGAAAGCCATATATAGCACAAGAACTTGGAGAGATTATGCACTCATGGACATGTTTAGGATGTGTTGTTATTTTGGATAGGGATGCATTAATGCATGTGAAATGTTTAAGAGTACATATGACATGTTGTAGACTAAGAGTAGTCTATTGTTATATTTTATGAATGTTAAAATTGTTAATGATGGTTATTGTGCCAGGAAAGGAGGAAGTTCTTGCATGGATGAAAGTTGATTGTTCTACATATGGAATCCATCCATATGAAGGGGAAACCGAATGGTGAAATGTTGAATAAGAGGTTGATGAAGGAGGCATGATAACTCCTACTAGTACCAACTAATCAGGTAGAATCAAACCAATTAAATAATAGCTATGCAGGTATGAATTTGAAGTATTATGTTGAGGGGAATTTAGGTAAGAATTTCCTCAACCAACATTTAAAATTTAAAATGATTATATTATATTATTTGAATGCATTCATTGGAATGATTTACCATTCAGTATGGTAAAGGATGAAGGCCTATGATACTTATAAAATTTATTTAATTTTAGAATGCATTAATATGACATAACAATATGATGTAGGAATATGTTGTTTATGAGTTAATAAACAAATAAAATAAGGGGTAAAAACTTGTTATAGAATTAATTTCTAATAAAGAAGCCATGTGGAGAGAGGTTGGGTGAGTGCCAATTCACCATGGCAAGGTGCATTGTGTGTAAATGTGGTCATGGAAATTGGCACATGGGTTGAATTCTTACAAATATTGAATGCATTATAGAAGCTGGTATCTTGAAATAATGTCTGTGCAAAGAACAATAATTTATTTCTTATTCATATGATTAGTGAAAAAAAGTGATGTAATTGTTAGTATGCACAATTAATTATGAAAACGTTTTGTGGTCTATGGTAAATGTGCAATGCAAATATAATATGCATGGAATTCTAACAATATATTTGTATGTGCAAAGGTTGAGACTTTCAGGAAGATGGTCCTGGATATGGAAGTAGAATAAGTCCATAGGGAAGGTCGATGCCCGTTGTTGAAAAAATCCAAATAGTTATGAGAAGGAATCTCATACTTGTGGTATCTGAGTTCCTATATGGAACAAATATGAAAATGGATAAGTGAAATTGGATATTTGTGGGTAACATGTTTACAAGTTTTGATTGTAAAATATCTAACAATTACTATACGCAAGTGATACACGTGACATGACATATCTGTCCTACAAGGATGGATGAAGGTCGTTGAGCTGGAAAGAATGGAAATGCCACTGCTATGACATTGAACCCCATGATATTCCTTGATCTCCATTGAGGAGAGATATTCCATGTTAGAAAAATCTAGAGGGATGTTGTGGTCGTAAGACTGTATAAGTCTCGATAATCTTCTTGTGCGATGAATCCTTGGAAAATGATGGATTGCTTGAAGTACTGTGCAAAAAAGAATGGGGTTCCTAATCCTAGAGGGTGAGTGACTAAAAGAAAGTAGAGGCTTGAATGATTTATGCTACATTCAAGATCAGATCATGAGTGTAGTGGGTGTGTCTAAGAAAACAATGAGTCGAGAAAATGTGGTAGCTATGTCAATGCAGATCCATAATCTACACATACTGTTGAAATGACAAGGGTATGGAAGAGGACTGAACTAAGGAGAGGAAGACATTGCTAAAGTAAAGGCCATAACATGATTGGATTTTGAAAGTATATGATGCCACACAAGCATCTGATAGTCTTTCTACTAGTTTTGATGTTTGGACTGCAACCTTTTAGCCAACACTGCACAGTACCCAAGAATTATATTATTGGTGTTGTGTTTGGGTTGAAAAGGAGGTCATCCAAATAGGCAAGAAAGTAATTAGGAAGTGTGTGGATGATGTGTCGAGCCATTAGCCAAACCTTCCAATTCACTATGATAGGTTGCATGGCTTAGAAAGGAACTCTTTGAAATAAATGCAAAGGTGTTTTGAGTAGGTATGCATGAGTAAGTTATAAAAGTGTGCAATTGGTAGAGTTGCACACATGCATGATAAGATAGAGTTGTTTATGTTTAAAGGAATTATCGAATGCATTTTGGTGAATACATGTATATATATTATATTTCTTAGAAATAATTATGCTAACATCTGAAATGATGTGATTATTGCTAACTCTTGAAGTTGAGAATATTTCAGTAGTTATTAGATATTGCAGCAAGCAAATTGAAGGTATAATGGTATTGGATATGGCATGGATGTAAGACCATAAGGAATACTGATATATACTATTGCAATATCCAAATGAATTATGAGCAGGAAGCTCATGAAACTCATCCCTGGAAAAAAATTGTACATGATGGATTTGAAAATTTTATAATTACAAAATTTTTATGGTATACTGTCAGTTTGTTTGGCCGAGTATAATTTGGAGATCATAGGTAGAATGGTATTGGATGTGGAATGGATGTAAGACCATAAGGGAGACTAATATCTACTATTGCATAATCCAAATGAATTATGAGTAGAAATCTCATGCTTGGGAAACTTTGTTTTCCTGTATAAACAAATTTGGAAATTTAAAATTGGAAATTGTTGTGATGATATCTCATGATGACTGTATGTGTGTAATAAAAATGAGATGTTGGTTTTTGAAGCTATAATATTGAGAATAATAACACTAGAAGGAAATTGAGCTCATGGACAAAGGAATGGAATGAAGAAATTCCAAGGGACTTGTTGCAACTAGAGTTCTTGGAACTACAACTCCGAGACTTCCTTGTCGAGTGCACTAGATCCCTAGAGAGAAGTGGTAAAGCCTGAAGGACTATAGAGCAGAGAAGGAGGTACACTCCTTGGGTTGTGCAAGTTTATGGGGAATGTGAGCTTGTTGGTTGGAACTGCTACCAGAAATATAAATTGTGAAAATCATTATGCATGTTTTCTCCAGGGTGCTTATGTATTCATGTTTTAGGCTAGAGTTCATATGTATATAAGCATTGATTGGAATGCATTTGTAGATTAGGGGCCAAAGATACTAGTTTTGTAATATAAAGAACATCATTATGGTTTTTTTCACTCACGATGGTGCCAAAAATAAGGGGAGGGGGATGCATCATCCCCACTTTTGATCCCTGTGAACTAGAATGTATTATCTAAAAAAAAAAAGTGATTTAGGCTAGTGAGATGGTAAAGTTGAAAGGTTCAGAGTTCTTAGAAATGTAATATTTTATACATGTTGATAAAAAAATACATTGTTGGCTACAAGATAGACAAGGACAAGAGATAGGGGGGTATGATTCCATGAGAGAGAGGGATGAGGGGTTTCTCCTTTATTTTTAACTTTCATTTACCGATGTTTGGGGGAGGGGTGCGTGGGTCTCTTGAGGAGACCATGTTGACTCTTGGAGTGTGTGAGTCTCTTGGAGAGACCACACCCTTTCTATTTAAAATCAACATGTTGGTTTCTTGGGGGTTGTTCTGCTGGTGTGGTTAATTCATTGTTTTTCATTTTTTTGTTGCACAATCATTTTTTTGGTTCCTCATTCAATTCTTCCCATTTGCGTGTTGGGGATGGCATGGAAAATGAATGGTTGGAGGAGGAGAGACATTGTTAGCTGGTTGTAAACAATGTTTTATTATTCCTAAAAGTATGTAATGCATGAGTGCTTGAGTGCATTGGCATGTTGGTTAGAACTGTTCACAGTTGATAATACTTGGTGTTTTCCAACATTGATATTTCTTGTTAGATTTAGTACCTCGGAGGTACTTCTACATAGGTGGCACCTAACATGTGGAAGTGATTGAGCACATTTTCTCCCTAGTGACTTTATAATGTGTTTTTATAAAGTAACTTTATAAAGTGGTTTAATAAAGTTGAGCCTTTTATTTTTAAAGTGTAAAAGTGACTTTGTGAGGTTGTGGGTCACTTTAGTGAATTAAGTAACCTCAATGAATGATTAAGTCATGACCATTGATCTCAAGGGAAACCAAGGGTTAGAGGCGTTACACATTAAATTGCATAAAGGCAGCACTTGAGGGAGAGAGGGCACACACTTTGAGGACAAATTGTTGAGGAAGTTGAAGGGTCATTCAAAGAGACCAAGAGAGATTGATCTCTAAGGTAGGGAGAGATTAACATCAAGGGAAGGGTGCACTTCCCAAGAGAATGAGGAGTTTGTACAACTAGTGGAGGATGCACATTTCAAGAGGGAGGTTGTCATGCATTCCCAGATTTGAAACATTGTGTACAACAGGAGAAACAAGTTCATACATAATTGATTTGAGTGCAGTACAATATGTTATAGACAGATAAATCGAGGCATAGGCTTGGAACAGGTTTTTGAGTCTCTAGCTATGGCATATCAATGCAAAAATGTATGGCAAGAGTGCACAGAAACCAAGGATGTTTGTTATTAGTGAGACAGTACCTTGCAGGCCATTACATTGAAATTTGTGTGCATATTTTGAGGTCTAAGTTACTAGTGTATTTGGCATGCAAACAAAGGAGGTTTGTTGGCACATTTCTATTGTTTAAATGTTGAGTATATGTTGCAATTGTTTTATGTTGTAAACTTTGTGTATTTCCCTATGAGTTCAATAAACAAATCTCCTTAAAGCTATCATATATTTTCCTAAGTATTCTTCAAGGGGAATAGCCCATAAATATATGTGCCAAATGTGTGAATTTGTATACTATTCACGAATATTTCGTTGTTGGTTTTACTTTTAGTTCTATGTCATTTAGTGTTTCTTCTCATTGAGTACAATTTAGTATTGGGTTTAATGATTTACTGTTGAAGCTTAATGGAAAGTTGAAATATAAAGTATGACATAGTATCAGAGATATATTTTCTACATGGTATCAGAGTTGGTTCTATGAAGTTCAGTGGACAATTTGGAACTTAGAACAATTGTGACTTGCTGGGGCATTTTCTTGGAAAAAGGGAAGGGAAAAAGATTATTTTCGTGAGCGTTTACATAAGACGGTTTCTAGTTGGAGGCAGCAATTGAGTATAGCATCCAAAAAGATAAAAGGATAGATCTTGGGCTAGGGTCTATTATGCTGCAAAGAGGAACAATATATTACTCTTGTAGGAAAGAGTAAGGGGAAGAATAATTCTAGTGATTGGGACACCTCACAGGACAAGAAGCGCATCTAGCCATATTACGGGAATGGGATCAATGTTCCTTAGTGTGTCAAAGACAGACTCAAACATGCATGTGGATAGTGGGGTCGACACCACACATGCAGTGAAGGGGGTTAGAACTTTGGATTTCTAGCTAGATTTAGGAGGTTTTCTAAAGGTGGCATAGGTGTCGTATGTACCAGAGCTAAGGGTAAAATTGCTATATGTATCAACTCTAGAGGATAAGGGGTATGAAATGATTTTTTAGGATGGACAAGTACTCATACATTCAAGCAGAGAAGATACCCATAATGCAACAATGAGGCATGGCATCAAGGAGGGTATGTTATATAGGTTGTTGGGACAACCTATGGTTGGCTCCAGTGGATTTATGGATTCATATTATATGTCGAAGAGTGGGAAGGTTGCACAAGAGAGAGATTTGATATTGGGGACTCGGTGCTCTTTCAAAACTCTCAGAGGACTCAACAATCACGAGTCAACAAATATGGATTCTCAGGAGAGTGTGAAGTCTCCTATTAGCATGTCTTCAGTTCATATATCAACAAAGGTAGCAACAAAGTCTTCCAGTACAGTGGGAAAGATGGATTCCTACTCAAAGGGAGTAGAGGATTCTAGTACAGAGGGAGTGACTAAGACATCATATGATTTGGAAACGAGTTTTTTCATAGGTACCAAAAGTTCCTCTCTTTCTAAGAGGGAGTGTTAGATTTGGTAGCTCGGGGGTACTTCTGCATAGGCCGCACCCAACATTCAAAAGTAATCAAGCACATTTTCTCCCTAGTGATTTTATAATGTGTTTTTATAAAGTAACTTTATAAAGTGGTTTTATAAAGTTGAGCCTTTTATTTTTAAAGTTTAAAAGTGACTTTATGAGGTTGTGGATCACTTTAGTGACTTAAGTGACCTCCACAAATGATTAATCTGTGATCATTGATTTCAAGGGAAAGTGAAGAGCCACTCAAGGGAGACCAAAGGTTAGAGGAGTTACACATTCATTTTCATAAAGGAAACACTTGAGGGAGAGAGGGCACAAACTTTTAGGAGAGCTTGGTGAGGAATATGAAGGGTCACTCAGAGAGACGAAGGGAGATTGAGCTCTAATATAGGGAGAGAGTAACAACAAGGGAAGGTTGCACTTCCCAAGAGAATGAGGAGTCTATACAACTAGTGGAGGGTGCACATTTCAAGAGGGGGGTTGTCACACATTCCCATATTTGCAGTATTGTGTAGAATAGGAGAAAAGAGGTCACAGAACATTGATTTGAGTTTAGTACAACAAGTTATAGACACATAAATCAAGGGAGAGGTTTGGCATGATTTTTTAAGTGTCTATTTGTGTCATATCAGTGAAACAATGTATAGAAAGAGTGCATAGAAACCAAGGATGTTTGTTGTTAGTGAGACAATACCTTACAGAAATTTGTGTGAATATTTTGAGGTCTGAGTTGCTGGTGTATTTGGCATGCAAACAGAGGAGGTTGGTTGGCACATTTTTATTGTTTAAATGTTGAGTATATGCTACAAGTTTTTGTTGTTATAAACTATGTGTATTTCCCAATGAGTTCAATAAATAAACCTTCTTAAAGATTTCACATCTTTTCCTGAGTATTCTTCAAGGGGAATAGCCCATAAATTTATGTGCCAAATGTGTGAATCTGTCTACTTTTCATGAATATTCTGCTACAGGTTTTAGTTTCAATTCTATGTCATTTAGTGTTTCTACTCATTAAGTACAATTTAGTATTGGGTTTAATGCTTTACTGTTGAAGATAAATAGGAGGTTGAAATATGAAGTATGACATAGTGTATTTCTAAGCTATATTTTATGCATTTATGACCAGTAGCACTAGAGCCCTGGAGAGAAATGGAACAACCTAAGGGACTGTGTGGAAGAGAATGGTGTTCATCTCTTTGGGTTGTGCGAGCTGAGGGGGAAGAGCGATGGAAAATTAGGATTGGTGTGTGGTTGGAAAAACCTTATATTTTGATAGCTAATTGTTGTGTGTTTCAGAGTTTTCCTAGGACCTGTCCTTTTGAATTCATATCGATGGCTAGGGGGTGACATTGTTGTTGAGAGTGAGTGACCAACAATGTTTATGTTTGGGTGGAATGTCCTTGGTATCCATCCAATTAGTGAATAGTTAAATTAAACAAACAATGTTTTTTTTTTCTTTTTCTTTCAGTGTAATTTATATATTTCGTTCTGTCTATTTATCTCTAAGATGATGTAATTATGTTATGCCCATTTTTTTGGTTATTGTTGTGCATGGAATGTTAAAGTGTTATTTTATGGTTTATCATGTACTTGGTTATTTGATGTTGTTCGTTTCTTAGATGGTTTCATGTTCTTGATTAATAAAATATTGGAACAAAATTCGAATTGTTTAAGTTCCTTCTTGAGGTAGCGTGGCCAGCCTGTTGATGGATGTGTATGCCACAAAGTGGTATTCATATTTTTTTATCTGTTGATATGACTCAGACTGGTGGTCCGAGTATGTCACAGATTGGTATCAGAGTGTTCTTGAGAGAATTTTGAAGAAGCATGACTCAGTTGTGTGGTTGGGTATGTTACAATATGGTTTATTATATTATTTCTTAATTTGTAGTGAGATTGGAAGATCATTAGAATCCCCACCTACCTCTACCCAAGACTTTATCCTTTCATGGTTATTCAATACAATTTGAGAGAATAAAAAAATTTCAAGTCTTTTTGAAATCCCCTCTTCTCCAAACCTATGATTTTTCCAAGTAGATGTCATCTTGATAGGCTCCACATCTACTAACCTTGATTCATCTAGCATGTTTGAAAATAAATCTACGAGGGGATCCTTCCCGACAAAATCCCCCCAAATATCTACCCTCTCGGTGATAAAGTTTAGGTCTTCCCAAGTTACTCCTCATATATCATGAGGTATTTGATCCAACTGAAGACCATACTGGGAAGGTTTCACTTGGAATGTTATGGTATTGAGCCATATCTTGTTATCATATGCATATATATCAATGATTAATAGTTGTCATTTTCCCTCATGTGATGGTTAGTTACAAGATTATTGATGAGATATCATGATGTATTAAGGGGGGATTTAGCTTGTGCCCACATTTTCCAAACCACGTCTATTTTGATTCTATCAACGATATTTGGGTGGTTGTGAGTTGTTTTGAGTAGGATTTTTGGTTAGCACAATGTTTTTCTTATCATTCTTCCCCCATAGTATATTACCTTGTAGATTATGTTTAGTGGGTTATTTTTGGTGTATCTTGGTTAGAGGATGTGTATTGTCTTCATTAATTGATGATCTCTCATTGTACTTGGTTTCCATGTTGATCCCCCTAGAGCACATCACCATGGTGTGATTTTTTCTAATGGTATATTATTGGCTTACCATGGTTAGATGATGTGCATTTACTCCCTAGTTGGCATCAACATATCTTATGTGGAGGCTTGCGTCTATCACATGCGGTGTTTGAGGGTCTTGCATAACATTGCTTACACATTTGTTTTACCCTCAACACATTTATGGAGAGGGATACCTATCAACTGAGGGTTTCCCTAAGTATCACTGGTTAATTTTTTCTCTTGGATGTAGTGATTTAGTTTCTTGGATATGATGGTGTATGTTTAATGATGTTATTTATTCATTACAACTCTAATAAACCATAGCATAACCGCACATACATTTTGATTTTTTTGTGGATCCTATTGGTGCATAATTGGAGACCGAGGTTCTTAGATTTTACCAAAAATATACCACCATAGTGTAGTATCTCCAGTATATTCAACCTTTCATAAGATAAGGAGGTCTCACCCAAAGATAAATCAAGGCTTGTGTGTGATAAAGTGAGTTAGCGAAGACACACCATCAAATCTAGTGCAATATAAGGTAGAATCATACTTAAATGTGAAAATATTATATCATTATGATTCTAAACCAACATATGCATTCGATAATCCATGTTCTGTAGAATAAAGATAAGTGCATGCATCACAGGAGCTTGTAGACAATATCACAACTACCAATTACATAGAGAAGGAAATATTGCATATCACAGAAATCGAATATTCATACCCATAATGACAAATTTTGGTTCTGGAATAATCCTTCTTGTTATTATCAAATTAGAACCAAGCATATATAGAGTATCTCTTCCACATCGTGACTTATATAGTAGAATCAATAGTCATACACCCACTATGGAATTTTAGACTTCTACACAAGCACAGTTAATTCCCCATGATTCATTAGAATAGTTTATTGTTAGGATATTTAGACACTTAGGAGTTAGTTAAGATCTACTTGGTCTAATATGTTGTTAGGTAAAAGTGTGTTTCTTTAGTATGCATTAGTATGCATTTGTAGTTAGGAAATCCGACGGTTATGATATGTTCTCGACATAGAGTGATCCGACGGTTCATACTCTCCTCGATCTTAACAGCCATTGATCCGTAGCTTAACACCTGATTGGTCCATGATCTCTATTTAAAGAGCATGGAGGGTCATTTTCCAATGATCGATTGTGAGAAACTCTCTTGTAAAATCTCTCTGTAATCTTTTTCTTTGCATTAATAAACTGCTCCAAGTGGTCGCGTTGGCTGGGGCCGTGGATGTTTCCCCGTAGGGGATTTACCACGTGAAAACATCAGTGTGTTGATATTTGATTTGGTTATTTGAATGGATACTAAAGGTGTTCATCCTCTGTTAGAATACCTGGATTGTCGAACATGGTATTAGAGCCTATTCGAAGACCCGCTCCTATTGTAGATCGAGATCGTGAAGCCAAGTTGCCTCATCTCCATTTTATGGCATTTTCATACATTTCTGGGCTGAGAGGACTGTTCCATTGCGTCTGGAGCACTTGTTTCATTCAGGAACACTTTTCATTTCACTCGAAAAGGTTTTCGTTTTCCCAAGATACGACCATTACACTCAGATCCGGAGGTATAAAGTCTGAATACGCATTTTTTTTAAATTTTTGCAAATTTTTTATTTTATTTCGGTTTGTATTTTTTATTTTTGGGATGCTACTCTTTTAGATATGCGTATTCTCTTTGCCCTGTCCCTTGTGCGATCTCATCAAATCAGAAACAGATAGGAAAAGGTGCATCTTCCGGGTAAGCTAACCGAGATCTAACCCTTGTTGTCATCGAGAAGCGAAATTTTTTTCTTGTGTGAAAAGAGTTTTTTTGGAGCATGATCTCCAAGGCCGTCTTCCACAACAACAACAACAATCCTCCTTCTGAACATTACAATATGTTTTGCTAGACCATTTGGTTAAAACTTGCCTTATTAAGTAAGAGGTCTTGAGTTCAAGTCTCTCTTTTGTTACCTTTTTTGAAA
>ML776879.1:326046-347221 GCA_009831015.1 Picea engelmannii | reverse complement strand
CAATCAAGTGCTCATCTGGAATATCAGTTACCTTTATATTCAATCTTTGGAAGTTCTCAATGTGCTCAGTAACTGAACCCTTTTGCTTGAGATTTATCAATTGGCTAAAGAAGGTATTGCTCCTTGTATCCTCATAGTGTGCTCTCATTTCTTCCATGAAAATTATCCAAGTGACAAGTGATTTGCGAGAACAAATCCATCGATACCATACAAATTGATTAGGTTCTAAATATAAAGAAGCAATTCATTCCTTTTGTGTATGTGGCACATTATGTAGATCAAAGAATTGCTCCATCTGAAGTATCCATGTGATTGGGTCCTTGCCATCAAACTTCCTCATATTGATCTTAGGAACGTGGTTGGTCTTCAACCCAAAGTTGGAGTTTCTCCATTCTGGATTCACCTTCCTTATATCCTCATCATGAATTTCATGGGATGCATTTTCACTTTCAGGTGTCTTCTCTGTTACGAAATTTTTCAATATGTCCATGATCTCCTCTTTTAAACCATCCATCTTTGCCTCCAACTTAGCTTCCATCTCTTGTAGTTCATCTTTTGTTACTATCTTCTTTTGTAAATCATTTATGTCCCTACACATTTCTTCACCTTCATCAAGGGTCCAAGTAGGATTGTCTGGAGGCTTATTTGGTGTAGAAGTTCCCTTTTTGGGTGGCATGTTGGCCAAGTATCACTTTTGAACATTGATTTTGAGGTGGTTCTGCTAGACAATATTTCTTCTACTGTATCTCCCAAGTTTTGTCCCTTTTTGGCATGAAAATTTCCTTTATGTGTTTCTCTAATATATCTTCTCTGCAATGCCACATATCTGATCAAAATTGGATGTGCCAAGTGGAATTTATGGTAACTTCCCCACAACTTGTCGATTTTTGGCCTTTCCAGGAGATATCACTTGTATAGTGTGCCCCGCACAAAATAATTGATATAAAATTTTGAAACTAGTACCCCAAATACTACATACTGTCCAAGATCCAATCAAACTAGTCCCACTCAATTTGGATACTCTAGGAAGAAGTTATGATTGTTTTACCTGGAACACCTTCTTGAGAATAGTCAATAGGACTAGTCAGATACCCTATCTTACATAGGGTGTATCTACAAATTTAATATGACCCAGAAGCTAAATGTTTTACCACAGATACCTTACTAATTTCCATGAATATCCTCCAGATGTCAGGTTTTGAAACATTACAGAAAAATTTTTATAGTGAAAATTCCGCAATGACACATTTCAGGATGATTTCAGAACCCTATCTTGTACAGGTTGTATCTCCGAAAGTATAAGGACTCAAGAGATGAAATTTTAACCCAACGTACCTTGCTCCATCTACTAAGTATCCTCCAAGCCGTTCCTTCTGAAACATTGTAGAAAAAAATTTACAGCAAAAATTCCAAGGTGTCTCAGATGTAACAGCGAAACCCCAAGACCTTGAGCTCTGATACCATATGTTAAGAACCAAATATAAATATAGCATAGAAAAACCTCAGAAAAAGTAATAAAATCCTTGAAAAAGAGAAAATTTCAGTTAATAAGCCTCTTTAAGGGGGCAACCTCCTTTTACCCCACTTAAATGTTCAAGTACAAAATGATTCCAAATGAAAATGTCTCCTTGGTATATATAGAAGACTAGGAGGTATAATTATAACTAATGGAATAAAGCCGACATAAATAAAATAAAATTACTAATGTAATATGCCCCAATTAAGGGGTAATGATCCAATATTAGGGCTTAACACCCCCCCAACCAGCTGTGTGAACCATTGTAATAGGTCATCATTGGTAAACAAATAACACAGGTGGACATAGTCGTGGATGTGAGCTCACACGTTGTTGAAAGGGATCCAAGGATAAATATGCAAGAAAATAGATGAAAACACAATAATAATTGGGTCGTAGGGTGATGGGGATTATATAAGAAACATGGGGAAGTAATGTGCTCAATATGCAATAAGTGAAAGAGCATATAAATAACTCAACCTTAACGTTGGAGATGACCCTTGAATGCAGTGAAATCCAAGGGACATTTGGGTAATTAAGACTGCAAAAAGAAAACTGGTAACGAGGTTGCAAGGAAAACGGGAAAATAATGGGTGCACCAACAAGTGATTAGAAAACGTACATTTGGTGAGTTTTAAATGATTATGAATGGTAATAACAAGATGATAGATGAGAAAGTACTAATTACATTTAACTTCCAAAATGATAGAGACAGGGCACAAAAGTCGAATACGGGAAACAATTAATACGGAAAGATTTGATTTATACCCCCCCCTGACCACAAAGGTGATATCTAGGTTGAATGAATTTGAATTGACCACTAGACCTCTAGGACTAGTGACAGATAAACACGTCATCATTTTATTGATGGAAATGGAAAACAAAGACAGAATGGGAAATCCTACCTACGAAACTCACTCCTGGAGATAGGAGCATAACAAAACATTATTTTTGAAGAGGAAAGGTAGGGATTTAGGAGTTTTCCATTCACCCATCCTGGTCGAAGAAGTCCATCAAGTTGTGTTAATCTGACATCTCGAGAGTCGCAGATTTCCGCAACTATAAATGGTCCCAACCAATGCATATGTAGCTTTCCTGAATTTTTCTTATACTTGTTGTCGT
Organism: Picea engelmannii; assembly: GCA_009831015.1. Taxonomy (NCBI): domain Eukaryota; kingdom Viridiplantae; phylum Streptophyta; class Pinopsida; order Pinales; family Pinaceae; genus Picea; species Picea engelmannii. The sequence continues at coordinate 344,583 of ML776879.1, read as the reverse complement.
ATAACATTTAGGTCACCTTGCGCAAATGACTTATGCTTTATATGTCAGTCATTCTAATCATTCTTCCAGGATTTCTCCATGGTTTGATGAAAATTTGCTAATAACCTATTCTCCTCTAGTTCCATTGATTCCTCAATTTATGCAACAACAAATTCATCATTTGTGATCTTGGTATCTTCTGTAGTGATTAAAATTGGGATGAGAAAAACAGCTGGTACTACCACTTCTTTTCCATATACCAATTAGAATGGAGTATACCTATTTAATCACTTTTTGATAGTCCTGTAATCCCATAACACAATTGGAACTCACTCATCCTAGTCGTCCCAATTTGCATGATAGACTTTAGTCATCCCCATCTCCAAGATTTTGTTAAATTCTTCCATTGTTTGGTATGTTTATAGATGGTAGGGACTTCTCTTGTGATGTTGAATAAAAAATTATTTTATAAGGGTCCTGATAGTATCACTAATAAAATGGGCTCCATGATCACTAGTCAATCTCCATGAAAAACAAACTAAGTAATGATATTCTAAACAATAAACTGTGTTGTTTTGGCTGTAGAGAAATCCTGAAAAAATTCAACTTCATCCCATTGAGTCAGGTAATTAGTTGTGGTAATTATGTATCTTTCCTTTGAATTCTTGGTCGGAGGATGTATCATACCAATGAAATCGACAACCCATTTTTCAAAGGCTTGCAGTTCTCGTACATGGTGTAAATTTAACTCATCACGACCAGATGCCTTCCCCACTCTCTAGCATACATCACTAGCCTGAGCATATTCCTTAGCATCTTTAAACACCATAGGCCACCACAACCCTGCTTTTAATATCGTCCCAACAATTTCCTTTCTGTTGGCATGTCCTCCTGCAACTCCACTGTGACATTCCCATACGATATCGTGTATTTCATGGTCTAGTACAAAGCACCTCAAAATCATATACAATTCTAATTTGAACAATTGGGCCACAATTAGTTGATAATATGCTACATGAACCACTAGGTTCCTTTTCTGAGTTGAAGAAAAGGAAAATGGTTAAAAATAGTGCAATGTCCAACATATAATCATGAATATCCTCAATATGGAAAATATATGCATCATGGAGTTGATCATCTACAACTCCACCACTTTCTTTGGAATCTATTATAGATAGATGATATAGCCCCACATTTAGTTTATCAGGATTGACAATGACCTCAAAAGAAAAATACTAAAATAACAACCATCTGCAAATTCGACCTTCTAACACAGTTTTGTTAACCAAATACTTCAAAGTAGAGTGATCGGTAAAAAGATTAAAATGCCTACCTAACAAATAATGTATAAAATTTTGTAAAGCATAAACCATTCCCAAACCTCCCCTTTTAGTTTTAGTGTAGTTGTGCTCATCCTCGGAAAGATTTCTTTTAGAAAAGTAGACAAGATGATCGATATTTCCTTCCCCTGGTTGTTCCAAAATAACACTTAACGCAATCACAGATGAATCAATGTGCACATGAAACTCAATTTTCCAGTTATGATACATTAAAATAGGTGCAGTACTCAACTTTTATTTTAGTAGATCGAACACTTTATCACAGTCCTGAGTCCAACGAAATTCTTTAGATTTATTTAGTGGTTGTTTCAAATGTGTTGTTATACTTTCATAATTCCTAATAAACCTTTTATAGTATCTAGTATGGCCCAAAGTAGTTCACAACTGTTTGACAGTGGTAGGAGGAGGAATATTGAGAATTATTGCAACTTTCGCAGGATTGATTAGCACTTCTTCCCTACAAACTATATGTCCGAGCAGATTCCCAAAGGGTACATAAAAAATACAATTAATCATATTAAGGGAAATATGTAGCTATTTTCAATGGTCCAACATCAGTCATAATAGTCCAATGTGCTCCCTGAGTAAATTGTAGACAATCCAATCATCCAGGTATACCTTGAGAAACTCGAGAAACGTATGAATGAAGTCATAGAATGTTGCAATCCCTATGCGAGAGAACATTGTTGCGGCATTGTTGAGCCGAAAAGGAATAAAATTATAGGAAAATGATCCTGACTCAGTAGTGAAAGTAGTATTTCTCTTATCTTCCTGGGCAATTCTAAGCTGGAGGTATCCGAAAAAAACTATATGTAAAGGAATACACTCCGTTTCCTGCTACTTGATCCAGTACCTCATCACTAAAAGGGGTAGGAAAGGGGTCATGTACATAGGTAGTGTTCAAGATTCTTTAGTCCACAGAAACTCATATATCATTCATATCTTTCTTATTTTGTATGACGTTAGGATTGATCCATTTATCGTTATCGACGGGGAAAATCAACTCGACTGCTAGCATCCTATCAATCTCCTTCTTCACTTTCTCTTTGAATATGGGGTTCATATGGTATGGCCTATGTTTAAATGGTCTTGAGTTAGGTTTTAAATCTATCTTCATCTCTGATGCAGGAGCATCTCCCACGTCAAGCGAGCCAGTGCAGAAGCGGAAGACAACTGGACAAGCTAGCACAAATTTTGAAAACGCCTTGAAGTTGTTGCGCGAACATAAATGTAACAATTTATTGAAGCACACTTTTATATTTTAATCAGACCTTGAGCCTTTAGCTCTCGTCCTTAGTAGGTAGAGGCATTTAAGATAGTTAATGCAGGTAGATAGAATTTTAATTCTAGACTAGACAGTTGTAGAGCGCAAGAGAGAAATAGGATATAGACACCCTCATTGTGCATTTGTATTATTATTGAATCCAGGAAGAGAAAGAGCATGCAAAGAGTTGTGTAAGAACACCCATGTACAGATATTGAATTAATAGCATGAAATTGATTCAAATTCATGGTTTTTTGCCTGTTCTTTGTGTATTGATGTTGATATGCTCATGAATGTTTGCTTCCTGTTATACATTTTCTTTTATATGCTGTGTATATGATTTCATGTTTGAATTGAAGTCTTAGAGAGGGAAGGAATGAGTTTCAATTATTTCTCTATTTGAGCCAGAGGGTTCCTGCAAGGAGTGCAGTCGAATTGTCCGCAAGGAGTGCATTGACAGAGGGTCCAAATAGAGAAAACTTTTATTCTCGTTCATCCAGAAGGTGCAGTTGGGTATAGGAGCCGAGAAAGGAGTGTGCAGGCCGGGTAAAAGTCTCAGGGTTGCGAACCTGAGTGAAGTATTGAAGGATTGTTGTTGCAGGTGCGCGCAGAGTCGAAGACTTCAACACTTAGATGTGGTTGAAAGTTTGCCACAAGGAGTGCGTGTAGGGGTCTTTTACAAAAGCTCAGGAGGGATAGGCCTTTGAATTCATGGAAGGATAGCATAGGGACGTTACGACTTAAAGTTCGTAAGAGGCGTCGCATGTTTGAGAGCAGGTGAATGAGTTCCGTGGAGAGGAACACTTAGTCATTTTGGGGATTGCATAAGGAAGAACGGACGGTCAAAATTCTCCAAGGAGATTTTGCGATATCCCGTGGTTCGTTAGATCTCACAAAAGTTCAGGGGAGATACAACGGTGTATTCCCGAAGGTTAAGCTCAGGACAGATAAAGACGTTGATCCAAGCTAGCCAGGACCATTGGATTATTCGCAAAATCGCCTATCGGGATTTCATGAGAGAAGAGTCGAAGATTTGGTAACAGGAATCATGATATTGCGATATGCAATATCCTGACAGCTACGTAAATAGTGTGGACCACAGCTGAGTCGGTGAGTGGAGGACAGGTGGCACAAGCTATCGGGCTTTCGTGGCAAGAAGTCCCGATACAATAACATCAGTATTCACGAAATCGCGAACCCCGAATTCCCGATAAAGGTCATGGGACGTTGAAAGGTCAACTCGCACGTGTGTCAGGAAATCAGTATATCAAGAGTCGGGAGTCGGTAAAACGAGGTGTTTAACATCGCGAGTAGTGAAATCACGATATAAAAAAAGCCCTGACAGGTAAGGGAAAGGTCAGCGTTGACTGAGGTGTTAGGTCTCGACGATCCGAGAGTACAACGTTCGATCACTGACCTCACAAAATCACGAAGTCTGATCCTCCAAGTGCAGAGAGGGGATCGCGTGAGATTTTTGTGGGTGTAGATTTCCCGATAGGGAAATAGAAGGATGATTAGTGTTCTTCGGGCCGAGGAAAGAGAAGATCCTGTGAGCGGATGTGCCTAAGGGTGTGTGCTACGTCAGTTTGGTATCAGAGCTCTGAAAGGTTCTTTTCTTTCTGTAGCAGAGAGGAGAATTCACCATGCCGCCTAGGAGAAGGGACGCGCAGTCACCCGATCCAGAGGATAGGGAAATGTCGCGACGAAGAGGCAAGAAGATGGCAGATCCAGCCATAGAAATACAAATGCGTGATCTCCGAGCCAGACTCAAAGACATGGAGACAGCTCAAAGATGCACAACCAGTGCAGGGGATCTGAGTGATTCTGAAAGTGAGATTGAGGTTGAACGCGAAGAGGAAGTTGCAGCCGAAGATGCATCAAATGAGCATTTGATCAGAGCTATTTCCAGGATGGGTGCATGAGAAAAGATGGGAATTCCATTTTACGAGGGAAACTTGGATGCAGAGGAGCTTCTAGACTGGATTAGAGCTCTAGACACATACTTCGACTATGAAGACGTCGAAAAAGACAAGAAGGTCAAGCATGTTGTCACTAGATTGAAAGGACATGCAGCATTGTGGTGGGATGAACTACAAGCTAACAGACACTGCAAGGGCAAGCAGAAGATCAAGAGCTAGGATAGGATGATTGCGAAGATGAAGGAAAAATTCATCCTGAGGGACTATCAAATTTATCTATTCAAGAGGATGCAGAACCTGAGACAGAAGCTGATGACAGTGAAAGAATACATTGAGGAATTCTACAGACTGAACATCAGAGCAGGTCATTGGGAGAGTGATGATGAGAAGGTTGCCAGATATATGAATGGCCTAAGATACAACATTCAGGATGAGATGAGCATGGTAACCATCTGAACGGTGGAAAATGCTTATCAGATGGCTCTGAAAGCTGAGGAAAAGCTGAGCCAAAAGTAGAGTCAGAGGGGCCGAGGCAGAAGTCAGTCCAGAGGCAAATCGGTTGCCCAAGACAAATTCTAGAAGCCCAAAGAGGAATGGAAGAAACCTCAGGGTAAATTTGAGAGAGGTGGAACCTCACAGAGAGGGCCATATGTTGAACAGAGAGGGCAGCATAATGAGCAGAGAGGATATTATGCTGACAACAACACTTTTCCTCGTACCAGAGGTAGAGGGAGAGGAAGAGGTGGAGTAATCACATGCTTCACATGTGGAAAGAATGGGCACAAGTCTTATGAGTGTCTAGAGAAAAAGAAAGAAACTGGAGAAGCTCACATTGCCGAGGCACAGAGGCAAGATGTTGAGGTAGAAGATGTTGAAGGTGGAAGATCGCTCATGATGTGAAAAGTCCTTTTGACACCCGAGAAGGAGGTGAAAAGTTCAATCCAAAGGACCATACTTTTTAGGACTGCTTGCAAGACCAAGGATAGGGTATGCAAGGTCATTGTAGACAGTGGTAACATGGACAATCTCATTTCAACAGAGATGGTAGAGAAGCTAGAGGTGGAGATGATTGATCATCCAAGCCCATATAGAGTTTCGTGGCTACAGAAAGGACACCAGGTAACTGTTACTAAACAATGCTTAGTTGAATTCAAGATAGGAGGATATAATGATAAGATTCTGTGTGATGTCATTCCTATGGATGTTTGTCATCTATTACTGGGTAGACCATGGCAATATGATAGAAATGTGATTCATGATGGGCGAATGAACACATACACCCTAGAGAAGAGTGGGAGGACACACATGTTGCTTCCGATAAAGGATAAGGAGGTGAAGCTGGAAGTAAGCAACACAGTACTTATCATGAGTGGGAAGGAACTCCTTACCGAGGTTAAGAAGAAAGAAGAACCGCAATTCTTTGTGGTCAGAAAACCGAAGATTGTCCTGACTAGCACAAGAGTGGATGATTTTCAAGAAGAGGTTCAGGAACTACTGGAAGAGTTTGCTGACATCGTAGCGGACGAATTGCCTCGTTCGTTTCCACCAATGAGAAGTGTGAGTCATCATATCGATCTCATACTAGGAGCTAGTTTGCCAAATAAATTCGCCTACAGATTGACGCCACAAGAGAATGAAGAAGTTAAGAGGCAGGTCCAGGAGTTATTAGACAAGGGTTTGGTCAGGGAAAGATTGAGTCCATGTGTTGTTCCAACAGTACTCAGTCCAAAGAAAGATGGAGGCTGGAGGATGTGTACCGACTCAAGAGCGATTAATAAGATAACCATCAGGTACAGGTTTCCATTGCCGAGGATGGATGATTTAATGGACTTCTTAAGTGGAGAAAAATTCTTTTCAAAGATCGATTTGAAAAGTGGTTATCATCAGATTCGCATGAGAGAGGGTGATGAATGGAAGACAACATTCAAACCCAACGAGGGGTTGTATGAATGGCTTGTTATGCCGTTTGGCTTAACAAATGCGCCGAGTACCTTTATGCGATTGATGAACGAAGTCCTGAAGGAGTTCATCGGGAAATTTGTCATTGTGTATTTGGATGACATACTAGTTTTCAGTAAAACAGCAGTGGAGCATTTGAAGCATTTGGCTACAGTGATGCAGAAATTGCAGCAGGAGAAGTTGTTGATAAACATAAAGAAATCCCCATTCATGAAGACAGAGCTCATTTATTTGGGATTTGTTATTTCGACAAATGAGTTGAGGATGGATCTAGATAAAGTGGAGGTAATCAAAAATTGGCCATCACCAAGGAACATATTTGAGGTGAGAAGTTTTCACGGGTTGGCTAGTTTCTACCAAAAGTTCATTAGAAATTTCAGTGGAATCAACGCAGCGATGATGGATATAGTGAAGAAAAGACACAAATATTTTCACTGGACAGAAGAATATGAAAAGCGTTTCAATTTGTTGAAGAGGAATATCACGGAACAACCTGTTTTGGTGTTGCTGGATTTCCGAAAAACATTTCAAGTGAAATGCGATGCAAGCGGATTTGCGATAGGAGCGGTCTTGAGTCAGGAAGACATGCCAATAGCGTATTTCAGCGAGAAGCTGAATGAAGTGAAAGTGAAGTACTCCACGTATGATAAGGAATTTTATGCCATCATTTAGGCATTGAAAAAGTGGAGGCACTATTTGATTCTGAAGGAATTTGTTTTGTATAGTGATAACCATGCATTACAGTTTGTGACTCAACAAGAGAAGTTGAATCAGAAACATGTAAAATGGGTTGAGTATATGAAAATTTTCACATTTGTGATTAAACATATTTTTGGTACTTCTAACAAAGTTGTTGATGCTTTGAGTAGGAAATGTTTGTTGTTATAGGAGTTCCGAGTCAAAACATTGGGTTTTGATGATCTTAGGGACATGTACGCTGATGATCAGGATTTTAAAGAAGCGTATGAAGCAACTGAGAATCCAGTTCTCAAAGATAGAAGCCAATGGGCCGAATACATGATCCAGGAAGGATTGTTGTTTAAGGGCAATCAGCTGTGTATTCTGAAATGCTCCATGAGGGAGAACTTGTTGAAGGAGAAACACAACGGAGGATTGGCAGGACATTTTGGTCATGACAAAACGTTCGCAAAGCTGAGCGAATCATACTTTTGGCCAGGGTTGCGATCAGACGTCAAGTGATTTGTAGACAGATGCAGGATTTGCAAGCATTTGAAGGGGAGGAATAAGAATGCGGGGTTCTATCAACCGTTTCCCATACCAGAGAGGTCATGGGATGCGATTAGCATTGATTTTGTGTTGGGGTTGCCAAGAACACAAAGAGGTGTTGATTCAATCTTTGTGGTAGTGGATAGGTTTTCCAAGATGGAACACTTCATTCCATGTCAAAAGACCAGCGATGTGACTTACATCACAAACCTATTTTTTAAAGAGGTCATTCGACTTCACGGGTTGCCGAGGAGTATAGTTTCGAACAAAGACACAAAATTCATAGGGCATTTTTGGAGGACGTTATGGAAGAAGCTGGGAACTAATTTGGCATTTAGTTCAGCTTATCATCCTCAAACAGATGGGCAGACAGAAGTAGTGAACAGAAGTCTGGGAGACTTGCTGAGGAGCTTGGTGACAGAGCACCATAGCAGTTGGGACAATATATTGCCGCAGGCAGAGTTTGTGTATAACGACTCAGTCAACAGGAGTACAGGACAAATTCCATTTCAGATTGTTTATGGTATGCAGTTGAGGGAAATTTCTGAATTGAGGGATTCAGAACAGAATGCAACTAGGAGAACCAGTGAAAAAGAATTCGATGGAGCGATGAAAGAACTTCATAGCCAGGTGAAGGAGCGATTGCAGAATTTAGGCCAGGAATATAAATGAAGAGCCGATCAGCATAAAAGACAACTTCAGTTTGAGGTTGGTGATCTGGCTCTTTCACATTTGAGAAAAGAAAGGTTCTCGAGAGGAACATACAATAAGTTGAAGATGAATAAAATCAGGCCATGCAAGGTCTTGAAGAAGTTCGGGGAAAATGCTTACGATATTGAATTACCCGATGGGATTGGAATTTCTCCGATATTCAATATCTCAGATTTGTACCCATATAGAGATGGAGAAGAAAGTACTGGAGATGAGCATCCAGTGATCCAGTGGACGAAGAAGATGCCAATTGTAGAGAAGCCACAGATGGAATGCATACTGGACAAGAGAGTGGGTAAGAGGACCAGAAGGAAAGAATACTTTGAGTATCTGGTCAAGTGGAAGAATCATCCAGTTGAAGATGCCAGCTAGGAGACTGAAGCAGAGATACAAAAGCATGGACATACCATGCAGGAGCTCATGGACAGGATCCCATGAAAGTTTTTAAGCAAGGGAGTATGATGCAGGAGCATCTCCCATGTCAAGCGAGCCAGCGCAGAAGCGGAAGACAGCTGGACAAGCCAGCACAAATTTTGAAAACGCCTTGAAGTTGTTGCACGAACATAAATGTAACAATTTATTGAAGTGCACTTTTATATTTTAATCAGACCTTGAGCCTTTAGCTCTCGTCCTTAGTAGGTAGAGGCATTTAAGATAGTTAATGCAGGTAGATAGAATTTTAATTCTAGACTAGACAGTTGTAGAGCGCAAGAGGGAAACAGGATATAGACACCCTCATTATGCATTTGTATTATTATTGAATCCAGGAAGAGCAAGAGCATGGAGAGAGCTGTGTAAGAACACCCATGTACAGATCTTGAATCAATAGAAGGAAATTGATTCAAATTCTTGGTTTTGTGTCTATTCTCTGTGTATTGATGTTGATATGCTCATGAATGTTTTCTTCCTGTTATACATTTTCTTTTATATGTTGTGTATATGATTTCATGTTTGAATTGAAATCTGAGAGAGGGAAGGAATGAGTTTCAAATTTTTCTCTATTTGAGCCAGAGGGTTCCTGCAAGGAGTGCAGTCGAATTGTCCACAAGGAGTGCGTTGACAGAGGGTTCAAATAGAGAAAAATTTTATTCTCGTTCATCCAGAAGGTGCATTTGGGTACAGGAGCTAGGCAAGGAGTGCGCAGGCCAGGTAAAAGTATCAGGGTTGCGAACCTGAGTGAAGTATTGAAGGACTGTTGCTGTAGGTGTGCGCAGAGTCGAAGACTTCAACACTTAGACATGGTTGAAGGTTTTCCACAAGGAGTGTGTGCAGAGGTCTTTTACAAAAGATCAGGAGGGATAGGCCTTTGAATTCGTGGAAGGATAGCACAGGGACGTTGTGACTTAAATTTCGTAAGAGGTGTCACATGTTTGAGAGCAGGTGAACGAGTTCTTTGGAGAGGAACACTTAGTCATTTCAGGGATTGCATAAGGAAGAATGGACGGTCGAAATTCTCCAAGGAGATTTCATGATATCCCGTGGGTCATTAGATCTCACAAAAGTGCAGTGGAGATACAGCGGTGTATTCCCGAAGGTTAATCTCAAGACAGATAGAGCCATTGATCCAAGCCAGCCAGGACCGTTGGATTATTCGAGAAATTGCCTATTGGGATTTCGTGAGAGAAGAGTCGAAGATTTGGTAACGGGAATCAGGATATTGTGATACGCGATATCCCAACAGCTACGTAAATAGTGTGGGCCACAGCTGAGTCGGTGAGTGGAGGACAGGTGGCACAAGCTATCGGGGTTTCGTGACGAGAAGTCCCGATACAATAACATCAGGATTCGTGAAATCGCGAACACCGAATTCTCGATAGAGGTGATGGGACGTTGAAAGGTCAACCCACACGCGTGTCGAGAAATCGGTATATCGGGAGTCGGGAGTTTGTAAAACGAAGTGTTCAACATCGCAAGTAGTGAAATCGCGATAGAAAAAAATCCCCGATAGGTAAGGTTAAGGTCAGCGTTGACTGAGGTGTCGGGTCTCGGTGATCCGAGAGTACAGCGTTCGATCATTGACCTCATGAAATCATGAATTCTGATCCTCCGAGTGCAGAGAGGGGATCGCGCGAGAGTTCTATGGGTGTAGATTTCCCGATAGGGAAATAGAAGGACGGTTAGTGTTCTTCGGGCCGAGGAAAGAGAAGATCCTGTGAGCGGGAATGCCTGAGGGTGTGTGTTGCATCAATCTCCCCTAAATCTCCCTTAATACCTTTTAGTTTTGAAAATATTGTAGGGAATAGATCCTAATATTCCCACATGAGAGCTTGTATCTTGATCATGGTTTGTTCATCCCAGTAATCCCCTATGGAAAATAGCTTAGGGTGGTCCTCAGTCCCTATGTTTATTTTTCACAACTAGAGGGGTTTATAATAATAACTATTAACATCATTCGACTTAGTTTCATGCACAGATCTAGTTCCTTTTGATTCTTTAAATGTCAAATTCCTAAGATCATCTAGGCCTTCTGGGTCTCTTGGGTATTCATCAATTTTACTACAATTCAAAGGTATTCATGAAGTTTATGTGAAAAGGCTATGATGAAGTATATATTCATGTTCATAACAAAATATGGGTAGATGTAGAGGTTGAAATTCATCTATGAATAATATTTTCTTAATCTGTTTCAAAGCTAGAGTGATTTCTGGAGACTTACCCGAGAATGAGAAGTCTTGGAAGAATTATTTGTAAAGGATTTCCAAGCAAGAATTTTGTCATCAAACTTCCTCATGTACATACAAAGCAGTTGGAATTTGTCCTAAAGAATGAATAAACCGATGCACCCAAAAGGAAGAAGGCATTTTCGCAGCTTTGCATACCTGAATACAATGTGCAACATGTTCCCTTGGATCATAAAAACCATCGTATACTATCTAAGTTGAGGTTTTATTGTCTGGATCCTAATCCTTATTCGGTTGAGTAACCTATGATGGGGGAATAAAGTGGTATTGGATGGAACACTTTTCCTCATCCCAGGAAGACAAAGTACCCTTATGGGTATCCCACCACCTAGCTAGAGATGATCTTAATGCAACATCAAGTACGGGAACTTTTTTCTATGGTGCAACCTTGTCCTCCAAATCAATGAGAAATATTCCTAGATATAAAGTTCCATCGTAAACAGGGTGTTCTCTAACCTTTGATCCAATACACCTGGAAGGTTTGATAGTCACGCAACACCATGAAATGTTCTCATATCTTCCTCGTTTCAAGTTTCCAAAAGAGATTTCGGAATCTTCACCTGTAGATTGAATACTCTGTCAACTTATTGATCCATACACAACAGGGTTAATGTAGTCTCCTCGCTTCCCTATGGAAAGAGTGTAGAGATGAGCCAAGGCATCTTATTCTATATTCTCATTTACCAAGTCTGTATATGAGGGCCTTGATAAGGTTATAAAGGTTGGGTTACTTTGATACCATCTTCTTCGAAGATCATGATTTCCTTCTTGAGATCTATAACAACACAATTTTCATATGCCTAGTCGATACCCAATAGATTTTTATATGGATCCTTCTATGCCATTATTTCTATGACCTTGAAGTATGCTAATGTTTTAATGCCAGTTAAGTCCAGTTCTACATTTTGTATCCTCCCAACCGGATAGATGCAGTACTTATTAGCCATGCACAATTGAATAGGTAAATAAACAAGCTTGGGCTTACCCATGGCTTCCTAAGTTTTCTTTAGTAGTATGTTGACATCAAATCCCAAATATAGAGTAACATTTCTAATCTTGTAGTCATCGATATGGGAATCAAGTCTAAATTATCTTCTAGATCTTTGATTCCTCCTTCATATTCTACATGTATGTCTCTCAGGAATATTAACAAAAATTGGCTCCTCTAGTCTCCCTTCAGCCTCCAAAGTCCCCTTTAGTGTGATCCTCAACTCCTTGGTGAGTTGTTCATCATCCAAAATGTCAGAAAATAAGTGGAGCCATAATTCAATAGTATTATGGGGTCTCTCCGGAGAATCCTTCTGTACAATTGATTTTTCCACATGGTTGGGTTGCATATTAAGGCCTAGTTCTGTGGCCGTCAGTGTTGCAGGATTACAAATCCATCGGAATATCTCCAAAGCATCCTTAAAAAAATATTTTTTCACAATGGGGTCATATTTAACATCTTCAGGTACTTCCTTGCAAATCTTATTTTGAGTCGAATTATCAACATTGGCATCAGTCCTTGTTCCTCCTCTAGTAATAATATTAATTTTGGGCACATTTTCTTCAGTGACAGGTCGGGGCCCAGAATCAATCAAATTGGTGACTCATTTCCTTACGCGATATTCCCACTTTGAGATCAACTTCGAGAATTCCTCGATGTCATGGGTGTTGTTTCTACAGTGGGCACACCACAGTATTCTTGGAAGAGGACAGTCTCTAGCAAGATCTCTCTTCTCATCACAATTATAACATTGAGTTGGCCCTCTTCCACCAGTTCATCCACCTCTGAAACCTCCTCCAAACCCTTATAGAGATTTATCGACCCTAAATGAAGACCGATCCAGTCTATCCACAAGATCATCTAGAGCATGACACTTCTTGGTGGTGTGACTGGGTGACCCATAGAATTCATAGTAAAACATATTCGAATAGGTGAATACTTTTGTAGGATTGTACAATGTCGAGGGGAGTGACCATGGCTTCGAAAAATTTCACAATATTCCCCACTCTGGCCTCCTTGATGATTTGGTAAAGTGTGGCACTACACAGGCCCATTATTTTGTTGTATGACGCTCGATGTAGCACTCGGTACAACATACCTGTGGTCGACCTACTCTAGAGAGGGTAAACTCTTGCATCTTGTCAGTTAATGATGAAATATAGCCTTGCATCTGCGTAATATGAGTGTCTTCAGTCAGTCTCATAACCCTCAAGCTTCCTGGATAGCCATCCATTGCTTCAATTTTCATTGCTTGTTATAAGGCTTCACCTAAAGTAGTTATCCACTACTGGGTTAATGGTATCCGAGTCAATGATAACATTCCCTGTAGAAACCATTCTCGTTGGTGGTATTTGTGGATGGGGTTTTCCAATTTTCCTATCACATATTTAAATATTTGGTTATACTCCCGGTGAGGCTCACTATCTCTCTATTTGATCTCTCGCAACTCAGAGAGGGTCTGTTTTTCTAACCGGGGTAAGAAGAATTATGCTATGAACAGTTGTTTGACTTGAGCAAGAGTGAAATCATGTCCCTGAGGATTTCATGGTTTAATGGATTTCATATACCATTTCAAAGCATGGCTTCTCAAGGTGGTATGAAACTTGATTAATTTATTAGAACCCAAAGTTCCATGAGACCTCCAAATGACCTCACAAAGGAACCATTGTTCTTCGACATCCTCAACCCCTTTTCCCCAAAATTATGGATATCGGGTGAGGGATCCTGCATGTTGATTTTCCATCGAAGAAAGTGGGGATCCTATAAAAATAAATCTTGAAGGTCCCGGTTGTGAAATAACTAGTGTACTCGCCACACTACTATGACTACTACTTCTTAAACTCCCTAGATAGACAAATTAGATGTAACATAACCCATATAAATATTAATTAGAGATATTACCAAATTTGCAGACGACATTGGGGGAGTAGGAAACTCGAGGTTGGGTCATTCACCGATAGAAAAAGGTTCTTTAATCTGGGGGGTCATGTGATCTTGAAATATTCCTTCTACTTCATAGTGCAATCCTATAACTTTTTCCGTTATGAGCTCTGATTCTTTCGTAACTCCTTTTGAGTTCTCATCTGAGCCACCTGCTCTAGAGGAGGCACTTATTCTCCCTACTTCATACATTTCTCCTAATCTTATTGTCTCTTGTTTTCTTCCATCAGAACCTTCACTAATCTTGCCAAATCTTTCCTTCAACCATTGACTGTAAAACCTTCCACGTCTCTGCAACTCTCGCAACCTTTCTAATTCCTTCTTCCAACTACCATCACAGTCCATCTCCTTCCGCAATGGATCAAATATCTTCATAAACTTTCTTAGCTAAGTTTTCCACCTATTTTTGGTAGCCACAACCCTCCTCAGAGCTTGTTCATTTCTTGCATTTTTCTCTTGTTAGCCCCCCATTGAACAAAACCCCTTTATTGGCTCATGACCCTGCCTTGAACCAACCCCCTAGACATAGGGGTTTACACTTCCATCTCCACTAGAACATGTAACATCTCCTATTCCACCACAAATACATTTGAAACCAAAATCCGATGGCATCCTCTGATGCCACCCAAAAAAGTGGCCTTGTCATCTAATTTTACATTTAAAAATTGTAATTTTCTTTTTTTTTTTTCGAATTGGCCCTGACGGTCATCGTATATCCTACGTCAATGGAAAAGGCATTAGATTTTCTATGGCAATGGAAAAGACATCGGATTTGCAACATCGGTAAAATATCATCAGATCGTTTCCCTTTCACCTTGACTTAATGAACCACTCCTCACATTTATTAGAATAATGGTCAACAATCAACAAATTTCAGAAATCAGACATCTATTTATTTATAAAAACCTGGAATGCTAGAAACATTCTGACATTTTTGCTATACTAGCGATGAATTGCGGAGGTTACAAGGATTGTTTTCCTGTAAAAAAACAGAATTATTTTATTTTTTACTATCATTACAAATATTTGAAGTGTGGAACATTATTTTTTAAGATCAATAATCATCACTCAATCTTGGTAAAACAAAATGTCACATAAAAAGATTCTTGATCCACAAGAACAAAATCGACAATTACTTGCTAGATTGTGGGATCGAGTGAAAATAAAGGGTGATGGAAAATGTTATTGTCCTTGTAGTCAATGTTGGTCCCTGGTTTTGATCATGTTCTTTGCCTATATTATATACCACAGACCTCCACTTATATCCCAGTACCACCCTTTTGGCCTCGTTTTGACATAATTAACATCTCCCTACCATTCGATGGGGTTACCTAAGGTATCTTTGCATTTCAAACTATTTTTATGCACTTTAATGCTTTAAATTGGTATTGGAACTAATATCGCTTGGGTTAGGTACCACTTCTATTTTTGGAACAGGATGCCGGTACCAGGTACCAACTCGTACCCGTGGAGGTACCATTGGAGCCACTCAAGATCTGTGCGTTATGGTGCGCGTTATGGTTCGAATGGGAGACAGAGAGATTCGCATGATAGCTGGAGTCATCGCCACAGGGTGCTCGAAGGCATCATGATAAACCTGGATTGATTATTCTTCATCGTTCACACTTCGTGACACTACATGTCACAAAGATGTGAAATACATTTTAAAAACTTGATTCCAAGACTATTCTCGGATCGGGGATCCATTTGTTTTACATACCTTTGTTTTCGAATGTTATGAACAGAAGGATTTATATAAACCCGGGATCACTTCTGAGAACGGGTTAGATTATATTGGATTATGTTATGCCGTGAACCTATGTTTTGAATACAAACTGTTGTTACGTTATATTATTCGACTGTCATATGATTTGAGTATTGTTCTTATGAGTTAATGAGGCATGAAGTTACACCATGTTTGCATAGAATGATCTAGTCGGCTCTGGTTATCACTTACAACGTTTGTGCCGTTTGGTTGGGCCCACCAAACCGGCGCAAGTCGCTGCCTTATTTTTCAATAGATTTAGTTTTATGCTGTCATAGATTTAGTTCATTTCCGTGCTTTAGAACTTGCATACGAGGTAGCTTACGCTTGCAGATTTAGTTTTTTTAGCACATTAGCATTTGCTTACATGAATGGTATATCTGCAGCTCATAGTGTGTAATCGATTTGGTTGTTTCAGAATCGTATCGTTCTCCAACAGAATCATTTCCCACAGACTGTTATCTTTTACGTTGGTGAATATAAAACACATGTCTGATGCMTGTAGGGTTTAAGAGTAYGAACRTGGTATTGTKTGGMTTTTCATTTTCAATTCGAATATAACTCAGAATTAGCATGCATTTTGCTTTGTTAGACAGTAGTTACCTTGCCTGCTTAGAATAGTTAGATTACAGTTCGAACAAAAGGAGCTCCTGGTACCAGTAGATAGGATAGTACTATGTTTTCCTGTAGACAGAATTAGATTGATTTGTTGCTGCTCAGAATGAATGTATTTTCGACAATACTCTATGTGTCCTAACTTAAACAGAAATGATGATGGTAGATGATTGGGCATAGAGGTAAAATAATCTTGTGGAACCACACTTTTGAATAGAAATAGCAGCACCAGCATTTGAGCACAAGACTGTTTTTTTGTTTATGACTTAAATAGGAAATGCTCAGTTTCAAGTTAGTCATTAAGATTCAAGTTCTCAGAATAAGTGTGTGTCTTCCTCTTAGGATAGCATTCATATAGAGACTAGACGCTTACCTGCACATACTGTGTATCATCTCAAAGTTTACCAACCCTGGTTTGACAATTTAGTGTTTCAGGTCATTCAAAGCTTCAATTTAGCAGCCTGACATTTTTGGCGTCGTTGCCGGGGAGCTGTTTAAAAGGTAAGAAGATAGTTGTTTTGATTAGTTTTCGAATGCACTTAGCTTGGTTTGGTGTGTTAGCAGGTTGATAGTAAGAACAGTTGTGGAAACAAGGGGTGAAAACCGACATATCAGCTATCACAGGTGCTCTGAAACTCAATCTTAGTTCTTTCATTTCACTTTTTTCTTAATATGACTTCATGAGAAATAGAGATCATAGAGGTAGATTTAGGAAAAATACAAAACCACAAAAAGAAGAAGAAACTTCCACCCAAAGAGCGATAGAAACTGAGACTGAAATTCTGGCTGAGGAAACTGTAGAACAAATCCTAGAACCAGGAAACACCATACATCAGCAGACTCAAAATCTTGGTGATCCAGCCCTGGATGACACAGTCGACCCAGAGAAAATACATGACGTGCTCAGGAACCCTAACTCTGTAATTTCACAGATAACAACTACAGTTGTGACATCAAAGGCCATAAGATCCTCAAAAATACCAATAGGAGATAACACTTCTGGCAAGAAGAATCCAGAAAGGTGGGATTTTACACCCTCACCAAAGAAAGACAGGATTGTTTATACAATTCTTGGCAACCCTTTTACCATGGGAGAAAGGCGGAGAGACTTACAAGGGGAACTTCATATTGAAACTGAAGGTGAAGAACAAGCAGAGAATGAGCTACCACAAGAAACCACCTTTGGATTTCCTATTTTGGACTTAGTCCAGAATGTCACCATGAAAATATCCCACTTTCAGCACTACCAACCTTCCATGGGAAAAATAGTGAGGACCCAGATGTCTTTATTTTTAAGTTCGACATCCTGTGCAGGAGTTATAACTATCTCCAGGATGCACATAAACTGAAATTATTTCCTGCCACCTTGAAAGATTTTGCACTACGTTGGTTCATGAGTTTGGGAGAATACAGCATTAGATCTTGGGAAGATATGAAGACAAAGTTTTTAAAGAAGTACCAGGACTATTGTAGAACCAAGGATTCTCAGAATGACATCTTCAAAATGCAACAGCAATATGAAGAACGCCTTGAGGATTTTCTAGAGAGATTTACCTTTACCCTTCAAAAATCCAAATACAATGATCTCCAGGATGAAGCAGTCAAGACCCTTTTCTTAAAAGGAGTTTTGGAAGAATACATTGATACCCTCAATTTAATGGCTTCAGGAGACATTTATCAGAAAAACTTTGAAACAATTAGTGAGCTATGTAGAACTTACTCAAGAAGTAAAGGGAAAGCTACAAAAAGTGTGAGAGAACCAATCAATAAAAATACCAAAACATCCACATCTGGTGGAGTTACTAGAGTCGAATTGGGAAACCTTTTGGATAATTTTAAAACAGACCTGTTAGGGACAATTGGCTCTCAGTTAGACACTTTGAAAATCAAAAGGAAGCAGGAAGAGGAAAACCCTGTCCTAAGCATATTTTGCCCGAAATGCAGAAAAAGACATCCTTAACGAGAATGCCCTTTGGACAACATTTTTGTATGTGCAATATGTACCGAAAACCATAAAACAGAAGACTGCCCATCCTTACCTGGATTGCAGGCAATATTCAAGGGAGGGGAAGCTCCAGGGACTTCATCTGCACCTAAGAAGCCTTGGCAGCCTAGAAATCCAAATGCAAACGCATACCAAGAACCATC
>ML776879.1:256191-311681 GCA_009831015.1 Picea engelmannii | reverse complement strand
AGGGGGGGGGGGGAGATGAGCTTCCACCTTCACGTAGTTGGCCCCATTCAATAGATAATATTAAACAATTCTCGAAACAAAGAGAATATCAGAAAGGTCAATGCACAACTTGCTTATTTCACCTAGTTTATTATTATATAGTATTTAAAAATTCAAAAATAAGGTGTGCTTTCTCATGCTCATGTACTTGAAACAGGTGCATATAAATGAAATGGGAATGGGGCCAACATTGAATTTTTTTCAATTTGTGCTTGTATGGACTGAAATTTGACACAGTTAGACTAGGCGCATGCATTGATAGTATGATAAGGTTTTTGGACTCAAACATGACTTGCAAAAACAATTCGACATTCAAACAACAAGCCTATAGAATATTTAATGTGAATGGGGCCAATGTTGAATTTTTTTCAATTTGTGCTTGTATGGACTGAAATTTGACATGTTAGGACAACACACATGCATTGACAATATGGGAGGGTTTCCGAACTCAAACATGACTCAAACAAATAATTTGACAATCAAATATTATTTGGTTATTTTATAAAAACCCAAAAATAAGGCGTGCCTTCTCATGTACTTAACCTCGCTTATAAGTGACATGTGAATGGGGCCAACAAGGAAATGTTTTCAATTTGTTTTTGTATGGACTGAAATTTGACATGGTTAGATTAGACTTATGCAATGACAGTGTGGGAGGGTTTCCAGACTCAAACATGACTCACACAAAAAATTTGACAATCAAACAACAAGCCTATAGAATAATTAATGTGAAGGACTGGATGAATTAATACATAAATATGACATCAAATTTTGATATGAATATTCTCAAATCCTCTACGAATATACACGATCAAATCCTATTTCATCAAATCTTTTGTTATTTGATCATAACCCAAAAATAATGCATTCTTTCTCATGTACATAAAACCGGTGCATATAAGTGACATGTGAATCTGGCCAATGTTGATTTTTTTTCAATTTGTGCTTGTACGGACTGAACTTTGACATGATTAGACTAGACGCCTGTATTGATGGTATGGGAGGGTTTATGGAATCAAAAATGACTTGCACAAACAATTTGGCAATAAAAATACAATCCTATAGAATAATTAATGTGAATGGGGCCAATGTTTATTGTTTTTCAATTTGTGCTTGTATGGACTGAAATTTGACATGCTATAGGAAAAAACAAATGAATTGACAGTATGGGAGGGTTTCCAAACTCAAGCATGACTCAAAAAAATAATCGAAAATCAATTATTCTCTTTTTATTCTATCAAAACCCAAAAATAAGGCATTCTTGCTCATGTACTTGACCCTGCTTATAAGTGACATGTGAATGGGGCAAACGCTGAAATTTTTTCAATTTGTGATTCTATAGACTGAAATTTGACATGGTTAGACTAGACACATGCAATGATGGTATGGGATGGTTTCTATATTCAAACATTACTCACACAAACAATTTGAAAATCAAACAACAAGCCTATAGAATAATTAATGTGAAGGACTAGCTGAATTAATACATAAATCTAACATCAAATTTTGATATGAATATCCCTGAATCCTCTACAAAAATACAGGATCAAATTCTATTTCATAAAATCTTTTCTTATTTTATCATAACCCAAAAATAAGGCATACATGCTCATGTACTTGAAACCAATGCATATTAGTGACATGTGAATGGGACCAACGTTGAAAGTTTTTCAGTTTGTGCTAGTATGGACTAAAATTTGACATGGTTAGACTAGAAACATGCATTAATGGTATGGGAGGGTTTCTAGACTCAAACATGACTCACACAAACAATTCAACAATAAAAATACAATCCTATAGAATAATTAATGTGAATGGGGCCAATGTTGAATTTTTTCAATTTTGTGCTTGTATGGAATGAAACTTGACATGATATAGGACAAAACACATGCATTGATGGTATGGGAGGGTTTCCGGACTCGAATATGACTTAAAAAAATAATTTGATAATCAAATATTATTTGGTTATTCTATCAAAACCCAAAAATAAGGTGTGCATGCTCATGTACTTGACCCTGCTTATAAGTGACATGTGAATGGGGTCAAAGTTGAAATTTTTTTGATTTGTGTTTGTATGGACTAAAATTTGACATGGTTAGACTAGATGCATGCAATGATAGTATGGGAGGGTTTCCAGACTCAAGCATGACTCACACAAACAATTTGACAATTAAACAACAAGCCTATAGAATAATTAATGTGAAGGACTCAATGAATTAATTAATAAATCTAACATCAAATTTCGATATGAATATTCTTTAATCCTCTACAAAAATACAGGCTAAAATATTGTTTCATCAAAATCTTTGGTTTTTTATCATAACCCAAAATTAAGGCCCGCCTACTCATGTACTTGAAACCAACGCATATTAGTGACATGTGAATGGGACCAACATTGAATGTTTTTCAATTTGTGCTTTTATGGACCAAAATTTGACCTGGTTAGACTAGAAGCATGCATTGATAGAATGGGAGGGTTTCCTAACTCAAAATTGACTCACACAAACAATTCGACAATCAAAATACAAGCCTATAAAATAATTAATGTGAATGGAGCCAATGTTGAATTTTTTTCAATTTGTGCTTGTATGGACTGAAATTTGATATGTTATAGGACAACACAGATGCATTAACGATATGGGAAGGTTTCTGGATTCAAAAATTACTCAAAAAAATAATTTGACAATCAAATATTCTTTGGTTATTCTATCAAAACCCAAAAATAAGGTGTTCCTGCTCATGTACATGAACCCTCTTATAAGTGACATGTGAATGGGGCCAATGTTGAAATTTTTTCAATTTGTGCTTATATGGACTAAAATTAGACTTGGTTAGACTAGACGCATGCAATTATGGTATGGGATGGTTTCCAAACTCAAACATGACTCACACAAACAATTTGACAATCAAACAACAAGCCTATGGAATAATTAATGTGAAGGACTAGATGAATTAATACATAAATCTCACATCAAATTTCGATATGAATTTTCTTGAATCCTCTACAAATATACATGATCAAATCTTATTTCATAAAATATTTGGTTATTTGATCATAACCCAAAAATAATGTGTGTCTTCTCATGTACTTGAAATCGGAACATATAAGTGACATGTGCATGGGGCCAACATTGAAATGTTTTCAATTTGTGCTTGTATGGACTAAAATTTGACATGGTTAGACTAGACACATGCATTGACAGTATGGGAGGGTTTTTGGACTCAAACATGACTCACACAAACAATTCAACAATCAAACAAAAATCCTATAGAATAATTAATGTGAATCAGGCCAATGTCAAAATGTTTTCAATTTGTGCTTGTATGGACTGAAATTTGACATGGCTAGACTAGATTCATGCATTGATGGTATGTGATGGCATTTTTTCATTCACATTGATTATATCGTCATTTCATAATCATGTCATTCATTTTATTTTTTAGTTTTATAACTATTTGAAATTATGTTGTGCTCATTGTTTAGCTACATATTAGTGATAGATTAATTTAATAATGTCATTAACACTTGTTTTCATAAATATTGGTTCTATTTCTTTGGTGGCTTTAATACACGTACCTTTTTTATTTGATGTATTTTTTGCTATATTAGCACATGACGATAAAAATTATATTTGTCATCCATCAATGTTATGGTTGATGTATATTGGGTTTTTTCTAGTTTTGAGGATACTGTGTCTACATCATAAGGTAAAATTTAATGGTTTTTTTTGGGGGAACTTTATAGCCTTTACAAACCCTAGATGGATGTAAGGCGCACTATGTGCACCTTTAAGAATGTATTGTTCCATAGTAACATATAACTTACAATTAATAGGGGTAGCTACAAGGGAGTTGTCATTGTGTCTTTAAACACCAAATGAGATGGCCCTTGAGAAAAATGTTAATAAATGGCTCTTGCCATTCCTGAGGGGTGGAATACAAAAACAAGAGACGATGATGGAAAGTGATGATTCAACATTTGGGATTTGTCTATCCACTTATTGGTTTGGATATTTTGATGCATGGAAATTTCTAAGATGCACTTGTAGAGGGATCAAATTGAAGAGATCAAAACAAGTCATAGTTTTGACATTGGTTGTGGAGAATATTGCAGTTCAGTAGACGATATATTCACTCTTGTAGCCTATAGGTCATTGGCACAAGTATAGAAGCTCAAATTGATCACTTTTTAATATGTAATTTTCCTAAGAATTAAAATAATTAAACAATCCATAGTTTGTTTTTTCATCACGCGTGTGCCTGCTCTAGTGTGCCCCCCTTATTCTTTCTTGTTCATGATTCCATGGCCCCAGGAGGAGGCCTCGAGGCTCCCCCTCCTCTTCCCCCAAATATCTCTTCTTTCAACAAGCTGGTTGCAGCCAGCTGCAAACTCCCCGCAACAGATGCTCAATAGAAATCAATGAAAAATATGGATAATATCCCTACAGTCGCCCTCCTTGTAGAAGAAATGTGTTGATCTGCATTGAACTTAGTTGAACTGGGGATCATTGGACAATTCACTCTCCTATGGAATTCTCCCAAAGTTTTATATGTGTGGGTGCAGAGGAACTGGAGTCCCCTAGTTAAGGAAGGTATCAGAAGCCATCTTGTTGGCATGGGCTTCTTTGCCTTCGTCTTTGACAATATAGAAGACATAAAACTCATCTTTAGGAATGGATCATATTTTATGGGCCCTCAGGGCCTGTACCTGAATAATTGGTCTCCAAATTTCGATTCGATGAAATATGTGGCATCGATAGTCCCGATTTGGGTGTGCCTTCCTCATTTACCCTTGCACTATTAGAATCTAAAGTCATTAGAATCCATTGGGAACACCCTTGGAAAATATAACGATAAAGTAGAGAGAAAGGATCAGTATTCCTGTGCAAGAATATGCGTTGAAGTTGACTTGGAGGTGGGGCTCCCGAAATCCATTCAACTAATAGTCACAAACTAGTCTCACATCTAAGAATTGGACTATGAACAAATTCCATTTAAATGGAGGTATTTCCATGGTTACGGACATTTTTCTCAAAATTTCAAAAAGAAGGCAGAGGAAGAGGTGGAGAACTTGAAAGGAGACCAATGGAAACAGGTTCAGAAAGTAGCCCCTCCAAAGAAAAAAAACATATCCAAAGGGAAAGGGGTGTCAATGGGGACTGGCGCTCCCATCTCAGGGAAGGTTCTTGGGGAAGGGAGTTCATCCCCTTCAAGACTAGAGGCTTCTAAAAATCATTTTTAAATCCTCATAAATCCTTCAAAAACTTCTGA
This sequence comes from Picea engelmannii, assembly GCA_009831015.1. NCBI lineage: Eukaryota > Viridiplantae > Streptophyta > Pinopsida > Pinales > Pinaceae > Picea > Picea engelmannii. The sequence continues at coordinate 306,371 of ML776879.1, read as the reverse complement.
TCCAATAAATGAGGAATCCGAGCAGTAGACCCTTCCTCCCGTAGTGGAGAAAGACAATGTAGAGGCAACCCAATCTAGTTCCCCATTAGGAAATTCCTCCTCCCCCTCCTATGAAGAAATGATGAAAAAAAAACCTATGGAAACCTATGGATCCTTGGAAGAGGAGTCTTTTGAGAGACCCTCAAAAATATCAGGGATAAAATCACATAAGGAAGCTAGAGAAGAAGAAGAAGAGAGGCAAAAAATGCAAGGAAGCCAATCCACTATTGAAATGTCCATCGAAAGAAATACCAGAACAAGGCCCTCGAAGGGAGGTCCTACCCACTGCTATCCAAGTAAATAATGTGCGTAGTCTCTTGGAATTACAAAGGCTTAGGGAATCCATCGAAGGCTGAAGTAGTCAAAGACCTTTTGAAAATTGAATCTCTCAAGATCGTCATTCTCTAAGAGACTAAAATTGAAGGGGAAACCCTTCTAGAAACCAACAATCTAAAATGGAATAAAAATGTAGGGAAATCCATTAGCGTAAGGGGTTCCTCAAGAGGTATCGCAACTCTGTGGGAGAAGGACAAGTTTCATCTAGAAAACTCTTTTGAGACTCAACATTGTATTTTCATCGAACTTCGACATACTTCAAGTAAGATTACTCTCTCACTCTTCAATATTTATGTTCTTGTCCTTTATTCAGAGATGAAATATTGTTGGTAATATTTAGCAGACGTTTTAGATATCTTCTCCCCATCAAACATCATTCTATTCAGAGATCTAAACTTAGTTTTTGAACCAAAAGAAAAGAGAGGAGGCAACAGTGGCAGGGACCAAATTCTCCCCTTAGTTGAGGAACTAGTTCATCAGTGGGACCTCCTTGACTTCAAGACTTCGAAAGGACTCTACACCTTGACAAATAACATAGTTGGGGCTGATCATATCTCAGCTCACCGGGATAGGTTCTTAGTCCAAAGCTTGTTCCTACAAGAAAGGAGGTTAATCTCTTCCAAGATTATTCCAAATTTGACTTCTGACCACAAACCCATCCTATTTCATTTGGAAGAAGAAGGAAATATGGGCCCAATTTAATTTTGTTTCAGCCCTCTTTGGATAGATAAGGAGGGGTTCTAGGAAACTATCCAAACAGCCTGGTCCTCTCTAGTTACAGGGTCTCCAAGATTTGTGTTGGAGAAGAGTATAAAGGAAACAAAATATGATTTGAAATCTTAGGTTAAACAACCCATTAACACTCCATCTAGTATCAAACGAGAGATTTTTTGGCAGTTATCAGATTTGCAGTTGGAAATGGAGATCAAGGACACCACCAACTTAGAATTAGAGAAAGAACAAGTTGCTCAAAGAAAAAGATTTCACGCTTTCCACCAAGAAGAAGAGTACTCGAGGATTAAGTCTCACAGCTTGTGGCTAAAAGCTAGATATCGAAACACCTCCTTCTTTCATCGGAAATTCAAAGCCCGCCTTTCCAAAAATCACATTTATGAAATTGCCTCCACAGATGCGTCGATTCACAAAGGTTTTGATCAGCTCAAAGTTGCAGCAGAAACACACTTTCAGAAAATTTACAAGGAAGATGGTGTTGGTTGTGAGGAGGCTACCTCAGACTTCCTCTCACACATCCCCTCTCTTGTAATAAGGGATGATAACTCATTCCTCATGAAGCCTTTTACTGAAGAATAAATTTGCAATGTTATCTAGTCCATGGAGCCCGACAAAGATCCAGGGCCAGATAGTTTCTCAATCCAATTTTATAGAGCCTGTTGGGATATAATCAAGACTAATTTGTTGAGAATGATTAAAGCTTTCCAACAAATATCCAAAGTGGGAGGTAGCACTAACTCCACTTTCCTAGACTTAATCCCCAAAGAAGTGAATCTAGGTTCCTTCGAAAGATTCAGGCCTATCTCACTCTGCAATGCTTCATACAAAACTCTATCCAAGCTATTGGAAAACATAAATAAGCCTCTATTAGGTAATCTAATCTTCCCCATGAAAGGTGGATTTGTCAAAGGGATACATATTCTAGATAATGTAATTCAGGTGCAAGAAGCCATGCATTCCAGTCATCAACAGCAAGAGCAAGGGATGCTTATAAAGCTCAACATGGAAAATGCATTTGACCAGGTAAACCTCTCCTTCCTTTACAAATCCCTTCTCTCTTTTGGTTTTTGTCCTGACTTTGTAAATTTGATTAAATCTTGTACTGAAAATCCTTGGATATCCCCGTTAGTGAATGGTAGACCGACTAATTATTTTCAAGCTTTGAGGGGATTAAGGAAAGGCTTCCCTCTTTCCCCTTTCATGTACATATTGATGGCAGATTCATTAAGCACAAAGTTGACTGTTGAAAAGAAGGTTGGGATAGTACTAGGGATTAGGTTGATGAAGGGCCTTGATCTAATCAATCATGCCCTTTTATCAAATGACTCTCTTATGATGGGTGGAACCTCCATAAAGATTGCAAAAATATTCAGCAATATCCTTCAAATATTATGCAATATCTATGGAGCACTCATCAATAAAAGAAAAAGTGTAGTGTATGGGTGGAATGTAGATCAACAAACTATTCAGCGAATTTCCCTTCACCTGGGGTTCTCGGGCTATGCTTCTTGGGAAAAAATAAAATATCTTGGACTTCCCTTAACTCTGGGTTCCAATAAGTCTTTGTTGTGGATAGAAGTAATAAGAAAATTCAAAGCCAAATCATAGCTTGGGGTGGTTAGTGGCTTACCAATGTTGGGAAACTCGCCTTTATTAAATCAGTCATGTCTTTCTTGCCAATCTACCAGGCTTCCTTCCTTCTAGCCCCAACGATGATCACATCTCATATTTCAAAACTAATCCAAGACTTTCTTTGGTGTGGAGGTAAAGGCAATAAAAAAAAATACCACTTAGTTTTGGGAAACTGTTAAACACCCAATTTATGAAGGAGGGTTACAGGTAAAATATCATGAGCTAGCAAACCTTGCACTATGTGGAAAAATCCTTTGGAAACTCTATACAAATCATAGGCACCTTGTAACTCAAATCCTAAGGAAAAAATATCTCAATGGGGCTTCCTTGAGAAACCTTCAGGTAGTAAGTACTCCCAAAGGCACGCTAATATGGAATCTTTGTCGTCGTAGGCTTGATCTCTTCCAAAAACACCTGTATCACATCCCTAGGAATGGGGGGGGAATTATGATGTGGAAAGATATTATTATGGGAAAGGCAGCCCTCGACACTTCTGAAGAATTCAAAGAGATCCGCGAGTGGCTAACTCAACATAGATTCACCAAAGTAGAAGATATATCCTCATGGGATGTGACAGGGAGATGGCAGACATGGGTCTTCCCGAGAACTCCAGATCATTTGCAAACTCATAAAAATCTTCTTCTAGATGTGTTCATGGACTTATCCCCTGTTCATATCCACTTTTCGAACAAATGGGGCTAGGGAAAGACTGGGTTTTACACCGCAACTCAAGGATTACCTCACTTCAATCCTCCCAAGCGTTGATCAAGTCAGCAACCCTCTGGAAGAAGGTCTGGGATCCTCTTGACCTTCCCAAAATAAACTTATTTTGCTAGGTTTTAATGCATAGGAAAGTATTGACAAGAAAAAACCTGGCAAAAAGAGGAATTATCAGACCTCATAGATGCTCCATGTGTTGTAATGCTATTGAAATGATGGATCGCATGTTTGTGGACTATCCATTTTCCCAAGAAGTATGGAATATCTCCCTTTGAGGTATCAATGCCACAGTACCAAAGTAGATTACAGTGGTTACCTTATTCTCCTCCTGGAAAGCGCATTATCATCAATAGGTTCAAAGTAGTTCAATTTGTAAAAGAATTTGGTGGGCCATCCCCAAATACATTTGTAGGAAACTATGGATGTCCAGAAATGAATGGATCTTCAAAAACACTCTGCCTTCCCCCTGATGGTGGTCGTTAAAGAAAAATATCTTCTCCTTGAAACAATGGTTAACCATTCCTTTAAGAACGAAAAATAAACTCCTCCCTGAAGAAAAGAAATGGATAGGAACCTTCACTTTTCGGGATAGCAAAAACTCCTTTGTTCGTCCCTCAATCACTTGAGGATGGAACTTGCAAGACACGTATGCAGTATTTCAAGCATGGTGGAGGAGACAAGGAAAAGCCTCAATTTTTTTTTACGGCACCTCCAAAGGAAACCTAGGGAATGCAGGAGCAAGTGGAGTGATTTACTCCTCGTATGGATCCCAAAAAGATAGCTTCAGGTGGGGACTAGGCCAGAGAACCAATAACCAAGTTGAAATTCTCAGGCTACTAAAATCTTGTCAGATAGCTCGTGAAAATGGAAATAAAGAAATACAAGTTTTTGGAGACTCTGAAATTTTGATAAATATTTTAAATTTGAACGACCACTTCAGCAATCCAGTGATCAACAAGACATTGCAAAGGTTGCGGCATGTGTTGCAAGATTTATCCTCCTCTCTCTTTTTCCACATCCTATGGGGATCAAACAAGGAAGTAGATGCAAAGGAAAACATGGGTTGTCTATTTCCTCTAGGTGCAATCAGCAAAACTGACGAAGTTCCCCTATGGATTCCCATCATGTAGGATTGACTCTTCCACTTCTCATAGCTTTGTAAAAATGGGGAAGGATGTATTTTGGTTAAGTGTGAAGTTGTTTCCTTGTAATGATGGTTGATTTGGACAAGGCCCAACTGATACTTAAATAATAATAAAATATATATCCATTTTACTTAAAAAATAAAAAAAATTAAACAATCCATTTTGATCTATAATTTCCCATGTTGGGTTCTCTGAGGTAATCTTTATGTGATTGTGTTTCTATTGTATTGAGTATTTTCATTTGTAACTTATAATCACTAACTAACATCACACTATAAAATAAAATGTTTTGAATAAAATATCTGAATAGACAAGAAAATAGTCCAATTTAATAGTACCATGCAAAATAGAGTAAACAAGTAATTAAATCTAACCCTTACTTAGCCTAACTAAACCTAAATTAATTCTGCACTATATTTTACCCCATGGGAACCATTGATGGTGCATACTTAAATGTTGTTTAAGATTACAGACAATTTTTATTTTGTTTTTAAATCCTTTACCCCTCATATGTAACCTGTATGGACCAAATTCCCCAAATACCATAAGAATATAAAGAAGAACTCCATATTTCATCAAATATTTTTTTATTTGATCATAACCCAAAAATAAGGTGTGCCTACTCATGTACTTGAAACCGGTGCATATAAGTTACATGTGAATGGGGCCAACTTTTAATTTTTTTCAATTTGTGTTGTATGGACTGCAATTTGACATGGTTAAACTAGAAGTATGCATTGATGGTATGGGAGGGTTTCTGGACTCAAACATGACTCGCACAAACAAATCGACAATCAAAATACAAGCCTATAGAATAATTAATGTGAATGGTGAATTTTTTTCAATCTGTGCTTGTATGGACTGAAATTTTACATGTTATAGGAAAACACACATGCATTGACAGCATGGGAGGGTTTCCGAACTCAAACATGACTGAAAAAAATAATTCAACAATCAAATATTCTTTTTTTATTCTATGAAAACTCAAAAATAAGGTGTGCTTTCTCATGTACTCGACCATGCTTTTAAGTGACATGTGAATGGGAGGGTTTCCAGACTCAAACATGACTCACATAGACAATTTGACAATCAAACAACAAGCCTATAAAAGAAATAATGTTAATGACTACATGAATTAATACATAAATCTAACATCAAATTTTGATATGAATATTCTTGAATCCTCTACGAAAATATAGGATCAAATCCTATTTCATCAAATCCTTTCTTATTTTATCATAACCCAAAAACAATGTGTTCATGCTCATGTACTTAAAACAATCGCATATGAGTGACTTGTGAATGGGGACAACATTGATTTTTTTTCAATTTGTGCTTGTATGGACTCAAATTTGACATGGTTAGACTAGATGCATGCATGGATAGTATGGGAGGGTTTCTATACTCAAACATGACTCACACAAACAATTCGACAATCAAAATACAAGCCTGTAGAATAATTAATGTGAATGGGGCCAATGTTGAATTTTTTTCAGTTTGTGCTTGTATGGAATGAAATTTGACATGCTATAGGACAAAACACATGCATTGGTGATATGGGAGGGTTTCTAGACTCAAACATGACTCAAAAAAATAATTTATAATCAAATATTTTTTTTTATTCTATCAAAACCCAAAAATAAATTGTGCATGCTCATGTACTTGACCTCGCATGCAAGTGACATGTCAATGGGGCCAACGTTGAAATTTTTTCAAATTGTGCTTGTATGGACTAAAATTTAACATGGTTAGACTAGACACATGAAATGATGGTATGGGATGGTTTCCAAACTCAAACATGACTCACGCAAATAATTTGACAATCAAACAACAAGCCTATAGAATAATTAATGTAAAGGATTAGATGAATTAATAAATAAATCTGACATCAAATTTCAATATGAATATTCCTGAACCATCTATGAATATACAGGATAAAATCCTATTTCATAAAATCTTTGGTTATTTAATCATAACCCAAAAATAAGGCATGTCTGCTCATGTACTTGAAACCAACGAATATAAGTGACATGTGAATGGGGCCAACGTTGAAATTTTTTCAGTTTGTGCTTGTATGGACTGAAATTTGACATGGGTAGGCTAGATGCGTGCATTGATTCTATGGAATGGTTTCCTAACTCAAACTTGACTTGCACAAAAAATTCGACAATCAAAATACAAGACTATCAAATAATTAATGTGAATGGGGCCAATGTTGAAATTTTTTCAATTTGTGCTTGTATGGACTGAAATTTGACATGCTATAGGACAACACACATGCATTTACTTTATGGGAGGGTTTCCGAACTCAAAATTGACTCAAACAAATAATTTGAAAATCAAATATTATTTGGTTATTCTATCAAAATCAAAAAATAAGGCGCTCCTTGTCATGTACATGACCCCGCTTATAAGTGACATGTGAATGGGGCCAATGTTGAAATTTTTTCAATTTGTGCTTGTATGGACTAAAATTTGACATGGTTAGACTAGACGCATGCATTGATGGTATGGGAGGGTTTCCAGATTCAAACATGGCTCACAAAAACAATTTGACAAACAAACAACAAGCCTATAGAATAATTAATGTGAATGACTAGATGAATTAATACATAAATCTAACTTCAAATTTCGATATGAATATTCTTGAATCCTCTATGAATATACAAGATCAAATCCTATTTCATCAAACCTTTGGTTATTTGATCATAACCCAAAAATAAAGCACGCCTACTCATGTACTTGAAATCGACGCATATAAGTGGCATGTGAATGGGGCCACTGTTGAAATGTTTTCAATTTGTGCTTGTATGGACTAAAATTTGACATGGTTAGACTAGACACATGCATTGACGGTATGGGTGGGTTTCTGGACTCAAACATGACTCGCAAAAAAAAATTGAAAATCAAACAAAAATCTTATAGAATAATTAATGTGAATGGGGCCAATGTTGAATTATTTTCAATTTGTGCTTGTATGGATTGAAATTTGGCATGGTTAGACCAGATGCATGCATTGATGATATTGTATGGTTTTTTTGCATTCACGTTGATTATATCATCATTTCATAATCATGTCATGCATTTTTTTTTTAGTTTTCTAACTATTTGAAATTATGTTATGCGCAGTGTTGTGTTTTTTCTAGTTTTGAGGCTACTTTGTCTACAACATAAGGTAAAATTTAATGTTTTCATTTTTGGGAACTTTATATCCTTTCCAAACCCTAAGTGTATGTAAGGAACACTATGTCCATATTTAGTAAGGTATTATTCCATACTAACATATAACTTACAATTAATAAGAGTAGATACAAGGGAGTCGTCATTGTGTCTTTAAACACCAAATGAGATGGCCCTTGAACAAAATGTTAATAAATGGATCTTGGCATTCCTGAGGGGTGGAATACAAAAACAAGAGACGATGATGGAAAGTGATGATTCAAATTTTGGGATTTGTCTATCGACTTATTGGTTTAGATATTTTGACGCATGGAAATTTCCAAGATGCACTTGTAGAGGGACCATATTGAAGAGATCAACACGAGTGGTAGTTTTGACATTGGTTGTGGAGAAGACTGTATTTGAGTAGAGGATATATTCACCCTTGTAGCCTCTAGGTCATTGGCACAGGTATAGAAGCTCAAATCACTTTTTAATACATAATTTGCTTAAGAATTAAAATAATTAAACAATCTATTTTGAGCTATAATTTTCCCACGCTATGTTCTCTGAGTTAATATTTATGTGATTGTGTTTTAATTGTATTAAGTATTTGCATTTGTAAGTTATAATCACTAACTAAGTTCACACTATAAAATAAAATATATTGAAGCAAATATCTGAACAGACAATAAAATAGTCCAGTTAAGTAGTACCATGCAAAATAGAGTAAACAAGTCAATAAACCTAACCCTTACTTAGCCTAACTAAACCTAAATTAACTATGTACTTTATTGTACCCCATGGTCACCATTGATGGTGTGTAATTAAATGTTGTTTAAGCTTGGAGAAATTTTTTATTTTGTTTTTAAAGCCTTTACCCCTCATATGTAACCTTTATGGACTAAATTCCCCAAATAGCATAAGACTAGAAAGAAGAAATCCATGCCTTGATAATGATATAGAGTCAATGAATAAAAAGACACTCTTTGACAATGAAATGATGTTGATTTCAAGGGAATATGATAGCAATTATGAATCCGTAGACCATAATATAGGCCCTAAAATTGCAATATTTTCCCTACATAGAGAAAATGAACCCAATTTCAAGGTTAGGATGCAACATGGATGGTTCTTGTGGTCCAAGACATGGTTTGGGCCAAAAACTAGTGATTTATCTTATTAACAATGTTTTTGGGGGAAAATTTAAATATAAATATACTTGATAAAGACACGCATATGAGTAAAGGAATGGAGTGACCATTAGTATGAAGGATAGTTCCAAAAGTTGAACAACATATTTCAAAAATATTTTCCGTGAATTTTTTCCCATCATGAAGGTGGCATGAGACCTAATGAAATTAAAACTTTTCCCGACCCATTTCTAAGGGTAAATAATTATTGGGATACCATACAACATAAAATTGATCACTCGTAAAATTCATAGAGATGGTGTCATTATGCTGGGCATGTAAGGGTATATATGTTGTGAACTCTAGGTGCTTTTAAGAATCAAGATGGATAAATAATAATTTAGTTAATAAGAGGGTGTTATACAAGACCTTGACTTTGACATGGTTTTTAAGATTCAGAAAGGTCCCTTATAGCATGTAGATATAATTTGTAAGGAATAATATAATGCTTTTGATGTGTCAATTAGGTAGAGATTGGTGACAATAATTATAGGAAAACTCCTTGAATTGAATATGCAACATTTATGTAGGGACTTTCCTTATGAACGGACCATATCGGCATGCTTAAGGGGGTATCTCCATGATTACATCTTACTATCTTCACCAAATATATCACTATTTTGAGATCTGGAAACCTAGAAAGGCATGCAAGGTTGTTTCTAGATTTACCAAAATGTTGCAACCTAGGATGAACATTCACCTTTTGAAAAAGAAATGATTTGAGATCAATATTTGGCACTCTCGTATAAAAGAAAATTTTCAACAACAGTATCAGTATATTCCATCAATTGATGAAGGTGAACACCCTTGTAATTTATATTTAATTTAGTATTGGATTGGTGTTGACTTTCATCCATAATGAATCACTCCCTTATATTCTTTTTGATGGAATAACTATTGAGGCATGGTCACATTTATGGAGGGGGGGAACCCTTCCCAACATATAGGTTTAATTGTAGGGTTGACCTATGTTTTCAAACACTAGAGCTGAACCATGCCATTTTATTTTGTTGAGAAAGTCACACTTATATTAATACAAAGGCCCTAGTTCACCAAGGATGACATCTAAAATGGATCTTAAGGAGGAATCATTAGAGCATGTTGTAAAGGGAAGAGAATGAAATTATGGAAGCTATAGGACAAAACACATGCATTGACGATATGGGAGGGTTTCCGGACTCAAACATGACTCAAAAAAATAATTTGACAATAAAATATTCTTTGGTTATTCTATCACAACCCAAAAATAAGGAATTCCTATTCATGTACTTCACCTCGCTTATAAGTGACATGTGAATGGGACCAACAAGTAAATTTTCAATTTGTGCTTATATGGAATGAAATTTGACATGGTTAGACTAGACGCATGCTATGATAGTGCAGAAGGGTTTCCAGACTCAAACATGACTAATAGAAACAATTTGAAAATCAAACAACAAGCCTATAGAATAATTAATGTGAAAGAATAGATGAATTAATACATAAATCTGACATCAAATTTCGATATAAATTTTCCTTAATCCTCTACGAATATACACGATCAAATCCTATTTCATCAAATATTTTCTTATTTGATAAGAATGCAAAAATAAGTCATACATGCTCATGTACTTGAAACTAGTGCATATAAGTGACATGTGAATGGGGCCAACATTGAACTTTTTTCAATTTGTGCTTGTATGGACTGAAATATGACATGGTTAGACTAGACACATGCATTGGAGGTATGGGAGGGTTTCTAGACTCAAACATGACTCACACAAACCATTCAACAATCAAAATACAATCCTATAGAATAATTAATGTGAATGATGCCAATGTTGATTTGTTTTCAATTTGTGCTTATATGGACTGAAATTTGACATGCTATAGGAAAACACACATGCATTGACGGTATGGGAGGGTTTCCGGACTGAAACATGACTCAAACAAATAATTTGGCAATCAAATATTCTCTGTTTATTCTATCAAAACCCAAAAATAAGGCATGCTTGCTCATGTACTTGACCTTGCTTATAAGTGACATGTGAATGGGGCCAACTATGAATTTTTTTTAATTTGTTCTTGTATGACTGAAATTTGACATGGTTAGACTAGAAGCATGCAATATTGGTAAGGGAAGGTTTCCATACTCAAACATGACTCACACAAACAATTTGAAAACAAAACAACAAGCCTATAGAATAATTAATGTGAAGGACTAGATGAATTAATACATAAATCTGACATCAAATTTTTATATGAATATTTATGAATCCTCTACAAAAATACATGATCAAATATTGTTTCATCAAATATTTGGTTATTTGATCATAACCCAAAAATAAGGCGTGCCTTCTCATGTACTTGAAACCGGTGCATATGAGTGGCTCGTGAATGGGGTCAATGTTGAATGTTTTTCAATTTGTACTTCTATGGACTGAAATTTGGCATGGTTAGACTAGACACATGCATTGATGGTATAGGAGGGTTTCTAGAGTCAAAAATGACTCGCAAAAACAATTCAAAAATAAAAATACAAGGCTATAGAATAATTAATGTGAGTGGGGCCAATGTTGAAATTTTTCAATTTGTGCTTGTATGGAATGAAATTTGGCATGCTATAGGACAAAACATGTGCATTGACAGTATGGGAGGGTTTTCAAACTCAAACATGACTCAGAAAAAAAAATTTGATAATCAAATATTCTTTGGGTATTCTATAAAAACAAAAAAATAAGGCACGCCTGCTCATGTACTTGACCTCGCTTTTAAGTGACATGTGAATGGGGCCAACGTTGAATTGTTTTTCAATGTGTGCTTGTATGGACTGAAATTTGGCATGGTTAGACTAGACACATGCAATGATGGTATGGGAGGGTTTCCAGACTCAAGCATGACTCACACAAACAATTTGACAATCAAACAACAGGCCTATAGAATAATTAATGTGAAGGACTAGAGGAATTAATACATAAATCTGACACAAAATTTTGATATGAATATTCCTGAATCCTCTACGAAATACAGGCTAAAATCCCATTTCATAAAATATTTGGTTATTTGATCATAAGCCAAAAAATAAGGTGTTCCTTCTCATGTACTTGAAACCAACGCATATAAGTGACATGTGTATGGGGCCAACGTTGAAATGTTTTCAATTTGTGCTTGTATGGACTCAAATTTGACATGGTTAGACCATACACATGCATTGATGGTATGGGAGGGTTTCCAAACTCAAACTTTACTTACACAAAAATTTCCACAATCAAAATACAAGCCTATAGAATAATTAATGTGCATGGGGAAAATGTTAAAATGTTTTCAATTTGTGCTTGTATGGCTGGAATTTGACATGCTATAGGATAGCACACATGCATTGATGGTATATGAGGGTTTCCAAACTAAAAAATGACTCAATTAAATAATTTTACCATCAAATATTCTTTGGTTATTCTATCAAAACCCAAAAATAAGGCGTGTCTTCTCATGTACATTACCTCACTTATAAGTGACATGTGAATGGGGCCAATATTAATTTTTTTTCAATTTTTGCTTGAATGAACTGAAATTTGACATGGTTAGACTAGATTCATGCAATGACGGTATGGGAGGGTTTCCAAACTCAAACTTGACTCACAAAAACAATTTGACAATCAAACAACAAGCCTATAGAATAATTAATGTGAAGGACTAGATGAATTAATACATAAACCTGACATCAAATTTTGATATGAATATTCCTGAATCCTCTACGAATATACATGATCAAATCATATTTCATCAAATCTTTTGTTATTTGATCATAACCCTAAAATAAGGTTCTCTTTCTCATGTACTTGAAACCGATGCACATAAGTGACGTGTGAATGGGGCCAATGTTGAAACGTTTTTTATTTGTGCTTGTATGGATTGAAATTTGACATGGTTAGACTAGACACATGCATTGACGGTATGGGAGGGTTTCTGTACTCAAACATGACTCGCACAAACAATTCTACAATCAAACAAAAATCCTATAGAACAATTAATGTGAATGGGGACAATGCTGAAATATTTTCAATCTATGCTTGTATGGACTAAAATTTGACATGGGTAGACTAGATGCATGCATTAATGGTATGGGATGGTTTTTATTCATTCATGTTGATTATATAATCATTGCATAATCATGTCATGCATTTTGTTTTTAGTTTTCTAACTATTTGAAATTATGTTATGCTCATTGCTTAGCTACATATTAGTGATATAGTAATTTAATAATTTTACTAACACTTGGTCTCATAATTATTGGTTCTGTTTCTTTGGTGGATTTAATACACATACCTTTTATATTTGATGTATTTTTTGTTATATTAGCACATGAAGATAAAAAAATTATTTGTTGTCCATCAATGTTATGGTTGATGTATGTTGGGTTTTTTCTAGTTTTGAGGCTACTTTGTCTACATCATAAGGTAAAATTTAATGGTTTTGTTTTTGGGAACATTATAGCCTTTCCAAACCCTAAGTGGAAGTAAGGCGCACTATGTGCATCTTTAATAAGGGATTGTTCCATAGTCACATATAGCTTACAATTAATAAGGTTAGCTATAAGGGAGTCTTCATCGTGTCTTTAAACACCAAATGAGATGGCCCTTGAACAAAATGTTAATAAATGGATCTTGGCATTCCTTAGGGGTGAAATACAAAAAAAAGAGACAATGATGGCAACTGATGATTCAACATTTGGGATTTGTCTATCCAGTTATTGGTTTGGATATTTTGACGCATGGAAATTTCCAAGATGCACTTGTAGAGGGATCAAATTGAAGAGATCAACATGAGTGGTAGTTTTGACATTGGTTGTGGAGAATATCATAGTTGAGTAGAGGATATATTCACTCTTGTAGCCTCTAGGTCATTGACACAAGTATAGAAGCTCAAATTGATCACTTTTTAATATGTAATTGTCCTAAGAATTAAAATAATTAAACAATCCATTTTGAGCTATAATTTTCCCATGCTAGGTGCTTTGAGGTAATATTTATGTGATTGTGTTTTATTGTATTGATTATTTTCATTTGTAAGTTATAATCACTAACTAACTTCACACTATAAAATAAAAAATTTTGAAGAAAATATCCAAATAGACAAGAAAATAGTCCAATTAAGTTAAACAAGTCGATAAACCTAACACTTACTTAGCCTAACTAAACATAAATTAACTATGTGTTATATTGTACCCCATGGGCACCATTGATGGTGTGTACTTAAATGTTGTTTAATCTTGGAGACAATTTTTATTTTGTTTTTAAAGACTTTACCCCTCATATGTAACCTTTATGGACCAAATTCCCCAAATACCATAAGAATAGAAAGAAGAAATCCATTCCTTGATAATGATATAGTGTCAATGAATAAAAAGCCACTCTTTGAAAATTAAATGATGTTGATTTCAAGGGAATAAGATAGCAATTATGAATCCGTAGACCATAATATAGGCCCTAAAGGCGCAATATTTTCCCTACACAGAGACAATTAATGAACCCAATTTCACGGTTAGGATGAAATATGGATGGTTCTTGTGGTCCAAGCCATGGTTTGGGCCAAAAACTAATTATTTATCTTATTAACAATGTTTTTTGTAGAAAAATTAAATACAATTATACATGATAAAGACACTCATATGAGTAAAGGAATGAAGCGACCCTTCGTATGAAGGATAGTTCTAGAAGTTGAACAACATATTTCAAAAAACATTTCCTTGAATTTGTTCCCATCATGAAGGTGATAAGAGACCTAATGAAATTAAAACTTTTATCGACCCATTTCTAAGGGTAAATAATTAGTGGGATACCATACAACATAAAATTGATCACTTGTAAAATTCATAGAGATAGTGTCATTTTGTTGGGCATGTAAGGGTATATATGTTGTGAACTCTAGGTTCTTTTAAGAATCGATATGTCTCAATAATATTTTAGTTAATAAGGGAGTGTTATACAAGACCTTGGCTCTAACATGGTTTTTAAGATTCAAAAACGTCCCTTATAGCATGTAGATATAAGTTGTAAGGAATAATATAATGTATTTTCTGAGTCCATTAATTAGAGATTGGTGACAATAGTTACAGGAAAACTCCTTGATTTGAAGATGCACCATTTATGTAGGTAATTTCCTTATGAACGGACCATCTTGGCATGCTTAAGGGGGTATCTCCATGATTACATCTTACCATCTTCACCAAAGATATTACTATTTTGAGATATGGAAACCTAGAAAGGCATAAAGGTTGTTTCTAGATCTACCAAAATGTTGCAACCTAATATGAACATTCACCTTTTGAAAAACAAATTATTTGAGATCAATGTTGGGCACTCTCGTATAAAAGAACATTTTCAATAACAGTGTCACTATATTCTAGCAATTGATGAAGGTGAACACCCTTGTAATTTATATTCAATTTAGTATTGGATTGGTGTTGACCATCATCCATAATGAATCACTCCCTTATATCATTTTTGGTTGCATAAAGATTGAGGCATGGTCACATTTATGGAGGGGGGGAACCCTTCCCAACATATAGGTTTAATTGTAGGGATGACCTATGTTTTCAAACACTCAAGCTGACCCAAGCCATTTTATTTTGTTGAGAAAGGCACAAAATTATATGAATACACAAGAACTAGATCACCTAGGATTACATCTCAAATGGATTTTAAGGAGGAAGCAATAGAGCATGTTGTAAAACGAAGAGAATGAATGTATGGAAGCTATAGGACAACACATCTGAATTTACAATATGGGATAGTTTCCAGATTCAAACATGACTCAAATAAATAATTCTATAATCAAATATTCTTTGGTTATTCTATCAAAATCCAAAAATAAGGCTTCCATTCTCATGTACTTTACCCCGCTTATAAGTGACATGTGAATGGGGCTAACATGGAATTGTTTTCAATGTGTGCTTGTATGGAGTGAAATTTGACATGGTTAGACTAGACACATGCAATGATGGTGTGGGAGGGTTTCTAGACTCAAACATGACTCACACAAACAAGTTCACAATAAAACAACAAGCCTATATAATAATTAATATGAAGGACCACATGAATTAATACATAAATCTCACATCAAATTTTGATATGAATATTCATGAATCCTCTATGAATATACACTATCAAATCCTATTTCATCAAATATTTTATTATTTGATGATAACACAAAAATAAGTCGTTCATGGTCATTTACTTTAAACCGATGCATATAAGTGACATGTGAATGGGGCCAACTATGAAATTTTTTCAATTTGTGCTTGTATGGACTACAATTTGACATGGTTAGAATAGATGTGTGCATTGATGGTATGGGAGGGTTTATGGACTCTAACATGACTCTCACAAACAATTCAACAATCAAAATACAAGCCTATAGAATAATTAATGTGAATGGGGCCAATGTTGATTTTTTTTCGATTTGTACTTGTATGGACTGAAATTTGACATGTTATAGGAAAACGCACATGAATTGACTGTATGGGAGGGTTTACGGACTAAAAAATGACTCAAAAAAATAATTCGACAACAAAATATTCTTTGTTTATTCAATCAAAACCCCAAAATAATGCATGCTTTCTCATGTACTTGACCCTACTTATAAGTGACATGTGAATGGGGCGAATGTTGAAATTTTTTCAATTTGTGCTTGTATGGACTGAAATTTGACATGGTTAAAATAGACGCATGAAATGACGGTATGGGAGGGTTTCCAGACTCAAACATGACTAACACAAACAATTTTAAAATCAAACAACAAGCCTATAGAATAATTAATGTGAAGGACTAGATGAATTAATACATAAATCTAACATCAGATTTCGATATGAAATTTCCTGAATCCTCTATGAATATACACGATCAAATCCTATTTCATAAAATATTTTCTTATTTGATCATAATTCAAAATTAAGTCGTGCCTACTCATGTACTTGAAACCAGTGCATATAAGTGACATGTGAATGGGGCCAATGTTGAAATTTTTTCAATTTGCACTTGTATGGACTGAAATTTGGCGTGGTTAGACTAGATGCATGCATTGGAGGTATGGGAGGGTTTATGGACTCAAACATGACTCACACAAACAATTTGACAATCAAAATACAAGCCTATAGAATAATTAATGTGAATGAGGCCAATGTTGAATTTGTTTCAATTTGTGTTTATATGGACTGAAATTTGACATGCTATAGGAAAACACACATGCATTGACGTTATGGGAGGGTTTCCAAACTGAAACATGACTCAAACAAATAATTCAGCAATCAAATATTCTCTTTCTATCCTACCAAAACCCAAAAATAAGGTGTGCTTGCTCATGTACTTGACCCTACTTATAAGTGACATGTGAATGGGGCCAACTTTGAAATTTTTTTAATTTGTTCTTGTATGGACTGAAATTTGACATGGTTAGACTAGACGCATGGAATAATGGTAAGGGAAGGTTTCCAGACTCAAACATGAATCACACAAACAATTTGAAAATCAAACAACAAGCCTATAGAATAATTAATGTGAAGGACTAGATGAATTAATACATAAATCTGACATCAAATTTTTATATCAGTATCTCTGAATCCTCTACGAAAATACAAGATCAAATATTGTTTCATCAAATCTTTGGTTATTTGATCATAACCGAAAAATAAGGCATGCCTTCTCATGTACTTGAAACCGGTGCATATGAGTGGCATGTGAATGGGGCCAATGTTGAATTTTTTTCAATTTGTTCTTGTATGGACTGAAATTTGACATGGTTAGACTAGCCACATGCATTGATGGTATGGGAGGGTTTCTAGACTCAAACATGAGTCACACAAACAATTCAACAATAAAAATACAATCCTATAGAATAATTAATGTGAGTGGGGCCAAGGTTGAAATTTTTCAATTTGTGCTTGTATGGAATGAAATTTGGCATGCTATAGGACAAAACACATGCATTGACAGTATGGGAGGGTTTTCAGACTCAAACATGACTCAGAAAAAAAATAAAAAATTAATAATCAAATATTCTTTGGGTATTCTATCAAAACCCAAAAAATAAGGTGTGCCTGCTCATGTACTTGACCCTGCTTATAAGTGACATGTGAATGGCGCCAATGTTGATTTTTTTTCAATTTGTGATTGTATGGACTGAAATTTGACATGGTTAGACTAGACACATGAAATGACGGTATGGGAGGGTTTCCAGACTCAAACATGACTCACACAAACAATTTGACAATCAAACAACAAGCCTATAGAATAATTAATGTGAAGGACTAGATGAATTAATACATACATCTGACATCAAATTTCAATATGAATTTTCCTGAATCCTCTACAAATATACACGATCAAATACTATTTCATCAAATATTTCTTATTTTATCATAATGAAAAAACAAGTCGTGCCTTCTCATGTACTTAAAACCAGTGAATGTAAGTGACATGTGAATGGGGCCAACGTTGAAATTTTTTCAATTTGTGCTTATATGGACTGAAATTTGAAATGTTTAGACTAGACACATGCATTGGCAGTATGGGATGGTTTCTAGACTCAAACATGACTCACACAAACAATTCAACAATCAAAATACAAGCCTATAGAATAGTTAATGTGAATGAGGCCAATGTTGAATTTTTTTCAATTTGTGCTTATATGGACTCAAAATTTGACATGCTATAGGAAAACACACATGCATTGATAGTATGGGAGGGTTTATGGATTGAAACATGACTTAAAAAAATAATTCGGCAATCAAATATTCTCTGTTTATTCTATCAAAACCCAAAAATAAGGCATGCTTACTCATGTACTTGACCCTGCTTATAAGTGACATGTGAATGGGACCAACTTTGAATTTTTTTAATTTTTTCTTGTATGGATTGAAACTTGACATGGTTAGACTAGACATGTGAAATAACAGTAAGGGAAGGTTTCCAGACTCAAACACAACTCACACAAACAATTTGAAAATCAAACAACAAGCCTATAGAATAATTAATGTAAAGGACTAGATGAATTAATACATAAATCTGACATCAAATTTTTATATGAATATTTATGAATCCTCTACGAAAATATAGGATCAAATATTGTTTCATAAAATCTTTTCTTATTTGATCATAACCCAAAAATAAGGTGTGCCTTCTCAAGTACATGAAACCAGTGCATATGAGTGCCATGTGAATGGGGCCAATGTTGAATTTTTTTCAATTTGTGCTTGTATGGACTGCAATTTGACATGGTTAGAATAGACACATGCATTGATGGTATGGGAGGGTTTCTAGAATCAAACATGACTCACACAAAAAAATCAACAATAAAAATAGAAGCCTATAGAATAATTAATGTAAGTGGGGCCAATGTTGAAATTTTTCAATTTGTGCTTGTATGGAATGAAATGTGGCATGCTATAAGACAAAACACATGCATTGACGGTATGGGAAGCTTTTCATACTCAAACATGACTGAGAAAAAAAATTTGATAATCAAATATTATTTGGGTATTCTATCAAAACAAAAAAATAAGGCATGCCTGCTCATGTACTTGACCCTGCTTATAAGTGACATGTGAATTGGGCCAACATTGAATTTTTTTCAATTTGTTCTTGTATGGACTAAAGTTTGATATGGTTATACTAGAAGCATGAAATGATGGTGTGGTAGGGTTTCCATCCTAAAACATGACTCACACAAACAATTTGACAATCAAACAAACAAGCCTATAGAATAATTAATGTGAAGGACTAGATGAATTAATACATAAATCTGACATAATATTTTGATATGAATATTCCTGAATCCTCTACAAAAATACAGGATAAAATCCCATTTCATCAAATATTTGGTTCTTTGATCATAACCCAAAAAATAAGGCGTTCCTTCTCATGTACTTGAAACCAATGCATATAATTGACATGCGAATGGGGCCAACGTTGAAATGTTTTCAATTTGTGCTTGTATGCACTCAAACTTGACATGGTTAGACTATACACATGCATTGATAGTATGGGACAATTTCCTAACTCAAACTTGATTCGCACAAAAAAATCGACAATCAAAATACAAGCCTATACAATAATTAATGTGCATGGGGCCAATGTTGAAATGTTTTCAATTTGTGCTTGTATGGATTGAAATTTGACATGCTATAGGGTAGCACACATGCATTGATGGTATGTGAGGGTTTCTAAACTAAAAAATGAATCAAGACATTAATTCAACAATCAAATATTCTTTGGTTATTCTATCAAAACCCAAAAATAAGGCATGTCATCTCATGTACATTACCTCGCTTATAAGTGACATGTGAATGGGGCCAATATTTTTTTTTTTTCAATTTGTGTTTGTATGAACTGAAATTTGACATGGTTAGACTAGATGCATGAAATGAGGGTATGGGATGGTTTCCATACTCAAACTTGACTCACAAAAAAATATTGACAATCAAACAACAAGCCTATACAATAATTAATGTGAAGGACTAGATGAATTAATACATAAATATGACACCAAATTTCGATACAAATATTCCTGAATCCTCTACGAATATATAGGATCAAATCCTATTTCATCAAATCTTTGGTTGTTTGATCATAACCCTAAAATAATGTGCGCTTTCTCATGTACTTGAAACCGATGGATATAAGTGACATGTGAATGGGGCCAATGTTGAAATGTTTTCAATTTGTGCTTGTATGGACTGAAATTTGACATGGTTAGACTAGACACATTCATTGTCAGTATGGGAGGTTTTTGGACTCAAAAATGACTCACACAAACAATTCTACAATCAAACAAAAATCATATAGAATAATTAATGTGAATGGGGCCAATGTTGAAATGTTTTCAATATGTGCTTGTATGGACTGAAAATTTCAAGGCATTTTCCCTACACTATATAATATAGGCCCTAAAGGCGCAGTATTTTCCCTACATAGATAAAATTAATGAACCCAATTTCAAGTTTAGGATGCAACATGGATGTTTCTTGTGGTCCAAGACATGGTTTGGGCCAAAAACTAGTTATTTATATTATTAACAATGTTTTTTGTGGAAAATTTAAATACAAATATACATGATAAAGTCACTTATATGAGTAAAGGAATGAGGTGACCATTCGTATGAAGGATAGTACTAGAAGTTGAACAACATATTTCAAAAACATTTTCCTTGAATTTTCTCCCATTGTGAAGGTGATAAGAGACCTAATGAAATTAAAAAATTCCCAAACCCATTTCTAAGGGTAAATAATTAGTGGAATACCATACAACATAAAATTGATCACTTGTAAAATTCATAGAGATGGTGTCATTTTGTTGGGAATGTAAGGGTATATATGTTGTGAACTCTAGGTGCTTTTAATAATCGATATGTCTCAATAATATTTTAGTTAATAAGGGGGTGTTATACAAGACCTTCACTTTGACATGGTTTTTAAGATTCAAAAAGGTCCCTTATAGCATGTAGATATAAGTTGTATAGAATAATGTAATGATTTTTATGAGTTCATTAGGTAGATATTGGTGACAATAGTTATAGGAAAACACCTTGATTTGAAGATGAACCATTTATGTAGGGAATTTCCTTATGAATGGACCATCTTGGCATGCTTAAGGGGGTATCTCCATGATTACATCTTACTGTCTTCACCAAAGATCTTACTATTTTGAGATATAGAAACCTAGAAAGGAATAAAGGTTGTTTCTAGATCTACCAAAATGTTGCAACCTAATATGAACATTCACCTTTTGAAAAATAAATTATTTGAGATCAATGTTGGGCACTCTCGTATAAAAGAAAATTTTCAACAAGAGTATCAGTATATTCCAGCAATTGATGATGGTGAACACCCTTGTAATTTATATTTAATTTAGCATTGGATTGGTGTTGACTATCATCCATAATGAATCACTCCCTTATCTCCTTTTTGGTTGCATAACGATTGAGGCATGGTCACATTTATGGAGGGGGGGAACCCTTCCCAAAATATAGGTTTAATTGTAGGGATGACCTATGTTTTCAAATAGTCAATCTGACCCATGCCATTTTATTTTGTTGAGAAAGTCACAAACTTATATGAATACACAAGACTTATATAACCTAGGATGACATCTCAAATGGATTTTAAGGAGGAAGCATTAGAGAATGTTGTAAAAGGAAGAAAATGAATTTATGGAAGCTCTAGGACATCACATCTGAATTTACGGTATGGGATGGTTTCCGGACTCAAACATGACTCAAATAAATAATTCAACAATAAAATATTCTTTGGTTATTCTATCAAAAAACAAAAATAAGGCGCACATGCTCATGTACTTTACCCCTCTTATAAGTGACATGTGAATGGGGATAACAAGGAAATATTTTCAATTTGTGCTTGTATGGAGTGAAATTTGACACGGTTACACTAGATGCATGCAATGACAGTGTGGGAGGGTTTCCAGACTCAAACATGACTCACACAAACAATTTCACAATCAAACAACAAGCCTATAGAAAAATCAATATGAAGGACCAGGTGAATTAATACATAAATCTCACATCAAATTTTGATATGAATATTCATGAACCCTCTAGGAATATACACGATCAAATCCTATTTCATCAAGTATTTTCTTATTTTATCATAACGCAAAAATAAGTCATTCCTATTCATGTACTTGAAACCGGTGCATATAAGTGACATGTGAATGGGGCCAACTTTGAAATTTTTACAATTTGTGCTTGTATGGAATACAATTTCACATGGTTAGAATATAGGCATGCATTGATGGTACGGGAGGGTTTCTGGTATCTAACATGACTCTCACAAACAATTCAACAATCAAAATACAAGCCTATAGAATAATTAATGTGAATGGGGCCAATGTTGAATTTTTTCAATTTGTGCTTGTATAGACTAAAATTTGACAAGCTATAGGAAACCGCACATGCATTGATGGTATGGGAGGGTTTACGGACTAAAAAATGACTCAAGAAAATAATTTGACAATCAAATATTCTTTTTTTATTCTATCAAAACCCCAAAATAAGGCATGCTTTCTCATGTACTTGACCCTTCTTATAAGTAACATGTGAATAGGGTCAATGTGGAAATTTTTTCAATTTGTGCTTGTATGGACTAAAATTTGACATGGTTAGACTAGACGCATGAAATCACCGTATGGGAGGGTTTCCAAAATCAAACATGACTCACATAAACAATTTTAAAACCAAACAACAAGCCTATAGAATAATTAATGTGAAGGACTAGATGAATTAATACATAAATCTGACATCAAATTTTGATATGAATATTCCCGAGTCCTCTACGAAAAATACAGGATCAAATCCTATTTCGTCAAATATTTGGTTATTTTATCATAACCCAAAAATAATGTGTTCCTTCTCATGTACTTGAAACCGATGGATATGAGTGACATGTAAATGGGGACAGCATTGAAATTTTTCAATTTGTGCTTTTATGGACTGAATTTGACATGGTTACACCAGACACATGCATTGATGATATGGGAGAGTTTCTAGACTCAAAAATGACTCACACAAACAATTAGACAACCAAATACAAGCCTATAGACTAATTAATATGAATGGGGCCAATGTTTAAATTTTTTCAATTTGTGCTTGTATGGAATGAAATTTGACATGCTATAGGAAAACACACATGCATTGACGATATGGGAGGGTTTCTGGACTCAAAAATGACTCAAAAATATAATTTGATAATCAAATATTCTTTGGTTATTCTATCAAAACCCAAAAATAAATTGTTCCTACTCATGTACTTGACCCTGCTTATAAGTGACATGTCAATGGGGCCAACATTGAAATTCTTTCAATTTGTGCTTGTATGGACTAAAATTTGACATGGTTAGACTAGACACATGCAATGATGGTATGGGAGGGTTTCCAAACTCAAACATGAATCACACAAACAATTTGAAAATCAAACAACAGGCCTATAGAATAATTAATGTGAAGGACTAGATGAATTAATACATAAATCTGACATCAAATTTCGATATGAATATTCTTCAATCCTCTACAAATATATAGGATAAAATCCAATTTCATCAAATCTTTGGTTATTTGATCATAGCCCAAAAATAAGGCATGCAATCTCATGTACTTGAAACCAACGAATATAAGTGAGATGTGAATGGGGCCAACATTGAAACTTTTTTAATTTGTTCTTGTATGGACTAAAATTTGACATGGTTAGACTAGATGCATGCATTGACAATGTGGAAGGGTTTCCTAACTCAAACTTTAATCTCATAAACAATTTGACAATCAAAATACAAGCCTATAGAATAATTAATGTGAATGGGGCCAATGCTGAAATATTTTCAATTTGTGCTTGTATGGACTGAAATTTGACATGATATAGGAAAGCGCACATGCATTGACGGTATCAAAGGGTTTCTGGACTAAAAAATGACTTAATCAAATAATCTGGAAATCAAATATTCTTTGTTTATTCTATCAAAACCCAAAAATAAGGCGCGCATGCTCATGTACATAACCTCGCTTATAAGTGACATGTGAATGGGGCCATTGTTGAAATTTTTTCAATTTGTGCTTGTATGGAATGAAATTTGACATGGTTAGACTAGAAGCATGCAATTATGGTATGGGATGATTTACAGAATCAAACATGACTCACACAAACAATTTGACAATCAAACAACAATCCTATAGAATAATTAATGTGAAGGAATAGATGAATTAATACATAAATCTGACTTCAAATTTTGATATGAATAGTCCTGAATCCTCTACTAATATACAAGATCAAATCCCATTTAATCAAATCTTGTTTATTTGGTCATAACCCAAAAATAAGGCACGCCTGCTCATGTACTTGATACCGGCGCATATAAGTGACATGTGAATGGGGCTAACATTCAAATGTTTTCAATTTGTGCTTGTATGGACTGAAATTTGACATGGTGAGACTAGACACATGCATTGATGGTATGGGAGGGTTTTCGGACTCAAACATGACTCGCACAAACAATTCGACAATCAAACAAAAATCCTATAGAATAATTAATGTGAATGGGGCCAATGTTGAAATTTTTTCAATTTGCGCTTGTATGGACTAAAATTTGACATGGTTATACTAGATGCATGCATTGATGATATGGGATAGTTTTTTTTTCATTCACATTGATTATATCATCATTGCATAATCATGTCATGCATTTTATTTTTAGTTTTCTAACTATTTGAAATTATGTTATGCTCATTGTCTAGCTACATATTAGTGATATATTAATTTAATAATTTCATTAACACTTGTTTTCATAAATATTGGTTCTATTTCTTTGGTGGCTTTAATACAAATACCTTTTTTATTTGATGTATTTTGTGCTATATTAGCACATGACGATAAAACTTTATTTGTTGTCCATCAATGTTATGGTTGATGTGTTTTGAGTTTTTCCTAGTTTTGAGGCCGCTTTGTCTACATCATAAGGTAAAATTTAATGGTTTTATTTTTGGGAACTTTATAGCCTTTCCAAACCCTAAGTGGATGTGAGGCACATTATATGCATTTTTAATAAGGGATTGGTCCATAGTAACATATAACTTACAATTAATTAATGGGAGTCGTCATTGTGTCTTTAAACACCAAATGAGATGGACCTTAAACAAAATGTCAATAAATGGCTCTTGGCATTCCTGAGGGGTGGAATACAAAAACAAGAGACGATTATGGAAAGTTTTGATTCAGCATTTGGGATTTTTCTATCCACTTATTGGTTTAGAGATTTTGAGGCATGGAAATTTCCAAGATGCACTTGTAGAGGGATCAAATTGAAGAGATCAACATGAGTATTAGTTTTGACATTGGTTATGGAGAAGATTGTAGTTAAGTAGAGGAGATATTCACTCTTGTAGCCTCTAGGTCATTGGCACAAGTATAGAAGCTCAAATTGATCACTTTTTAATATGTTATTGTCCTAAGAATTAAAATAATTAAACAATCCATTTTGAGCTATAATTTTCCCACGCTAGGTTCTACGAGGTAATCTTTATGTGATTGTGTTTTTATTGTATTGAGTATTTCCATTTGTAAGTTATAATCACTAATTTATGTTACACTATAAAACAAAATGTTTTGAATAAAATATATGAATAGACAAGAAAATAGCCCAATTAAGTTAAACAATTCAATAAACCTAACCCTTACTTAGCCTAACTAAGCCTAAATTAACTATGTACTATATTGTACCCCATGGGCACCATTGATGGTGTGTACTTAAATGTTGTTTAAGCTTGGAGAAAATTTTTATTTTGTTTTTAAAGACTTTACCCCTCATATTTAACCTTTATGGACTAAATTCCCCAAATAGCATAAGAATAGAAAGAAGAACTCCATGCCTTGATAATGATATAGAGTCAATGAATAAAAATCCACTTTTTGACAATGAAATGATGTTGATTTCAAGGGAATATGATAGCAATTATGAATCCGTATACCATAATATAGGCCCTAAAGGTGCAATATTTTTCCAACACAGATAAAATGAACCCAATTTCAAGGTTATGATGCAACATGGATGGTTCTTGTGGTCCAAGACATGGTTTGGGCCAAAAACTAGTGATTTATCTTATTAACAATATTTTTTGGGGAAAATTTAAATACAAATATACATGATAAAGACACTCATATGAGTAAAGGAATGAGGTGACAATTAGTATGAAGGATAGTTTTAGAAGTTGAACAAGATATTTCAAAAATATTTTCCTTGAATTTGTTCCCATCGTGAAGGTGACACGAGACCTAATGAAATTATAAAATTTCTCGGACCATTTCTAAGGGTAAATAATTAGTGGGATACCATACAACATAAAATTGATCACTTGTAAAATTCATAGAGATGGTGTCGTTATGTTGGGCATGTAAGGGTATATATGTAGTGAACTCTAGGTGCTTTTAAGAATCGAGATGGATCAATAATATTTTAGTTAATAAGGGGGTGTTATACAAGACCTTGACTTTGACATGGTTTTAAATATTCAAAAAGGTCCCTTATAGCATTTAGATATAAGTTGTAAGGAATAATATAATGTTTTTAATGAGTCCATTAGGTAGAGATTGGTGACAATGGTTATAAGAAAACTCCTTGATTTGAAGATGCACCATTTATGTAGGGAATTTTCTTATGAACGGACCATCTTGTCATGCTTAAAGTGGTATCTCCATGATTACATCTTACTGTCTTCACCAAATATCTTACTATTTTGAGATCTGGAAACCTAGTAAGGCATACAAGGTTGTTTCTAGATCTACCAAAATGTTGCAAACTAGGATGAACATTCACCTTTTTAAAAAGAAATGATTTGAGATCAATGTTGGGGACTCTCATATAAAAGAAATTTTTCAACAACAATATCAGTATATTCCAACAATTGATGAAGGTGAAAACCCTTGTAATTTATATTTAATATAGTATTGGATTGGTGTTGACCATCATCCATAAAGAATAACTCCCTTATCTCCTTTTTGATGTCATAAATATTGATGCATGGTCACATTTATGGAGGGGGAGAACCCTTCCAAACATATAGGTTTAATTGTAGGGTTGACCTATGTTTCCAAACATTAGAGTTGACCCATGCCATTTTGTTTTGTTCAAAAAGGTTGATACTTATATTAATACATAGGTGCTAGTTCACCTAGGATGACATCTGAAATGGATTTTAAGGAGGAAGAATTAGAGAATTTTTTAAAAGGAAGAGAATGAATTTATGGAAGCTATAGAAAATTTCTAATGAAGTCTCAAAGGTCTCATTAGATACAACAATTTCAAGCTTGTGCCATATACCTATCCTTTTAATTTTTCAAGCATAATCCATTTGTGGAAGACAAATAAAGAAGTTTAACAATGAACTCAATTTGACAACATACATTAACCTATGGATTGGAAATACAAAACCTTATAGATCAACTTGTATTTTTTAACAAGACCAACATTAACTTGGAAAATATTGTTAGTAGTATAATCCATCAATATCATTAGAACACCTAGATTATGATATTGATATAGGGGGTATAGAACATGATCAAACAAAGATGTGCACTTGTTGGCACATGGGGCACACCCAGGGTTCAACGCTACAACAATGCACCAAAAAAACCATAACTACTGGCCCTTTTGGAAACACCTACAAAACAGATGAAGTCTCACCCGAGGTAGAGGCAAGCGTGGTTGCAAGACTCAGGTATCTGCAACCTTAGCTGGGACATAGATCTGTGATTATAATACTTAATAGAGAACTTAGCACCATTATTTTATTGTTATTTACCCAATATCTACTTCGCAAATAAAATGGAGCATCACAGCATTCACCCAGATCTAATGTATCTAATCACTTAGCATCAATAAATGGATCAGATCTGGTAGATTCAAGAACTAAGCACATTCACCTATATCATATCTAACATCCAGATTCATCATAAGAACAAAGCATAAACAGATCTATCTATCTATATTAAAGAACTTATAAATTAACACATAAACACATCAGAACATCTCACAGAGTAGAATAACACAGTATTTACGTGATTCACCCCCACCCTGGGGCTACGTCTACCAACTCTTCTTATTTATTATCTTCAATCAGTCATCTACATGCACAGAGCCACAAAATCCTTACTCCGCATAGGATAGGATATATGTGTAGCTCGCTAGATCCTCCTTACTTGCGTTACAGCACAAAGCCCTTCACAGTCTCTTACAATGACTTGCACTTAGCTCTGCAAGTCTCACACAACATGCATGAAACCTTACAATTATTGATCACACGGGTCCAAATTATTGATCACATGGGTCCAACTCTTAACACTTATCCAACTTGCACAACTACTCAAATACTTCTTACATTTCTTAGTCTTCTATTTATACATACAAAATAGGCCTAAACATGGGTAAACCCATGGGCTGACATCCCATACCCGTCACATATTCCCAAATCCCAAAAAGGACCCAAAAAGGGGTTGAGATCCCATGATCTTTCGTCTTGTGCTCCTCCTTCGACAGGTTGTCGAAGTCCCAAAATAGGTCAAACTTGACAAAGGATATCCCAAAACTTGGTCAAGGGATAACAGGCCCCGAACACTCACCTTTGACTCATCCCGAGTCACTCTGGTCTGACTAGCTCTTCTTCGAAAGCCTCAATATTGGCTAGAGATGCTTCGACTTGCTATTATGCTACAGATTTCTATTCAGCGAACTCTTGGAGGATTGCATCATTGATAGGTCCCTCTAGACGATGTTCAACTATAGTGGAAACCTGTTCTATCTCTACTCCTTGGCCTTCTACCTCTGTAAACAATTGATAGGCCTTTTCTTGTACGGGTTTGAGTTTCGGAGTTACCTCCATAACTCTTATCTAGATAGTATGGATCTATTGTTCTACAATGCGTTTCTCATGGGAGCGCTTCATTCTTTCCACAGTTGACAGGGACTTCAGCTGCGCCTGTATTTTTTCGGCTTGATACTTCACCTCTTAGAGTTTTGAATCCAGTGCCTTCAATTATGGGTTCTCTGTGACTTGTTCATAGGTCCGGGCACTGTGATCAATGAGTTTATTACATTCCAGGGTAAGAGCCTTTATCCTTTCAACTGCACTCTGGGTGGTTGCTTCTCTTTGGTCTCTTACTTATTTCTCTTTGGTCTCTTACTTCTTGTGGAGTCTCAGGTATAGTGCGTAGCTCCAAATCTGTTATGCGTTGTTGTAGCTGGTGGATGGCCTCTATGATTTGGTTCACCTACTGTGTAACTCGGTCTTCTCCCTTGATTTCTAACTATCACAGAGTGAAGTTCTCTATTGACCGCTTCTTTTACTTTGATTTGCTCCGCGAGAAACTGTTCCTTTTCTTGTTGTAGTTGTGCTTTTTCTTTATCAAACTTTGCTTGGAGAGAAAGATTTTCTTATTTTGAAGCACTGCGTTGGTCTACGAGTACTCCTTGTACTTGTGTCAAAGAATGGGTGGATTTCTATATTTCTTCCTATGCTCGTCGAAGGTGATATTCGATTGTATCGGCTAGGCGGTGGAGTTGAGCTGGCTCATCTCCCAATTCTGGTTTTCCTTGCACAGGGGATACTGCGCGGCTGGACTGTAGGGCTTGTTGTACCCCTCGGAGTTTAGTCTCAATTCAATCATACATATCCTATTTCTTTGCATCTTCTTTCTCTGCTATTTCCAGCGAAGCATCTTCCAGGGCTTCTATGAGGAAGTCAAAGTCATCGGAGGTGAGGACAGTCTGCATCTTGGTCATGGTGGCCTTCGATTTCTTTTGTGAGGAAGGTTTCGGAGGAAAACATTTCCTCTTCTTTAGGGGGTCAACCTTGTCTCCTTTCTTCTGTTCAACTTATTTGTCATCTAACTCTTCGCCATCACCTCCTTGATCTAGTGATATGGAAGCAGTTTTCATGGATGCACTATCTAATTCTTAGACTTCTTCGGTCTTCATTGTCCTTCTAGGTACGAGTGTATCCTGTGCAGTTTCTAGGTTGTTGATGTTGGATATCTTCACAGGGTCTACTAGAATAAGGAGGTCTTCCGACCAATCCTTGGTGATCTCCTCCAAGTCCTCCTCCGTCAGCTTATAGTAGGATTGAAGATGTTTCTTGTGTTTTTCGGTGCATGTTGTGATGTAAATAAAATGTCGATCTGCATTGAACTTCATCAAAGGCATGAACCAGTGCAGAGTGTTCAGAGTCATTCGAGGTTCAGAATATATGTCTATCTTCAGCTGATTGTAGTAGGTGTGAAAAACAACATTTGACTACCATTATATTCATGTCGCTTGAATACCACAATGTACTGAACTTCGCGGCCAGTGGTTCACATGGCTCGATGTTTGGGAAGGTCGTACCTTTCGAAATATCCCAGGAAATGAAACCTATAAGGATCAAGAGACAACTGAAATGAAATTCATATCCTTGATCTTGTGATTCTCTGCAGTTGAGTTCCAACTAGTTCACCAGGTACTTCGCCCAGTTCATCTGAAGGCCTTCTGCACACTTCCCTCTGAGGTCGACTAAAAAATCGGTGACTTGGGTAGGTCGGTTCTTTCGTACTAACTTCCCTGCAATTAACTCACAAGTGAGGCGCATTGTGCCACTCTGGATATAATCTACCTTGTAGCCTCGCATTCCCTTCTCGACATCGCCATAAGTGTCCTTGATCTTCTATGCTAGAGCGCGATCCATGGTTTTTTCAGGGTAAAACTCTTGTGGATCTAGTCCTTGCATACTCAACCCTGTGATCCAATTGATTAGTGTCATATCAACTGTTATACGATGGTTTAGCCACAAATAGCCTCCATGGTAACAATAAAGCAACATCTTGACACAGGCATTCACCTCCTGGTGTCTTCTGAAGTGGGGAATCTTCATGACGTTTAGCAAGGTGGACTGCGCGAGGTTCATAGTCCACAACTAGGGGATGATCTTTGAATTATTCCCCTTAGTTATGGTTAGGCACTTATGTGGGGTGAGAATGTTATTGACTTTGTGATCTCCAAGGTTGAAGTCACTAAACTTCAACGCTGCAATCTTATCTTGGTCTGCTTGAACTACGTGTATCCCCTTCGGGAGGTACGCCATAACCAAGGTGTATTCGAAATCTCTGGGTACATTTTCTTGATTTATTTCTCCACTAAGAGGTGGCATATAGGCAAGTAATATGTTCGGGATCAATTTGGCACTCACTCGATCATCCTTGTGCTTGGTTCTCTTTTCATCTGATGGTCGAGATGGTCCAGATCCGCGAGCAGTGGATGGAGAGGTTGCCAGTACTCTCGTCAATGATGCTTACACACTTGTAGACATTGACATGACTCTTTCAATCATGAGGTCGATCAGAACTTCTTTAGCATATTTATCTACAGCGCTCAACTCATCCAACATACATACTTGGGGTTAATAATCTTGGGTTCGGGGAGTAACTAAGATACTGCAATAGAACAGACAACAAGATTGCGATGATCATTGCATAAAATCAATTTATTCTTCGGTCTTAAACTATGAGTTGGAAAAATTGTTCTCTGTGCATGGTGCGATGGGATAAGTAGGTAACTCAGCAACGAGTCACTTGCAATGGGTATGAAGCCTTCATTAACTCTGTTTTTTCCGTTATGGTGCGGTCCCAACGCTTGAATGGAGAGTTGTCTGTACAAAAATGTCTTTCTACCCATTCAGAGTGTTGGTCTAACGGTTATAATGTCCCCAACAGCTATATTGCTTGGCCATGGTGAAGTTCCATGTGTTGTTGTTCTGATATCCCGACGAAGCTCCAATTTTGCAAATTTTTCTTCGACAAGGTTTCCTCTAGAACCTTCTACAACCTGTTGATCTTAGCTCTCTTCTTACTTATCTTTCTATCCTTCTTCCCAGTGAGATTCATCTCGGTATTCCTTTTTCCTTTATGATTCTTACCTTCTTTTGGCATAGTCACTTCGCATTGTTGAGATTATTTCCTAAGATTCGAGGGTGATCCTTCTTCTTTATCTGGAATAGGTACTTCAATATTATGTGGGTTTTCTAGTGTTCTTGCAACTTTGACATCCAGGTCTCTGGTGTTAAATGTCTTCGATTTGTTCTTTTTTTCTTCAATCAAGTGTGCAATCCTTCTAGTCATGAATTCTTTTAACTCTTGCTTCTTTTGTTCTAAAACTTCTTCTTCTTCTTTCCTTCTAGCATGATCTCTTTCAATCCAAGGTTTTCCTAATAGCATTGTAAATGGGGAACTGTTCTCAATAAATTCAATAATCTCAAAATCTTCCTCTGCCGAAGTTCCATTGGCATTCATAGGTATCCGGGTGATCTTTCCACATAGGTTTATCAACTTTCCTTTAAACAGTCCTATTCCTCCTAATGAAGGAATCATAGCAGGCTTCCCTATAGCTTCCCAAGTTCTCTTTGTCATGATATTCACTTGTGTTTCCTCATCTAGAACACATTCAATGTCAAAGTCTCCTATTCTCACTTCAAGGCATTATTTATCTTTGAAAATATCTGATAATCTGACATGTCGGTGGTCATTGAGGGTTTCTTTCATCTCTAGCAGTACTTTTTCTGATTCTTTCTGGGATTTTGTCATAATCTTAGTTTCTGGATATGTCCTATGGTTTTCTTGGTTCATGTTCATTTCTTCAAGCTTAGCAATCATTATAGGACAATCCAATACTTCATGGTACTTAGATTTACAACAAAGACAACTAGGTCTTCTCCTAGGGCATTCCTTAGCAAGATGTCCCAGTCTTCTGCAACTGTAATAGAGGATTAATCCTAGCTATCTTTTAAATGATCCCCAGCCTTTCCTGAATTGTGCGCTAGGATCATGGTAGCTAACCTACAAAAAAAATATTTCTAGGATCCTACATATACTTATTAGTCCAAACATTCTTTCTATGCATAGGTATAACATATTTTTCACTATTCTTATCAGATCTACTCATATCAGATCTTCTTTCATCGATTAATACCCTAGTTTTCAAGATAGGATAGAATCTATCAAACATACCTAGATCCATGCTTTAGAAACAAATTTTTCCACTTATCTTACTTCTATAGAGCACAAAGCTTTCAGATCTAGAACTTTTCAATATTCTTACCTTTATCAGAGCATAGAGCTTTCATATATTACCTCTTTTAATCAAAAAATATCACTTTTTCCTTTCTCAAAGCACAAAGCTTTCAAATCTTACCTCTTTTCGTCAGATTGGACTTCTTTTCTTTAGCACAGATCTTTCCAAACAAGTAGAGTATTACGCACTAGAGAAATAGATCTATGCACACAGATTTCACAATTTCAGGTTGGATCTTTGCACAGAGCTTCTTCTTCCTCAATTCCCAACAATCACAGTTTCAGGTCCTGGCAATGGAACCATTTGTTGGCACAGGGGCATACCCAGGGTTCAATGCTACAACAACGCACCAACAAAACCCTAACTACCGGCCCTTTCAGAAACACCTGCAAAGCAGATGAAGTCTCACCCGAGGTAGAGGCGGAGGTGGTTGTAGGACTCATGTGTCTGCAACCTTAGCTAGCACACAGATCTGTGATTATAATACTTCATAGAGCACTTATCACCGTTAGTTCATTGTTATTTACCTAATATCTACTTCACAAACAAAATAGAGCATTGCAACATTCACCCAGATCTAATGTATCTAAGCACTTAGCATCAATAAATGGATCAGATCTGGTAGATTCAAGCACTAAGCACATTCACCTATATCATATCTAACATCCAGATCCATCATAAGCACAAGCATAAACAGATCTATCTATCTATATCAAAGAACTTAGCAATTAACACATAAACACATCAGAACATTGCACATAGTAGAATAACAGAGTATTTACGTGGTTCACCCCCACCTTGGGGCTATGTCCACCAACTCTTCTTCTTTATTAGATTCAATCAGTCATCTACAGGAACATAGCCACAAAATCCTTTATCTGCATAGGACAGGAGATCTGCACAGCTCGCTAGATCCTCCTTCCTTGTGTTACAGCACGAAGCCCTTCACAATCTCTTACAATGACTTGCACTTATCTCTATCTCACACAGTATGCATGAAGACTTACAATTATTGATCACACAGATCCAACTCTTAGAACTTAGCCAACTTGCACAACTACTCAACTATTTATTACATTG
Source organism: Picea engelmannii (assembly GCA_009831015.1). Taxonomy (NCBI): domain Eukaryota; kingdom Viridiplantae; phylum Streptophyta; class Pinopsida; order Pinales; family Pinaceae; genus Picea; species Picea engelmannii. The sequence goes on along the minus strand of ML776879.1, from coordinate 271,715 downwards.
CTTAGTCTTCTATTTATACATACAAAATAGTCCTAAACATGGGTAAACCCATGGGCCGACATCCCATACCTGTTGCATATTCCCAAATCCCAAAAAGGAACCAAAAGGGGGTCGAGATCCCGCGATCTCTTCTTTATCTTACGCTCCATATTCGACAGGCTGTCGAAGTCCCAAAATAGGTCAAACTTGACCAGGGATCTCCCAAAACTTGGTCAATGGCCAACAACACTTGCCAAAAAGGTATCCCATAGATGATGTGTTCTAGCATGGATGGATTTTAATTAGGGTAGAATTTGAAAGAAAATGTAAGATCTCTATACATTAATTGAGGATTGACCAAATTTCCTTAGGTTCCTTTTTTTTATTTGGAATAGGATTAGAAAGTAGTCTTCCCTTCATCTATTGGACTATTGAATCCCAAGTGGAATATAAATTATTCCTTGACATGGTTAAATAAACACATTTGGAGGAGAAATTTTTCATAAGAGTAACTCAAGGAGTGAGGAAAAAAATAATTTGCAAAACAAAAGAGACACCCACACTTAAATTATGGATGTAGGGAAAAGACTTAGTTATTTGGAGGTGGTTGTTTACCATTTCTAGAGGACATCCCATGGAACATGATCAATATGCACAGTAAACCAAGCCTAGAAGGATGAGAACCCCCATGTTTTGGGGAATTATACTTGGTTTTTATTCTATAAATAATGTGGATCTATGAGATGATTGTTGGACAGTTGGTTTTGATAGATGTCAACCCTTAGAGCGTTCAATATACCCTAGAGTTGTGGTCAGGATTGATGGTGAGTTAATTGTCATTTATGTCAATAAGATTGGTTGATGCGACCAATCTCTACCTAAGAGTTTCTATAACTATTGTCACCAATATTTACCTAATGGTCTCATCAAAAGAATTATATTATTCCTTACAACTTATATATACATGCTATAAGGGACCTTTTTGAATCTTAAAACCCATGTCAAATTCAAGGTCTTGTACAACACCCCATTATTAACTAAAATATTACTAAGCCATCTCGATTCTTAAAACCACCTAGAGTTCACTACATAAATACCCTTACATGCCCAACAAAATGACACCATCTCTATTAATTTTACCTAGAGTTGTATAATGTTGTATTATATAATATGAATTTTATATTATATATAATATATAACATATATATCCAAAAGTTTAAGGAAACCTCTCCATTGTTAACTCTCGTGCCGGCCTCACCTCACCGATCGACCTCTACGTTGATACCCTACCTCATCGGTCGACCTATGCATCGAAACCCTACCTCACCTCACCACATTCTATCCAGAGAAGGTTAGAGATGTGACATTGGAGATAGAGGAGAGTCAGATCTACGACATTGGATATAGAGGAGCTCAAAAGCTCGAGCGATAGAGGATCCCCAGTTCGAGAAATGCCACCAAAATTGTCTGTAAGTACATGAATTCTCGATCATTATCTCTATACATGAATGCTTGTTTTGTTCAATAGATCCTCCCTCCTCAACATGAATGCTCGAGCCCTAATTTTGTACATCAAATCCTCCCTATGTGAATATCCAAGCAATATGTTTTCAACAAGTGGCTATTGGAAATCTGGAATAATATCTATACATAGTCATACAGTAAGAGATCCTAAGTAAGTCAATTGGGTGAATGGATAGTGATTGATACCCCTCCTCAACAAGGCTAAACAATGTCAATTGGGACTTACTAGCTTGCTTGCTTTTTTGCATGAATGAGTTGAACTTATTTTTCCAACATGAGAGGTTCATAGAGTTTCAAGTTACTCACATGATCACATTATGAATACCAAGCTGGGAAGACAAATATCACTAATAATAATTATCATTAAATTTCTATATGATAGTATATGGACTTTCCCAAAGAGCCTCCAACTTATGATGAAATTGTCCTTTAAAACATTGCTAATATAATTGTAAACAAACACAATCCCTAACCTGGAAGTGCATGGGAACTCAATGGTGATCTTGAAAATCCTTGTAAAGTGCTTCAAATGATTGGATTGTTGTTGTTAACTACTCATGAATTTGGTCCAACTTATGTGCAAAAGAGGAGGTCCTACATTGCTCCTTTAGCTGGTGGGAAGAGGAGGGAGGCTGGGGAGTGATAGGTAATTCATATGGGGCAAGAGTTTGATACTCATAACATGTCTAAAATGGTGGAAAAAATAGAATTATTGATAGAGTGATTTTATCTATGTTGTAGGAAATGAAAGTATGTATCCATTTTTTATTGTGAGTATAATGCATGTAGATGGGTATGAACAAGGAGACAATTTTCCACTTCAATTGGCCATCGGTTTGAGGGGTGAAAAGTAATAGAGAAATAAAGTTGTAGTCCTAATAATTTCCACAAAATTTTCTTGAATGTCATTAGAAAATTTGAATTGCAATGAGAAATGATATTAAGAGGTAAGCCAAATTGAGACCAAACATGCCTAAAAAATAAATCTGCAATTTGACTAGTTGACATAGTCTTTGTGAAAGGAATAAAAAGGGTCATATTCAAAAAATGATTGACTACAACATAGATGTAATCATGCTTGTGAGAGGTCATATGAAACCCATTCAGAAAATTTATATACAATGATTCCAAATGATGGGAGGGAATAGGTAAAGGATTGTAGAGCCCTTGTTTATGGTGGCCATGCTTGCTAGTGTTGCAAAGGGAACAAGCATAAATGAATAATTTAACTTGATGCTACACAGTTAGGTAGAAGAAGTGACACTACAGGTTTTGGAGACACTTCATGGTGCCAAAGTGTCTACCATAAGAAGAGGCATGAGCTTATTGAAGGAGGACAAATCAATCAAGTGTATTGGGAACACATCATTAGTTGAAGGAAGGGCATCTGGTTGATCTTTGTAGCTATTGAATAGATGACTAAATGGGGACAAAAAAATTATTTAAAGAATAGAGAAGTTTCCATGCATCATAGGCTACATAATGAACTGCCAAATTATTAAGCATTGACATAAGGAGGAAATTATGTGTATTAACCACTTTGTTGGGACTGCCCTTTTTATAGAAAATGACCAAATGAAGCTATTGGATTTAGGAGGCCCATTTTCTATGACCACCTTCACCTATATATTATATTGGGAATTGATAAATATGAAAAGATGATTATCAATGTGAAAAATAGTCTCCTTACACAAAAGAAACTGATGGAACTACTTCAAGGCCTACACCAACACATAGAATTCCTTATCATAGTGTTATAATTAAATTTGGCATATGAAAATGTATTAGAATGATATGAAATGGAATGACCTTGATGTTTAAGTACAACACCAATGAAATAATGAGAAGTGTCTATCTCAACTTTGAATGGTTGATTTAAATAAGGTAAATCCAAAGTTGGATTTGTAGAATAAGTTCGTGTGTAGCCTTTGAAAGATCTTATCAACAACTATTTTCCATGTGAAAACCCATTGATTGGATAATTGATGCAAGGGGTGTGAAATGTGGGAGAATTTGGTGATGAAACATTGATAAAAATTAAGACCACCTAGAAAACTCTTTAAATTGTTTACCATGGCAGGGGTGGACCATGTGGCCAAAACTTTCACTTTGGCTATATTATCATGGATACCTTCTTGATAAATGAGAAACCAAAGGTATCTCAGGGAGGTATAGTCAAAATAATATATCTTCCTTTTTACCTATAACTTATGATTATGCAATAATTCTAGCACTGGATGAACAAGATGCAAGTATTCAACCCATGTGCAGCTAAAAATAAGAATATCATCTAGATATATGACTACCAAACATCCCAGGTTTGGCCAAAAGATATCATTAAGAAGTATTTGATGTACTAGGGTTGTTGGTGAGGCCAAAAGGAATCACCAACGTCTCAAACCAACCCAAATTTAATTTTATATGAGATGATATGATGATCATATCTCCATGATTCATGTTTCTCAAAACCATAGGATCCTTGAATCCTTTTACAAGGTCCGCTACCTTCAAATTATTAAGTACATAAAATCAAAATTTGAATGGAAATGAGAAATAAATATTTTGATGCTTGGGATGATAGTGCAATTCATCTACATTGAACATTTTTCTAACATATTCTAAGGTAAATATTCTTAGGGTTAGAAAGAGAGGTAATATGAAAGGTTTGACTTCCAATCCATAAAGCATAATAATTTTTTAATCTTTGGACATAATCCAATAACCCACTTTAAAATTTCTCATCCATTTGTAAGATGTTCATTTTCCCCACAAGCATTCAAGGATTGTGTTCACCTCTGTTGGCATCATGCTGAAGGGGAAAGAAGAACGATCATGGGAAAGAAAGCATGCAGAAAACTAAAGTAACAACTGGCAAAATAACATCACGTGTGCATGCAAGAAAGCATGCACAAAGGAAAGCGACAACTGGAGGAGGAACAACACGTGTCTGGGAGAAAGACCTGACATAAGAAGGGTTAGGGTTTTGGTAATATTCTATGAAAGGTTGAAGAGCCCAAAATCTATAAATATAGATACAAAAGTATCATATAGGGTTGGTCGTTAGTAGTTGTTAGTAGTTCTTTAATTTTTTTAGCTATATGAACCAATTTTGTAAGCTTTTGAGAAAAGGAGATACGAGGGAAGGTAGATCTAAGGATTAGACTGCCGGCTATGGAGCCTAGTGCGATCTAGTTTGCCTCATATAGATCTTACCTAGTTTTGTGGAGAATTGTAAGCGCGAGGCGCTAGAACCGCATAACTATCATAATACAAGAGCCAAGAGCCAAATATTTGTGGATGTAGCCCAGGAGGGGGTGAACCATGGTAGTCCTCATGTAATGTGTTAAATGTATGCATGTCTCTTCTTTCTTTCAGCAATTAACGGTTAATCTGTTTATACTTTGCTTAAATTAAACTATGGGATATATGTATGAAAATCCAAGGAATGAGTAGCTTCCCTTACAGCTCACGATATTTGGCCTTAACCAAGAAACCCCTGTCCCCTACTCTGTCCTAGGTTGTAAACACCTGAGTCTTACAGCCACCCATTTAAAGCTATCTCAGGTGAGACTGTGCAGCGCTTTCTAGGTGTTGTGTTGCCTTTTGGTTTACCAGGAGGGTCGATAGTTTTAGAGGCTTTGTTGGAACCATGAATGACATGAACCCTGGGTCAATAATTCAGATGACCCGAGAAGGGAATTGAAAACCAACAAATGGTTTCATTGCCGTGTTAAGAGGAACAAGAAAGGACTAAGTATATGAGATGGAATGAATAAGAACCAAAGGAGAAAAATAGAAGATAAATGAGTCGTTAGAAGGGGATGTTGAGACCTTGGAACCTCACGAGAGAAGAAATTGAGGGTTGGTTGAGAATTAAAGAGCTAGAGTTTGCACAAAAAGACAATAGAAACCCTAGGATCACACCATGTAAATACCTGGATAAATACATATTTACGGGTTTACACGAAGTCTTTTTCTGTGATTTTCCGCATCTACTATAGGAGTGGATCTTAAGGTTAAAGGATAACCATGCGACGAACCAGATTTGACAGCTATATTGGACTCCAATGAAGATCCAGCAGTTGTAGAAGGAAAACAACAAATTCACCCGCGCAGTTGACTTTTGGCTTGACAGTATTGTGGTAGGATTTATCACAGAATTTGTGGTAGACATAGAAAAGTCATACAATGTAGCCGAGAAAGAGTTCCTATGAGGACCTAGAAGAAGGTACATCCGATCACTATACACTTCTATCAATATATTGCTATATAAAAAATGTGTAATGACAATGGAATTAGACATCTAGACTTCCCTGCGCGCATGGGGAAAGGGGAGAAGCACTAACAAAGAGAGGAGGAATGGAACGAGGGAAGGATACAGAGAAGAAGGAGGAGGAACCCTTGGACCTGATCTTGATGGATGACGACCAACTCAAGTGGATCATGGCGTCAACAGGAATGACCCGTAGAAGAGCACCCTACCAATATAATGTGAATACCAAGAAGAGAGCCATGGCCAAGAGGGAGGGATTGGCTAGCGATGAGGAAGAGGTATAGGATATCTGAGCTGTGGAGCAGATTGAGGAAATCCTACACACCGCATATGAGAGGAAAAAAAGAGGCCCGAAAATAAGAGGAGAAGACAACCATCCCTTCAATGTTAATGTCAGTGTGGCACCCATAAACCTATGTGCGACCAATACACGAAAGAGAACACCATCGTTTAGACAACCAAAGTTCAGAGGAAGTCCGACAGTAGGAAGTACATCTACACAAGTAGCAACAACCGGAGGAGCCAGTCCAGGCAACCTTAGTCAAGTATCTACACCGCACAGAGGAGGGAGTAGCCCAGTATTTGGAATGGAAGGACACGATCCTACTATCAAATTACCAGAGTTTTGAGGAGAAGCAGCAGAAGACCCTGAGAAGCATCTATTCATTTGCACAAAGATCTGGGAAGCAAAGAAGATCACTAATGAAGACACCAAACTCGCGCAGCTAGCAATCATGCTAAGGGACCGCGCACTAGACTGGTACATGATTCTAGACACGAACAGTGTTCCCAGAACAACAAGGAAACTAGACAACATTAAGAAACTATTGATAAATGATTTCCAGAAGCCGAGCTCAGAGGATCAATACATGAATGAGATGATTGAAATAAGATAGAAACCAGGAGAATTGGTATGGGAGATTGATCAAAGGTTCAAGCGATTAAAAGGAAAGTTAAAATACCTTATGACCGATATGCAGCATCGACACCTATTTGTCAACTCACTACTCCCACACTTAAAATATCCATTACGACAACAAAAGTTTCAAATGTAGGCAGAGGCTTTGCAGGAAGCCTTGTAATTGGAAGAGAATCAGTACCAGCAGACGAACCCGGTTATCGAATAACTGAAGGAAGATCTGAAGAACTTAACATTTCAGATGAACCAGAATAAGAACAAGGGAAAATGAGAAGTCGTTTGGTGCACTACCTGTAGGATGGAAGGACACCATAAGAATGAATGCCCAACATTTGCATAGTATATGGCGATAGGGATGCCAAAACCACTACCATAGGGAGGATTATGGTGTGAAATATGTAAGAAATTGGGTCATGACCCTTACCACTACACGATGATGCAGAAATACCAAACAGTCCCAAAGAACTCACATTGCACATTTTGCAAGTCAGTCAGCCATGACGACAAATATTGCAGAACTATGGAGCTGATGCAGGAAAGAACATCAGACGCATACAGGGTACACGCAGAAATGATGACTGGGTTGGCAGCACCACAGTTCAATCAATCCCCAGCACCATACAACATTGCACAGTAGCAGTATAATATGGCGCCACAACCTTACAATAATGCGCAGCCACAGTACAACCCAGCACAACCCCAGTACAATACTGTGCAGTATAATCAAGGACCACAATACAACCCACTGCGAGTTGATCACGCAACTTATAGAGGAACAGGATGAGCCAGAGGAGGTTTTGGATGGGGTAGATGACCTGTTACATGTCACAATTGCCAGCAACCATGACATTATGCACGGGAGTGCCCACTTCCACCAGCGACTTGTATGTATTTTCACGCATCGGACCATGATATGGAGGAATGTCCAACATTACTTGTAAAGATCCGGGAAAAAAGGAATCAAAATAACCAGAATGTTCAGTGGATTTCAGCCAAAGCAAGGGATGATGGATGAAACATCAATATAGTCACTCATGGAGGAATGAAAACAAGAAATGACGCAGTTCGACAGGAACCAGCAATGAACCAATGGGTAAAGAACAACACCAACCCCAAGAATCAATTTGACATGCATAAGGAGAAGGATATATTTACATAAGCCCCACAAGAATTCCAGAAGGAGAACATTGCGCAGACTGCATAGCAAATAAAGGAAGATTTGGAATATGAAATGTCGCCATCACTGGACCATACCAACAGAATACAACTCGAGGAACAAGTAAGTACGATAAAATACTTTTTGCAATCATGCATCAAAATGTTAAGTGATCCTTCATCTGTCAAAATATTGCAAAACATCCTAGAAAAATGTAGCAGTGAGACGAAACAGAAGCCAGAATTGAAAATTGTCAACCACTTACACACAAGAAGAAGAGAAACTAGGGAATTTAGATTAAATTCTAACATTGGGGATTTCAATATGGGAGATATTATACTAGATATAGGATCCGAAGTGAATGTACTACCAAAATCTACATGGCAATGCATGGGAGAACCTACACTAGGATACTCAATTGTTCAATTAAAGCTAGCAAATCAACATAGATTCATACCAACAGGCAGACTGAAAGGAATGACGGTAGATATAGATGGTGTGTGCACTAAGGCAGACTTTGAAGTCATCGAAATAGTAGACGACACAACAGCTTACCTAGTGCTACTTGGTCTGGATTGGACATTCAACAACTAGGCCATAATTAACTTAAAAACCAAAAAAATTACATTTGATTCAGGGGACTACAGGTTCATAGCCCCTCTCGACCCATCAAAAGGCAAGAGGTTCATAGAACCCACTTGTCTGGATTTAGAAGAGATCGGTCAGTTGTACAGAAAAATTGCATGCAATGTGGATTATATAAACCTAACTGAGGGTACTTAGTTGGTGGAGCATTACCTCATGCACAATAGACTCAAACACTAGGTTAGAAAACTGGTAGCAAAGACTACACAAAGTATCCACAGTAAGGTGTGCTAGAATAGACCACATAGTAAGGTGGATTGGCGTAGAAATCAGAGAACCACCCAGTTTTCACGTGCTAAATGATTTGGAAACTTTCTTGACACAATATGAAGACGAAGTATTAGAAAACCAGACATTGCTAGCACTGGATTTATCATTAAAGGATACACCCACAAGATGGTGGGGTGCACACAAAGAAATTATCACATATTGGTACCAATGTAAGCGATTACTGCACATAAGGTTTGGCGCAGAACAAACAGGTAACAAACAATAGAGATATGATGGACTAGGCACACCAGCAGAACACTTGGAGGCATGTAAAACTCTGTGGAAAATGATACCACTGGAGAAATGGTCTCACCACTTCATTCATACTTTAGAGAGAATACCAACGAATTGGTATACGGACCAGGAAATGCGTAAAGAAACCAAGGCATGGCCGACACTCCAATAGAAATTTACAGTCACTTTCTCATTCAAGCATGAGAACCCCAACATGGACGCGGCCCTGAAACGGTTCAGGAACGTCATATTCATTGAAGAACTAGAAGTAGAAGCTATCACAGAGGTACAACAGTGAAATAAGCAGACAGTCAAGGATCTACTGTCATGCTACCACGTACAGGAGGAAGCTCTGGATGAAGATGATCCGCATGATATTCAGATCGAAGAAGTTGAAAGTGAGAGAGATGTGGAAGGACCACCCTTAGAGTCAGAGGTCATATCTGCGCCAATAAATATAAATAAGGTTAACATAGGGATCATCGAGCAGCCCAAAATAGTTAGCATTGGAGATTATTGGGACGAACAGACACTAGAAAGTATCACAGAATTGTTGCGTGAATACAGATACCTTTTTCCCACAACCTTTACAGAGATGAAATGCATAGCCGAAGAATTAGGAGAAATGAAGATACCACTCAGACCTGATGTGAGACCCATTAAACAATGACCATATAGATTGAATCCCATATATAAACAGAAATTTAAAGACGAGATCGACAGGATGCTCGAGGCCAGCATCATTGAACCAGTCAAAGAATCAGAATGGATAAGCCCGATGGTAGTACAGGACAAGAAATAGGGAAGAGGGATCAGGATATGTGTCGACTTGAGGAAGTTGAACGATGCATTCCTACACGACCCATTCCCCACATCGTTCATGGACGAAGTACTCGAGAACGTAGGAGGTGACGAAGCCTACTCATTCACCAATGGATTCTCAGGATATCATCAGATTAAGATAGCACAGGAGGATAGACACAAGACCACGTTCGTGACAGAATGGGGATCTTATCAGTATACAGTCATGCCATTCAGACTAAAGAATGCACCTGCGATATTTTCTAGAGTGGTCATCGCATCATTTAAGGAATTCATCCATAAATTCCTTGAAGTATACCTGGATGATTGGACAATGTATAGATTACTAAAAGACCCTGTGGAAGTTTTATGGCTGATTTTAGAACGATGCAGATAGTGCCAAATATCACTGAATATCAAGAAATGCATATTTGGAACACCATTTGGGATACTATTGGGACACATAGTATGCAAACAGGGTTTTCTAGTGGATCCAGCCAAAATCGTAGTCATTGTTAATCTACCAACGCTAAAAATAGTCTGCCAACTAAGAGCAACATTAGGACATATGGGATATTACAGGAAATTCATCAAAGGCTACGCACAGATTACAGCGCCAATGGAAAAACTGTTAAGGAAGGATACAAAGTATCAATGGAATGATGAGTGCCAACACGTTCTGGATACCCTGAAGGACAAGATGGTCACTACACCAATATTGGTATTTCCATATTGGGAGAAGACATTCCATATACATGTAGATGCATCAGCGATAGCACTTGGAGCTATCTTGGTGCAACCAGGAGTAGGAGACTTGGATCACCCGATAGCGTTCGCAAGAAGAAAGTTATCAGATTCATAACAGAATTATAACATGATAGAGAGAGAAAGCCTAGATATGGTTTATGCACTACAGAAATACAGACATTACCTATTGGGAAAACACTTTAAGATGTTTACAGATCACTCAACCTTGAAATACCTAGTCAACAAGCCATTGTTGGGGGGGAGAATTTGTCGATGGTTATTGATATTTCAAGAATTTGACTTTGAGGTAATATTTAAACCAGGAAAACTGAACGTAGGACCTGACCACCTAACAAGGGTCACAAATAGAGAGGAACCAACGAATTTAGAAGACAACTTTCCAGATGCATAGTTGTTCTCAATACAGATTGTTGACGATTACTTCGCAGAGATCATCCAGTACTTGAGCACAGGTACTGTGCCGCAAGAATATACCACTGTGCAGAAGAAGAACTTGGTAGTCCACACAACTGACTATCAATTGATCACAGGACATCAATACAATATGGGTGCAGATAGCATCTTGCGAAGATACATACTAGACCATGAATGACCAAGAATTTTAGAAGAAGCCCATGAGGGAATAGAAGGAGGGAATTATGCAGGAAAAGCTACTGTGCAGAAGGTACTACGCGTACGATTATGGTGGCCAATGATCCACAGAGACTCTAAAGAATATTGTCAGCAATGTGATGTCTGTCAAAGGGTAGGCAAACCCAATAGAAGGGACGAGATGCCACTACAACCACAAGTATCACTTCAGGCATTCGACAAATGGTGATAGACTTTGTGGGACCCATTAACCCACCAGCCAAAAGAGTGGGGGTGAGATATATTATCACCATGACAAAATACCTAAAAATATGGGCGGAAGCCACACCAGTAAAAGATTGTAGCACAAAGACAACTGCACAATTTCTGTTTGAATAGGTAAATACTATATTTGGGTGCCCAAGAATTTTGATGAGTGACCAAGGAACTCACTTCATAAACAGCACCATCTGAGCGATGCTGGAAGAGTTTGAAGTTCATCACCAAAAAATCATACCGTATCATTCACAGGAAAATGGCAGGGTAGAAGCCTTCAACAAAATTCTAGAAAATGCCTTGACAAAGATATGCAACATCAACAGGGATGATTGGGATCTCAAGGTACCAGTAGTACTATGAGTGTATAGAACCACATGCAAAAAGTTGACTGGCCACACACCATTCAAACTAGTCTATGGTCAAGAAGCAGTAGTGCCCTTAGAATTTTTAATACCCAGGCTACGTGTAGAAGATATTACACTAATGACAGAATGAGGTGCAATACAGGAAAGACTGGATCAGCTACTGTCAATGGAGGAAGACCGAATCTTGGCAGGATTCCATCAACAAGTACAAAAAGAAAGAGACAAATCTTGTCACGACCACCACATCAAGAGGAAGATGTTCAATGAAGGAGATCTATTATTACTCTACAACAGTAAATCGTTGCAGCACCAAGGAAAGATGAGAATGCATTGGCTAGGACCATACAAGGTAAAAGTTTTCATGGATAGAGGAGTTGTAAAGTTAAGAGATCTAGCGTGTGCAGAACTTAGAGGAATGATCAATGGGAGCCAGCTGAAGCTATACAAGGATAGTCAACCACCCACCACGCAGTAAAAAAAAAAAAAATCGAAAACAGCGTGCAGCATGATGGATAAGCCGTATATGAAACATGAAGCCAACAAGGGAAAAGATAATGACCATACCAAAAAAGGAAACAAGCGGGAAAGACGGCAAAAGCAGACTGACAGGATAGCAAGAAGTAGAATTAAAGCAAGGTAAGGACGGATGGGATAACACATTAAACATGCCAACTAGAGATGACAGAGAAGGCATAATGGCATGTACAAAACCGTCGTGGATGAATTGAACCTATAGTTATGGTGCATTAATCGCATGATGGAGGAAGCATCCTCGACAAGATTCATGAAGATCCCATACAACACATGAGTATAGAAGCAGTTAGTCTATTCGTGGAAGGAGAACGGAAAAAGAGAAACAACAGGAAGAATGAATAGAGTGAAACCATGGAGCTCATCGAAGCACTTCGAACTCAGAAAACATTCGACAAACACCATTATGGCACCACCAAAGCTCGTAGAACTAGGCCAGACAACTAGATCAACCATGGCTCAGACGAGGTCGCAAGGACCACTAGAAGAAAGTGAACAACAGCCACCAGAAATCGTCGATATTGACAAAATCTCATCGTTAGAGGAAATTCCAGTAGAGTCCACACCCATACTAGAGGAGGTTCCACAACCACAAACAGAGGCCATGGAACAGGATACACCAAAAACAACGCACGAGCCTCAGAACAAAGAAGAACAAACCCACCAGGAAATACCACGAGAAAACATTGAAGCTGTTGTAGGAGATAACAAAAGCACACAAAACCCGAAAGAAGAAGTGCAACTAGACGTTCCACAAATACCCATCCCAGATTTTATTTCAGCCAAGCCGATGGGTGAAATGGCCACAGCTTGGGCAGAATGGATGGCAAAGGAGCAACCAGAAGCTATTGGAACCTTGAGCCAACCATTGCGACAGGATAACCAAATTCAGATACCGATCTCACCTCGAAAGAAACCGGCTGCAAAGATTGTGCTACCTCGCATACCAGAGGGTGTACAGGTGGACACACAGCTATTAGGTCACGTCAGAAAGCTCAAGTATTTCGACCATGACATAGAAGATGAAACCAAATATCCATATCTTGCACCACAGGTCTTTATGCGGAAAACAGTCGTGAACCAACTCAAAGAAACCATCACTCAGCCACACCAGTGGGCCACTGGACTGGACAGAACAGGAATTCTAGGGTTGTTGAAGATACCACACTTTGGCAGAGGCCAATATGCAACAGCATGCATCAATAAATTGTTAGGAGTTACGCATGGAGGGGATATATGGCTGGAAAAACCCGTCCCCATAAATTTTGAACTTATCACGCAGATAACAGGCCTACCCATCGGGGGTATGGATCCCATGCTGATTATGGATGATAAGTGTTATCACTGAAATTTCGTCTGCACATGGCGACAAGAACTCCACATCATCAAAACAACAATGAAGTCACTCATGGCACTGAATTAATTTCACAGGGGAAAAACTATACAAAGTAACCAAAAATTGAAGGGCGCTTTACATCAACTTGATGCGCGTGCACATGTGCGGGATAAAAATGTGTTACTAGCGCATGCGCACCCGACGCGCAACTGTCAGCACAAAAACCCACGCATCTGCTAATACGGTGCATTAATTGCATAGGTCAGCCTCCCAACCACCTACGGACCGACCCCCAAGCTGATTTGACTCTCAAATTAGAGTCGGCTCTGCAAAATCGGCGGATTAATGACCTAAATAAACCCTAATGCGCCCCTATTCACACTTGGAGAAGGTTACGTGACCGCCCGTGAAGTTGCTATAAAAGGCCATGAGGGTACATTGTTTTGGCAAGGAATTCTAAGCATTGTTATGCTGTCCAGATGGTTAAGGGCTTCTCCTTTGACAACAACCCATCAGCTGCAATCACCGAGAGTTCTTTCACTGCTCAGTGCAGTTCATCTCATTTGTAAGGAAAGCATTGTGTTGAGGGCCTTGAAGAGCCTTCCGCTGGAGGGAGAAGGAACCTCTGGTCTCTTTCTTTAGCGTGCTCTGGTTTCATTAATGCACCAACCTGGAACCATTGATGACCCCTGTGTCTTATGTTTGATGTTTTTGTTTATTTTTCGCAGTGTTATTTGCTTTCAGTTGATAGTTAGATTGTAGTTTAGTTTTGTTTCTATTAACCCTTTTGCCCCACAGTTGTTCTACCCTGCCGGACCCAATAGGGTATGAAAGCGCTCTCCATTTGCTCACCTGGTGACCATTTGAACGCAAACAGACTGGCGACTCTGCTGGGGAGTTAGGTATCAAATCCTCTCTCAATTGGGTTTAATTCGCTTTCCCTTTTTTGTTTTATTAACCTGCAGGGACACAAACCGGCCTCCGCCGACCTGCTGGATAGTCGATTCACAGGAGAATCGAGAAAAATCCATTTGGAATTTCTTTCTCAGTAATTTATCACAAGCGCACAGGTTTTCCACCACACAGACGCGTGCATGCGCTTTGATTTTTAATAAAGTGCGCGCGCAAGCGCCAAACGCGCCTCTGTCCATACTAACAGCCGCGCATTTGAACCAAATTTTTCATTGTAAGGTTTTTGATGTGGGGAAAGTTAGTTTCCTTCTCAAGAATGATGTTATGCATGCTCTAAATACTACACCACTTAGACCCCTCAACTTATAAAGGGGATAGTCAAACAAGCATAGGCACTTAGGTGGATAAAAATCATTTTTCCCTTATTTGCTTTTCACCACGTGGATGGCTTGCTTTGATTTATAATCTAAGTTGAACATCAAATTGTAATCACATATAAACTCACATTCAGGACTATAAGTCGAAAGTAAACAATCTTGAGTATGCTCTTCTCTCGCGCCATTAAGCGATCTTGAGAATCAGAAAAAGATTGCGAAAACGATCTCATCTCCCTTTAAAACAAAAATTTCAAAACTTTTAGGAGAGGACAACGGCTCCTTCGAGACCCCTCTTAGTTTCATTTTTCAAACGCATTCTTGTAACGGGCCCATATATGCCCACATGTCAACAAAGCTAGAATAGTGTTTGAATTTCTGCTTTCTTAGATCAGAAAACTAGGAGAGTTTAAAAGTTTGTAACGGGCCCACACATGCCCACATTTTCAATCTAGGATAGTTTCATGCTTTTTCTAGATTAACTCACACATAGGGAGTTAAAGGATAGTAACGGACCACAATGTCCACATGCTAGTTTCCTAGGGCTTTTAAAATTCCGCAAGGTTGTACCAATGACATCTAGTTGAT
>ML776879.1:207346-245903 GCA_009831015.1 Picea engelmannii | reverse complement strand
ATGTCACCCTTGGATTGGAGTAGTACTTATCATTTACCCTTGCCGACATCGTCCATATCTTCAGAGTACCCCACAGGTCAGTTACCTCTTCCCTCTGAATTTGTTCACCTTGTCCCGCCTCTGGCACAACTTAACACCAGTCTCGTTGTCCCCCTGACACTCGACCTTGTTACACGGTTGCGTCCACTGTTTCTCTTATATCTCCTCCAACCAAGGGCAGTCTTGAGTCATCCCACTTCTTGACTATGTCCATGTACCTCTGCCACTTCCTCACCTCAGTAGATTCCACAGAGCACCTTTTTTTCTTCTGGGAGTCGCGTCTCCCTTTTGTCGACATCAACACACTTTTCCAGAAGGGCGACAGTATCTTGATTCTCATTCTCTATTTTAATGAGAGATCTCGGATGGCACAGGGTGAAACACCATTGCTCCCTGCTGTCATTGGCCCCCATAACATTCGACGCCAACACTCTCTCATGTTATGGTGGGTCTTACTATGCGACTGTTGCAGTTCGTTGTGTCATTTGTCGAAGATCTCTGAACGTGGTAGGGCCATCAATGCCCACATCATCGTCGCTGCTTATTACAGGGATCATTGCCTATTATTTAGAATATTTTCCTTTGCAGAATTGTCTTCTGCCTTTATCATTACCGCCCCCAAGGGCGCTGCAGTTGTCTACACCAACACTTCCGTCATCTTTTTTCAGAGTTACATCACACGAGCATGGGGTATGCCCGCCTCGTTTGTACACAATTGTATATTTTTTTTTCTCTGCACGTCTCTCAGAAGGTTGAGATACCGGTTCCTTCTCTCTCCAATGGATCGCTCCGAACGGTCCCACTCTTGCTTTCCCTTACAACCACATTCTCAGTAGAAGAAACATTGATGGATTTCGGCTATACGTATGCTCCTAACCTCATCCATCAGGGGGCATCTGTTATCACTGAAATTTTGTCTGCACATGGCGACAAGAACTCCACATCATCAAAACAACAATGAAGTCACTCATGGCACTGAATTAATTTCACAGGGCAAAAAACTATACAAAGTAACCAAAAATTGAAGGGTGCTTTACATCAGCTTGATGCGCGCGCACATGCGCGGGATAAAAACGTGTTACTAGCGCATGCGCGCCCGACGCGCGACTGTCAGCACAAAAACCTGGGCATCTGCTAATACAGCGCATTAATTGCATAGGTCGGCCTCCCAACCGCCTACGGACCGACCCCCAAGATGATTTGACTCTCAAATCAGAGTCGGCTCTGCAAAATCGGTGGATTAATGACCTAAATAAACCCTAATGTGCCCCTATTCACACTTGGAGAAGATTACGTGACCGCCCGTGAAGTTGCTATAAAAGGCCATGAGGGTACACTGTTTTGGCAAGGAATTCTAAGCACTGTTATGCTGTCCAGATGGTTAAGGGCTTCTCCTTTGACAACAACCCATCAGCTGCATTCACCGAGAGTTCTTTCACTGCTCAGTGCAGTTCATCTCATTTGTAAGGAAAGCATTGTGTTGAGGGCCCCGAAGAGCCTTCCACTGGAGGGAGAAGGAACCTCTGGTCTCTTTCTTTAGCGTGCTCTGGTTTCATTAATGCACCAGCCTGGAACCATTGATGACCCCTGTGTCTTATGTTTGATGTTTTTGTTTATTTTTCGCAGTGTTATTTGCTTTCAGTTGATAGTTAGATTGTAGTTTAGTTTTGTTTCTCTTAACCCTTTTGCTCCACAACTGTTCTACCCTGCCGGACCCAACAGGGTATGCAAGCGCTCTCCATTTGCTCACCTGGTGACCATTTGAATGCGAACAATAAATCCAAGGAAAAAACATTGGAAGAAGATATGAAGAAGAAATATGACACCGACAAGGGAACAAGGGGCATTATAATTAAACAGATCAACAATGTCGTGACACAATTAGGCACAAAAATCTTAGCTTGCAAACTGCTAAGAAAATGCCGCAAAGACGAAGTATCGGCAGGAGTCATTGTTGTTGCAGCTCAGTGCATAGAAGGAAACTTCATGAGTTGGGCGCCATACCTATCAAACTTGTTCCAAGTAGACTAAAAATATGCGTAGGATGTAGGTACGGAATTTCATTACTCATGGTTGATCACTCTCATAGCTTTCATGGGATGGGGAGAACCAGAATACGTTGTCTTTGGTACCACACCATAGCCAGGAGGAGCAAGATATCGCGTCAAGAGATTTGAGCCACTAGCCAAGCATAAGAAGGAGAATGGAATCATATTTGAAGCTTACCTACAGGAGATATAGGAAGCCATCAGCCAAGCATGGAGAAGAACACCAGAGGCTGTCGCACGATACGGGAGCATCGCCAATTTATGGTCTAGGTGACAAGCCATGTGGATACAACCAAGGTAGGACCCAGATAAATAGTGGCTAAATATGTGCTACTGCATCACGGAGGGTGATATCAACATGATCATTAGTGATTGGCCTGATGAATGGAGGATTCCAACTATACCCAGAGAAGTACCAGGAAAAATGGTAGAAGGAGGGGCTGCACAGGCAGAAACACAGTCTCCACAAATCCCAGTACCCAAGAAATGAAGAACGGGCCAAACCAAGTCGACTCAGGCAGACGACAGCTCAAATAAACTAGGGACCCAGAAGGGGAGGACAGAAACCACCCAGTCGACCAATGGACAGAGGAAACCAACTGAGGGAGCACAGGAAGCCACATCGAACCCCATCACACAGGAACCAGGGGGAACTAAGCGACCAACGGTACAGGATGCAGGTGCACACAAGAAAATGAAGGCACAATGACCACCACCAGACTACACAATCATGGAGGATGATGGAGAGATGATTACCAGGATGGTCCAAGACTACCACGTAGAAGATTTCGATCATGCCATGCACCATAGGGATAAATTTCACAAGGAACTGACAGAAATGTGACAGCACCTTAAGAAATTTGAGGAAGCCCAGATCACGAGTAGTAGTAGAGGTATAGAGCCATTGACCACAAAGACCACAGAAAGAGTGGAGGTAGAAGAATGTGACCCAGTTCTTCCGATACCACATGCACATTCCACAGTCTATATAAATCCTAGCATGCTGCGAATGGATGAAATTGTGGGACACACACCACTAAAGGATTTGGATCATATCCAATTGGTATTGACACAGATTCCATCAAAATAATTACACAAACTACAGGTTAGCTTCGACCACGAGATGCAGTCTTGAACACACAAAAACTTAGTCGAGCTACAACAAGCAACAAAGAAGCGAGAAGCGTTGGAAACGGTTTTTGTATGGGCCAAATCGGAAACTAAGGAGGAGAAAGAATGCAGAAACGAGATGGAACACAAAGTGGAAGAAGTTTTTGGGAAACTTCCAACTACTGTGCAAGGAAATGAACTCCCAGCCGCAGCGAAGATTGACAATATTGCACAGGCAATTGATCAGTATCAAAAGGAGATCGAGACTCTTCGCGGATAGATTAATTCGACAAATCCACCAGCAGTGAAGGAGAAAATGAAGCAGCAAGCAACAATATAGTTGCAAGAGCTAGAAAAATAGGTCAGCATAGCAGTCGACTTGTTGGATAAAGCAGCGCAACTTTGGACAAGGCTGGAAGAGGATCCAAAATTCCAACCCTGGGACAAGGAGGAGGAGAGGATCAATGCAATGATCCAATAACTCAAGCAGTGACAGAAGACCATACCAATTCCAGATCGGGTCAAGGGAACGTAAGAGTTGAAGAAGATACAGGCAGAACTTATCACCGCGCAAACACAGAAACAAGAGTGCCAGGCTCTAATAGAACCATTGCAAGAACGAGTAGCGTAAGTACTTATGCATGTAAAAGAAGCCAGAAACTAGACAACACAGACTTAGCTAGAATGCACAGGACTAATGAGTGAGGATGTGGCAGCTCAGACAGTCGACACCATCGAGGATAAAACCGCGCAGGCACTGAGAAAAGCAGCAAAGTTGCAGGAATAGTTCCAAACGATCACCAAGGATATCGAGGAAGCACAGAGAAATTAGGTGACTCGGGACAAGTCACATGTCAATGTTGGGGGGTTGTTGGCACCATGTCGAAGGGGAAAGAAGAATGATCATGGGAAAGAAAGTGTGTAGAAAAATGAAGTAACAAATCAAAAAATATTAGCACACGCGCATGCAAGAAAGTGTGCACAAAGGAAAGCAATAGCTGGAGGAGGAAGAGCATGCGTATGGGAGAAAGGCATAACATAAGAAGGGTTATGGTTTTGGTAATATTCTGTAAAAGGATGAAGAGCCTGAAATGTATAAATATAGATACAAAAGTATCAAATAGGGTTGGTCGTTAGTAGTTGTTAGTAGTTCTTTAATCTTTTTAGCTGTATGAACCGATTTTGTAAGTTGTTGAGAAAAGGAGATAAGAGGGAAGGTAGATATGAGGATTAGACTGTAGGTTGTGGAGCCTGGTACGATCTAGTTTGTCTGACATAGATCTTACCCAGTTTTTTGGAGAATTGTAAGCGTGAGGCACCGGAACCGCAGAACTATCATAATACAAGAGCCAAGAGACAAATATTTGTGGATGTATCCCAGGAGGGGGTGAACCATGGCATTCCTCGTGTAATGTGTTAAATGTATGCATGTCTCTTCTTTCTTTCAGCAATTAACAGTTAAGCTTGATGAATGAGTTAATACATTGTCATGAATCTGTTTATACTTTGCTTAAATTAAACTGTGGGATATACGTATGTGAATCCAAGGAATAAGTAGCTTCCCTTACAGCTCATGGTATCTGGCCTTAATCAAGAAACCCCTATCCCCTACTCTGTCCTAGGCTGTAAACACCTGAGTCTTATAGCCACCATTTAAACCTATCTCGGGTGAGACTGCGCAGCGCTTTCTGGGTGTTGTGTTGCCTTCTGGTTTACCAGGAGGGCCGATATTTTTAGAGGCTTTGTTGGAAGCCCGAATGACATGAACCCTGGGTCAATAATTCAGATAACCCAAGAAGCAAATTGATAACCAACAACCTCTCATTAAGCAGAAAACCATATGCATGAATTTATCAATATAATATTTGAATCCCACATTTTGACCATGCAAGCTTACTAATGGAGTCCATTTTTTCATAGGATTTCTCTCACCCATCTCATTTACCTTCTTCGATATAGGTGTTTAAAATTCTACACTTGTTGAAATAGGACTAGATACACTACATAGGCTTGTTATCTAAACATTTTTTATTGAACAAATATAAATAAATTCTCATCGATGGAACCAACAATGAATTCACCATATTTGAATAGGACATAAGTGTCTTCAGGATTTAGATGGATTCTATCCAATCATTTCCATCATACAAGCATCAACAATATACAAAGAGTCTATAGAGTCTTTCAACTCTACAACAAGCAGATATTGTTCCTTATAGAATATTTTCTCCTTAAATGATTCTTAGTCATCCACATGGATTAATCTCCCATCTTTTGGAGCCCATGTAAAACCATTTTCATAGTGTGTTTGTCCCTTGAAATGATCCTTGAATGTACACATGTTATCATCTCCCATATTTTAGATCTCTCCCAAGGCTTCTTAAGTAGAACAAAATCCTCCCAAAAATCTCAAGGAGGTGACTATCTCCCAAGTTAAAGTCATTTTGGGGCTTTAATGGAACCTCTCAACAAGAAGGAAATGCCTCCAAAAATGTTTAAGGAGGTGACACCTAGTAAAATCATTTTTGGGATTAAAATAAAATTGAGGCATGAATGGAAATTATTCTTAAAATGATAGAGGGTGTGACTCCTATCGATCTCATGAATTCTTCATGATAAGAGGATAAATAGGAATGAATATTGCAATGATATCTAAAGTTGATATGCGAGTGAAAAAATTCCATTAATTATCATGTTTTAGAGCTTGTAGATGGAGAAAGAGTCAAAGTATTTTGACTTCAGAAATGAATAAATCTTTAGTCTTCAAAAAAATTTAGGGAGGCTTAAAATTTTCTCTAAGAATACTTAACATTTCATATTTTGGGACCACCTTACAATGTCACTAAAGGTGACAATATGTTTTATTCTATGACACAACATCTTTTTAATGCATTATTAGAAACAATTTTTGGGCAATCTTAATGTTCCCGTAGTTGGCATACATATCTACAAGGCCAATGCCCACAATATCTACATGAAACTCTTATTATTTTGAATCATATTTCTGAATCAAGAGATTGTTGTAGCCTTTTATGAATGTTTGTTAACTATTTCTCTCATTCAATGGAGTGCAAGTACAACCAAACAGGTATTTTTCAGATCTTTCCTCCTCGAGCAAGGGAAGTTCAGGAAGACTAGAGGAAAGTGAGACATCTAGTAGGCCTAAAAGAGGGAGATCAACTAGATTTCAAAAGACTAGAAGAAAATTCCATAAACGAATGGATTTTTTTCTCGTTGAAGAGGGGTCATGTTCTTATGATGATGGATCCATAGACAACATCAAGGTTCCCTTAAGGTACAAACATATAGTGAAACAATGGGTACTCAAGGATACTCCTTGTCTAAACGCATATTTTTGTGTGAATGAGAGGATATTTCGGATTTCACCATCGTCATTACACGGTTTGGGGTGGTTTTGAATGGATGGGATAAATGTGGGTTATGAAAGATGTACTGAATTGATGGAGTATGTTGGACCCTTCTAAAATTACAGATATTGGATGTGATTGGTCCAATATACACGCAGTATGCACAAATATGGAGTGTCTGCAAATTATTTACATCTAAAAGACAATAATCAAAATAAAGGAGAGAGTATGTACATTGACGGTGTTGGGTTACTGAGAGGGGAGGTGAATCAGTAATAGAACAATTTAATCATTTTTAACCATATAATCCAAGTGGTATATCAATGTAGAATTATCATCCAATAATTGCAGAGTATATAAGCAATGAACAAATGAACAATCATACACATACACAGTACACCAATGTTTTATGTGGAAACCCAAAGAGGGAGAAAACCACAAAATGATTTTTCTTATATGTCTTGAAGAATTACATTCAATGGAAGCACCGACTTCCCTTGTTTTTCAGCTGCAATTGGAAGGAGGATCCAACCCCCTAGTTTCTCAAGCTACAACCTGAGGGAAGCTCCAACTCCCCAATTTTTTGGCTACAACCAGAAGGAGGCTACAACCCCCTAAGTTCTTCGGCTACAACCGGAAGGTGTCTACAACCTATCCTTGTCCCATCCAACCGCCCTGACGTAGAGGTAGAATGATGAAACCACTGTGACACTATCACTGTGAGATATACCATTGTACAACTGTATCAACCTGTACTATTGACCTACATCCAACCTGTAAAAATTCCCTATAATCAATCTGTACCTAAGTTGAACATGTATCAACAAAATACAACAGGTACGCGACCTATAGTGTTGCAAAACGCGTATGTATGTGCCCTATCTGTTATGCAGCCCATGTATGTACACGACCAAACTATTATGCAGCATGTGTATGCCTTCTAAAAACTAGGGTTTCCTTTATCTTGAAAACTTTTGAGCCTCTGTAACTTCTTTCACATAGATCTGTAACCTGTCACTGTATCTAGACTATATTTGTACCAAGTGATCGCAACCTCCTTACCCAAAAGCTCTATATATCTCTCTATTCATGTGCCATATAAATTTGTGTAATCATAAACAAGTATAATATCCCTCACTTGATCTAGATATTAAACCCTCTCTGGTATTCATCCTCTCAATACATCAACCACTTCACAAATAGAAGCTCTCAACCATGTACCATAAAAACCGTTAGCTATATGCCAAGAAATATAAGATGTTCCACAACTATAACAAGATGTATCAATGATAAATTATATCAGCACTGTATTTATGTAGTTATGAATTATACAGAATTTCCCATGCAGCCACTAGTCTCTCTAGGAAGAATTCTCAAATCTCCATAACCATTTCTCATGCATACATCAAAATCCAACTATTCATAGAAATAAGAAATACCTTTTGAACCAATGGATAGATATGATGTATCTGATCACTGTAGACCTTCCTGGGAGCTTGATCTCAAAATATAGAACCTTTGCATATTCATCTATTCAAGTTTGCATGGCTTTATCAACATGTACGCACCCTAATACACTGCCATCCCGTGTATGTGTGCACCCTAATACATTGGCAACCCGCGTACACCTCAGTATGTACACACCCTAATACATTGTCAGCCCATGTATGCCCTAGAAACTAGGGTTTTTTAGTATTCGTTGTAATTCTGAAACTTCCGTCGTCAACCCTTCGTACTACCTCAAACTTTCACAACTTCAGATGTATCAATGAGTACTTGCAATAAGCCTTACACAACAAAAAATATTCAATGTGTTCAAGTATGATTAAATGAGAGAGCCTTGCCTCTTATTTATACTTTCATGTAGCATCCCAATTTCCTTATTTTAGGGAGTTCTCCATTAACTTTATTATTTAAATAATTTCTTTTGCAAACACTTTGACTTTTTGGGGCTTCTAGATGACTCATGAGGGTCCTCCAACTTCACATGTCCATAAATCTCTAACCATAAGGATTTACGTGATGTTCCACATTCCACCGGAAATGGAATGACAAGCATTATACATCTAGGATAATTTTACTGACAAATTCACTGACCTTCATCTCATTATTCCACAATTAAGCATATTTTCTCTAACCATACTTCTAGGATAACTCAATCTGCAAAGCATCTTGTCATGAGGTATTTCACCATAAGGGGACCACTTTGGAGTTCATCCATTTGTACTTCTTATAAAATATGACAAGACAATAATGAGTCATATTTACATGAAACAAACTTGGGTCCATTATCCAAACCTTTTTTCTACCAGACTTTCTTCAAGGGTTGACATCAATGAAAAACAACCTTAATCAATAGAAGGAAGGACAAAAGCATCAGGGAATATTGTAGGGTTTATAAACAATACACAACCTAGGTCTACAAATTAACAACCCAATTCCATATTTGAGGGGAGTGAAGGAAACTGTGTTTTTGTGTTTGCCATAAAATCAATAGTTGCAGGGGAAGAGTTGATAATCAATTACAATTTGAATCGAATAGATACAAACACTATTAATATGGGAGTGGTACATATAACATTTCACCAAACCTGTAATTAATGAATCTAATAGCTTATTTTTTTGTTACTGTTTCATTTCGATATAAGCAATATAAGAAATATGTTTCATTAAATGACACCATCCTCAAGGCAATAGGTATACCTCATTTTTAATTATGTTTTTTCAAGAGTCTATTAGTTTCATTTCGATATTAATGTTTTCAATATTTTTTTTGCAAGTTGTTGATTGGGGTAAGTCCCTAATGGATCAGATGACAGGATCATTGGGGGAACATGTATACCCCATTGTAAATTGTACAAATTAAATATAAGCAATATGTTTTTAATTATGTTTTTTCGAGAGTCTATTGGTTTCTTTTTTATATTAATGTTTCAATATTTTGTTGTAGGTTGTTGGTCGGGGCAAGTCCCTGATGGATCACAGGACACCATCCTCGTGGCAGCAGGTATAACCCATAGTAATTTTACAAATTAAATATGTTGTATTATTATGTTTTTTTGGTGAGTCTATTGGTTTCATTTCAATATTAATGTTTTCTATATTTCTATCGTGGGCTACATATGCGTCAATAGAGAAATCCATGCATATTGATGTCGATGAGATCATGTGTGATGTTGACATCACATCATCATTTTACCCCATTACTATGGAAAATAAGTCCTTCAAAAATAAATGCAGAAATCTTTCGTCTAGTATTCATTCATCCACAAACGGATGAGATTAGAGAAAAGATTGATCATTTGACTATGGGAACTCAGTCGTTGAATGTAAGCTGCAGGATCTTTAATTAGAAGATAAATTCATTTATGGTTTTATATTTTCTACTCGTATATGTCATGAACTAAAACATGGTTTGTTTTTACAAGATAATTTGCATCCACATACTCGTGGTGAGGGGTCTGTTGGTACTATTGATGCTATTGATTAGTCGTCACATCATGAGTATCTAACCCCATGTGCATTTGTTCATGTTCCATTATTTTAGACTGAAAAATCAGCAACACATAGCACAACACCCAAGAGGGAAGATGTGGGTGCACACTTGATTGGTCGATGCATGCCAAATCATGCAGAATAGAGTCAGGGGGTTGATGCAGTAGAGACTAGTATTGATATTGCTCAAGCAACATTTCCTGGATCTTCCCGTGTCACTAGTACGAGAACACTAGAGACCACATTTTTGGTGGATGAAAGTCTCATTCCCATAAAGATAGAAAAGATCCTAGGTATTTAAAAAATGTTTTAACTATTATATATAATCTGATTTAAATTTATTTATAGATAATTCTTTTTATACTAATGATCACATGATCATTTTGCAAGAAATGATGGTTTTTATAAACATCAGAATTATTGGTCATTGGATATATTTGGTCCCACCATCCTCACAGGGTGGGATAAACAAAGTAGACATTTAAAATATGATCTCACTAATCTCTTGATTGGGTTGTTCGATGGTGATACCTTCAACTGAGCCGAGGTCCTTAAGAAATCCAACCAATATTTAAAGATTATGAGGGAACAATATAGGGTTCATCAAGAAATGAACCCTAGGTATGAGCACCCTCCAATGATTCAAGTAAGAGAGTGGAAAGCCCTGTTGGATGATGGAAGGGAGAGTGTTTTAAGAAAACAAGGAAAGCTACCATCGAGCATAGGAAGGTATGCAATACTTTGAACAATGTAATTATGTGTTTATTACTCTTTATTTTTACATGAAATTTGCAACATCTAACATATTTCAAACTTTTCATAGGCTGCCAGAAACATCAAACACCACAAAGGAAAGAGAAGAAAAACATGGCCAACACAATATTGGTCCCAGTGATTATTCCAATATGGTGGTCTGAATTGTAAGTATCAATAACTCAAATATTGTATCCAAATAATAAATTGCATATAAATTTGTTTTTATTTCACCATAAAAGATAAATTGATGATCTTATGCAAAATTGCAGGTTGATCGGTTCAACAAAGTGCCTGTGGAGGATGACTTGAGGCTTGGTTTCTAGCATGGATTTGCAACTATTTTTGAACACCGAAAAAGCTTGGGCATTGGGAAAACACAATCTTCCAGTGATCCATCCTGCGTGCAGGTAAATAAAATTAACAAAGTTTATTTAAGATTGGTTACTTGTGCAATATATTCATTATTAATTTTGGCCATAAAACATTGAGTCTCTTTGTTTTAAGAAGGCAAGTGACAATACACATAATGTTGAGGATGGAGAAAACCCCAATGAAGGTCTTGTTGTGCATCCTGGTAATGGATGTATTCATGTGCTACAAAAAACTTAGTATGGATTACAAATTAAAATATTTAATTGCAAATAGTGTATTAATTGTAATCTTTGATGTTTCAACTCCATATCATGCATAGGGTCATCCTATACAAGATGAGGTGGCTATATAGGAATATGAAGTACATGATGTGGCCCCATTAGGTAAAGAGAACTAGTCTAATGTTGTTTTTATTAATTAAATATTTGTAATGATAATAATAAAACATATCAATTTAGCATTTCTTCATTATTGCAATAGATCCTGGCACCTTACAACAATATCCACATCATGAGTACACGACCCGAAAAACAATAATACAATCTCCAGAGGTGGCCAAAATAACTGATAAAGAAGTTGTAGACGATGATCAGTTGATTTTTGAATTTGTGAAAAGAAAAAAGCCAAAAAAGAAGTGATTGTAATAACATTATGACATATTATTTTTTATAATATAAACTAATGTCATGAAATATTTTTTTCCTACGAATGAATGAATGAATGTTATAAGTACATAATGAATGAATGTTGAATGTTTCTTTATGATGAAAAGAACATATTTTCACATAAATTCATTTATTTTCAAGTACATGCATTGGGTATGGGGAATTGAGAGTGATGTGAGGGGGGGGGATGGGCTATATGAGCTTCCACCTTCACGTGGTTGGCCCTGTTCAATAGAGAATATTAAACTATTCTCGAAATAAAGGGAAGCTCAATAAGGTAATGATCTTTATTCTTATGTATTATAGATTCTTGTAAATTTTGAAAGGCATGTCTATTTCTTCAATTCTTTTTCATAAATTTAACATTTCATGGTTCGTTGACTTTTATAGGACTTCGCACTAGGAATTGCAACTGATCACTAGCCTATGTGGAGAGGATGCATCAATTGTAATAAAAGGTACATAATACTCATGAATCTGTCTTTTTATATGTTGTTTTAGTTATTTACCTTTCATGTGCATTGTAGTGCTTTACTTCATTTATAATACGTAGTTTATTTCATTCATTTAGGACTGTATGCATCTTTACCCTAAAAAACCTAATTATCACTTTACCTTACCATCCCCTCCCTTACCTTGCTCTCACCTTCTAACCCTAACTTGACGTAACCTATCTTGATCATCTTACATACCCTATATTTTCTTACCCTACCAACTCAACCTAACCTAGCCTACCCTTAATTAGCCTAACTAAACCTAAATTAATTATGTACTATATTGTACCCCATGGGAACCATTGATGGCGTGTACCATTTCATGCTAATAGGGTTAGAGAAGAACATTGAAATACTATATGATAAATCTTTCACTTTCTCATTATAAATTACAATATGAAGAACTCTTTTGAGTTACATTGGTTTCTATATGTGCTCAATTTTTGTAATATAATGTTAAGTGAGAGAAAAAACATTTTTTAATCCTTAGAAAGGCCTTCCAACTCTAAGGGCCCCAATAGCGATGGTTTAATTTCATTGATTAATTCCCTTGTTTTCTCTTTGTTGGGCTATATTAAGATAGGATATCCTACCTAGACCATTATATGTTGAGGATGAAAATGGTCTGGTGTCCAACCCACCTCCTATCAACAACAATTTCTTGTCATGTTTTCTATCAGCTGACCTAAGATATGTCTTGGCACATAATCAACATCATATTTTCTAAAATAATTGATACTTGTAAAGTCTAAAGCAATACTTTCTCCTTATCCTGTCTTGCGGGAAATGACCTCCTTTGTTATAAATCCTCCCTATCCACCTTTTTTTCTTCACAAATATATTTTGAACTACTACTAATAATCTATAAGCTAGGAGATTCATCCCTAGATTTCATAATGAAAAAATCACCCTTTTTCTTTGAAGATTTCTCCCAAAGGATGGGGCTCTTCTTCTTGCAGTCCTTTTGTTTAAATTGAATCTTATCTACAAAGATATCCTCATCCATTGTTGGCATAGAATTGGGGGTATCATCTTTGTTTCCAAACATCATAGATATTTTTTTCTCTAAATTATATCGTTTTGTATCTGGGAATAATTTCCTCCTCCCCATGTGCCTAGTCAATTTCTGGAGGATATGACCTTGAATTAGGTGTTCCACTTCTTATATATATTAGGAGAATTTATTTTTGTTTGTCTTTCATTAATCTCTATTCTTTTATAGTTGTTCCACTTCTTCCATAAATCAAGGGAAATTGTTGTATCCTTGGACCTGTATTGGGATACCACAACTCAAAAAAAATCCCTCTCATTACTTTCCATGTTGAGTTGTTGAATGTTTGATGAAAACTTATCAAGAGCCCAAGTATATGGAAATATATCCCTCGTTGGATACCCAAGAAAGGATATAATCCACACACTGAGGAAAACCAACAAAAGAGAAATATTTTTCTCAAATGGATTTGTGTGGAAATGGTTATCCACATACTATAGCGATCACCAACCCCAATCCTAGAATGCAATAGTATTTTCTAGATGTATTCCAGATTCTTTTTCAAGCTCAGGTTGATACTAATTGACACCATGTTGTTTGCAACAACTTCATAATAAAGGGCATATGTAATCAATGCCATATCGACTGGATCAAACCTATTTTCTCATTGTTTTACCTTTGGATCCATTCAAAAATCACCATGCACAAAAAAAAAAAAATATGAAGTTTTTAGATGCTTTGAATGAATAAAATTATTGAATTAGGAATATCAATACCTTGGATAGCTACATCAATTGAAATCAACATGTAAAATCATCCCTTAATAAATCCAACAAGAGTACTTTGTCCAACCTCTACATTATCTCCTTGTGTCCCATCTTGATTTTCTAATTTTGATGTATGTAAGTTTTAAAACTATGAAGTAAAGAAATGCATACAGATTCTTAAGAAAAATAGAAATTAATCAATGGCTCATGCAAATAGTACACGAAAATTTACGTTGGAAACCCTTAACTGGGAAAAAACCATCCTTCCTTGGTGTTGCACCTTTCAACTCTTCATTGTATTAATTTCACCATTCACCATACAATATATACAATATTTTAGGTATTATGTAGCTACCAAAACCCTAATCCCTTAATTCGTAGCTACCAAAACACACACATGCAAAGAATATAACACATACCCAACAATGTATCGAAGGGGTCTTTCATCCTCTCCTTATCTACATTAATTTTGTTGTTTGAACTATCACCTATTACAATCCTTAGATATGTAACTAAAGAAGAAAACAAGGGAAAATGTTCCAAACTCTATCTAGGATCGGGTTTCTAAAAGGATTTGATCTCTAACTATATATAGTTTGGATTATATCATCTCTTCTAAGTTCTAATTGTTGAAAGAGTGTTTCTCCTTTGTCCCATAGAGCTTTTCCTTTAGAAAAATTATTGAATGGATGCTCTATTATTTCTCCTTTCAATTGGAATATGACATATAAATAAGGGCATTTATATCCTTTTCTAATGATCCTATCCTAGGTCATGGTTTTTCTTCTAGATACGAGCCATAGGAAATTTGAGACTTTGTTATCAGACTAATTGGTAGGTGCAGACACTAACAGATCTCCCTAGATCCACCTGGATCTAGAAAAAAATAGGACAGTACACGACTCTTTCCCGAAGTTGTAATCATTGAATCTACTAATAGGAAGGAATAAGTGACATACCTTTATATCACTTCCTTAGGTCTCTGTTGTTCCCGCTTCACTCCGGCGCTCTCATGGAGTCAAGTCCAAGACAACACAAACCAACCAAAGTGAAGATAGCAAAGTGTATTCAACGTCAACTTATGCATATGATCAAGGAATTACACAATAAAGTAAGAGTGACTTTATGGGAAAGGGACATGTCACTGTATCATATTAATTGAAAGTAGAAGATACAACCTGATCGCCTTGATGTTGCAAGATTCCTTTTAGTGACCCTTGGTTCCAACACACACAATTGCTCTGTACTTGTATGAATAAGATCCAATTCCTCTTGGTAGACCAAATAGAGTCTTCAAGCTTCTGTCCAAGTAGGGTTCTTCACACAATTCTTTCACCAATTCTTCATTCAATATTGCTTAACCTTTTCCAAGAGAAACCTTTCAATATATAGGAGAAGGAGAGATGGTTACATGGATGAGGATGATCCCATAAAATCTAAGAAGTTAGTAAAATGACAACCATACGAATGCCAACTCATTTTCTAGAAGATTCCCTTCTAGAACCAACGAGACCTCTTCTCCTTTCCAAGCTTAAAAATAGGTTCACACCCTGTGTATGGAGCAGACTGCTAGAATTTCACACCCTAAGTGTGGGTGGCCTACGAGAATGAGGGATTCTCACACCCTAGGCCATAGGCAGCCTACGAACTCACCTTAAAAATATGTTTTTGGAAGGAGACAAGAGCCACTTTTCTCAGGCAAAAAGTCCTTGTTGGGAGCCTAAATACACCATTGTTAAGATATCACCAGAATGACCAAAATCATGTGTAATAGAATGCCCCCCAAAGTATGAGGCCGGAATCTGTGACAGTCGAAATACATTGTAAATTGTGTGTGTGTGTCAAAAACCATGAGTGCACCTAATCGGAAACCTGCAAACAACCAAGCATCTGCAGAATATAATACCAATTCTGAGGTAGGAATTCCCATACTTAGATCACAGATAGATGACATCATCAATGTAGGTCATGGCCACCAATCATAAACCGTGGATCCATGCCGTCAAAAATACTACATAGCCACCAAGAACACACTGTGGATCTATGTGAGAAGACTCAAATTAAGACGACATAGCCACATGACATACAAAGTGGATCTATGTGTCGATGCAAATCATACATACTCCATCACAACCTTAATCGAAAGATGGGACCCAGGGCCTTCAATCCCGTCACCTGAAATTACGAATCTAGCCATGTGATTACATGTGCTAAAGTCGAACATGGTAGAAACCACTTGATTACCGGTTGTTGATGAAACCGTTAACAAGTGCAAGGGAAATCACCGTTAATGTCAATGACTCCCAAGGTACACTAGTACAATCCAATGAATGTGAATAAATGAGATGAGGTTGAACATTCGACGGAAACTCCCGATCAGGGGTCAATAATGAAAACCCACTGTCGAAAGCGAGGAAACCTGCCATTGAGGCATGCAAGTTCCAAGGTACCAAATAATTTCTATGTCTCTTTTCTGGATAATGAGTTGGAGTTGACGGAACAAGACTCGTCACAGAAGGGCCTTGACATATCCCCCATCAATGACATGAAACAAGTAAAAGATTTTGAACGTGAAATAGAGTATGAATATAGGTTGAAATGGACACAGGGAAGGCCGACTTGGTAAGAATGGACAACTGTAGATGGTCGACTCAATAGAGAGTTTGGATGAACTTCTCTTGAACATATGAATGACATGACCAAGGACTTGGCGGCACTGACTCAGAGACAACCAAGGATATGACCTTGTAGCAAGTCGAATGATAGACAAATGGATTTCCCAAACTGGCTTCAAATAATGAATAGGGGGTGTCATGTTCAAGAGCGACACTTACTGCCAATAATATGAATACGAAAACACATCCCTTTTCCAAATTTTCCCCCACCATTTCTGGCAAGTACCTCCTTATTTTTACATAATCTTGAGGAGTATAACATATGCTTGTTGATGTAAGCTCATCCTTCGGACGAATCCCTCAGAGTATGTTTAACGAACCCTAGGAAGGAGTGGCTCGGTCCCATTACGGGTCGTTTGATGTTTGTTTAACGAGTCCAAAGATAAAAAAAACTCAAGGGTTTTTCATGTTTTGAGAGTCTGAAAAACACTTAGAGAGAACTCTCTCAATTCCTTTTTCGTAAAATAGTTCGATAGGACCGAAAAAGTGATAAAATATCACCCATCAAATGTTTTGGTCATATACTTTTACGAGCATGAACAGAACAAGGTCGCTCGGCAATCTTTTTGTTTTTATGGAGTGTGAAAAGAGCTTAAAGGATACTCCTTTGCGTTTGTCATTTTCATGTTACCATGAAGAGTACGAAAAGACGATAAAAGTATACTTGGTTACATTCTCATGTATTTTCGAGCAGGAGAATGAACAAAGACTGAGCTCGAAGTGTTTTTTAAAAACCATAAAAAGCAGTCGTACATGTGACAAAAAAAGAAAAAACATCCGTACTCCTTCGTGTGGACTTCAAAGTCGTTATATCTGCAAAAAATCACACTCATAGGGCTATTAGGCATTAGGTTTGATGGACAAAACAATATTAAAATCAACAAAAAGGGTAAAAAAAATGAATAAATATGGGTAAAAAGGGTTTTTACCATTTTCATTCTGATTTTGCCAAGAACTTTGCCCAAAACAACTCTTTTTCCTCCAATTTTCGTCGCTCGATCGTGGGAGGCACAAGCGACCATTTGGCGAACCGTCTCTGTCAATGAGGTAAGCTCTTGATCTTCTACCTTTTCCATGGTTTAGTTTTTGTTTTCATAGGCAATTTTCAAGGTTTTAGGTTCGTTTTAGGGCCAAAACTTGCGCCCGAGCATTCTCGCAGGCTAGCCATATGGGACCTATGAGAATGCATGATTCTCGCAGAAAGCCTTAAGGGAACCTGCGAGAATCTCGCACTGTGCTAAAGGGGCACCTGCAGGAGCCAAAAAATGAAAATTTCAATTTGATTTCTTCTCAATTAAAAATATTCCAAGGTTTGAAATGAGTTGTTGACCCTTTTCTTCTAGTTCTTGTGTAGGCATTTTACCATCATGATGTTGGAGTGGCAAGAAAGAGAACATGAGGAGGAGGATTCCATTGTCGGGAATGACCCGGGTACCATTTCTGCCCTCCGAGACTATGGGCTATTGAAATTCTTTCGGATTCCGGACATGAGGGCCCAAATTAGGTTGTTGGAGTACCTAGTTCATATGTGGGACGTGAACCAGCAGTTGATTCATGTGGGAGTCCACACATTGACCCTAGATATCGAGGATAACTATTTTCTAACAGGATTATCATGGCGTGGGTACAACGCTAGTTTGACCGATAGCCGAGGTGGCAGACTCCCTATGAGTGAGTATTGTCGCCAGTACTGTGTCCTAGAGGTAGAAAGAAGCAAAGGAAAAGTGGCTATTTGGGGGGTCCAAGATTTGACCCTACGAACCATCTTGTTCACTATAGCACACATGGCCGGGAGCGCAGCTCCACACATGGCTCTCCAGAGCTACTTCCAATACGCCATAGAGTGCACAGAGCCACGATTCTTCAACTGGTTGGATGCAATTCTCCGCAGTATGAAGAGGAAATTGACGAAATGCAGGAAGGGTGACCTGAAGCAGTGCGGGTATGGATCACTTTTGGTGTCCTCCTTTCTTGAGAGGGTCCCATTGTTGAGATTACAGGTTGAGTGGGGTTTACCGGCCCCACAAGATCCGAGGATGCTGAGGTGGTGCAACCTCATGGACCAACACGTAGTTGGGCCCATCATCAAATACAATGATTCATTCTTTGACTGGTTGCGGCCACAAATGTTGATGGTTGATGACTACGCCTACGTCGGATTGGACTTCCGAGGGGATCCGGATTTATCCCTACCTGAGGATGCTCAGTGGGGTGACCTAGGTAAGAAGTACACATTTTGTTCTTTTAAATGTTTTTGTGCTTTTTATCATACAAAATGTTTTTATGTTTGTCCAAGAACTGGTCAAAAAATCTCTTTTTGATGACATAGATGTGGGGCCATATTGACCTCTAGGAATGTCTCCTATTCAGCGGTGAAGGGAGGTGGATCCAGTGGTGCGATGGGATGCTAAAGACTATGAGGTAGTGGAGCAAAACTTGGAGGGGTTGGCTACTGACATTCCAGACATGGCTATTAGGGAGATCCCTCAGCATTATCAGCGTCACACCATGGGCATGTCAGAGTCTATCAGTCGACTGCTTCATAGGGTGGCCGGGGCAGTTGTGTGTTATCATTAGCATCAGCCATGATGCTATTTTGTAGAAGCTACGAGCTTCATTTTTGAGATTTTGGTCCTTGGACAAAAACTTTTTGTACAAAACTTTTGATCGTTATATACATATATATGGCTTCTACTGTCTTATCTTGTGTTGTGTGATACATGTGATGTGATTGGTTTATAAATGGCCCAAATGTCTATCTAATACATAGTTAGCTAATGCATCAGTCAATGTATTTAGACATATAGGAATGTGTTGATACTTAATATAATCAAAATAACGTTCCAAGATGCAAATTCGTAAATATACATGTGATAAAGTAGGACTTCAAATATTATAGACATTACTTAACTATAGTATTACTAGCTGTGAATCAAGTCATACAACCAAGTGACGGATACCGAGCGAAATAGCATCAATACACAATTCGATAATGGTGCTATACTCTACAATATTGTTTGTTGCATGGCCGAGACACACACCTCGTAGAGTGATAAGTTTGTTTGTAGGGGCGTAAACTGCCCAAGCAGCAGAAGCAAGGTTCTGAGTACTAGGGCTAGCGCCATCAGCGAAGCCAATGTGGGGTAGCGAAAACTCTGACATCTGGAAACCAAACACAACGTAACATGAGCAGTCGAGGGCAGAGACTAGATAACGAAAAAGCATACTACAGTAACACACAAGAAGTATGATACAATAAAATACAAGTACAACCCATTTCTGGGTTTGCTCAAAGGGATACCGTCGTAATCTACTAACTCGTAAGCTCCTTTCTCCAAAACTCGTCTAACGATATAAGGACCTCGCCACATAGCTTTTAATTTTCCTGCTCCTAGCATATCTCAATCTTGTTCGTAAAGGAGAACCAGATCACCTTCGGAGAAAATGCTAGGCTTGACATGTTTGTTGTATTGGGCTTTGATGCGTTTCTTCTGGGTTTCTATGACTAGGGAGGCGTCGCAACGAGTTTCGTCTAATCACATGAGATACAACAGACGTTCTTCTTCGGAAGAAGTGTTTGGGAGGAGTTCGACAGCTAGTTTTAGGGAGGGTATCTCACATTCAATCGACGGGATGGCTTCTAGACCATAGACTAACCAGAATGGTGTAAACCCGGTAGTAGACTTAACAGATGTTCAGTAAGCCCACAATGTTGAAAACAACATCGTGCGCCAACTCATTTTGTGAATCCATATCATTCATCGAAGCATGGTTATGAGGAATTTGTTAATTTCTTCAACTTGGCCATTGGCTTGTGGGTAATAGGGTGTTTAGTTTTCATGGCGAAGACCCAACTTTCCAGTGAGTTCGGACATCATGAAGTTTCTAAAGTGGCTACCATGATTAGTGAAGATAGCCTGAGGAACACCAAAATGAGCTATGATATGATTGAATATGAATAATGTTGCGGTCTTTCCGATGTTGTCAAATATCGACATCGCCTCGGCCCATTTTGTAAAATAATCTACGGCTACAATAATGTATCCATGCCCCCTGGCCGAGTGAGGGTGACATGTCATGAAATCGATACCCCATTTCACAAAAGGACCAACAGAGACCACAGGGTGTAGAGGAGCAGGATGTGACGTATTTTATGGTTGTAGCTCTGGCAAGTGTGGCATTTTTAGACAGCAATTATACAATTGTTAAATAAATAAGGCCAAAAATACCTTGCTCGCAAGATCTTCTGGGCAGTAGAATACCCAAACATATGACCACCATAGGCTCCAGAGTGGAATTCATTTAGATATTTCTCGGCTTCGTCAAACGTGAGGCAACGTCAAAAAAATGAGTCAATCCCACAATGATAAAGAGTATCATTGAGGATAATATACTGACAAACTTGGTAGTGTATTCGACGGAGGTCAGTACTAGACAAATTGGGCCAGAAAGTCTGGGTTTGGAGATATATGATGATATCTCCATACCAAAGATCATCGGAACTAATCAGGAAAAGGGATTCATCATGTAATGAATCGGCTGCTACATTTTCCGTCTCAGAGTAGGGAAAGTCACATATCAACTCATCAAACACTAAGGATTTCTTGGACTTAGCACATTTGAATTCTAAGTCAAACTCCTGGAGTATCATGATCCATTTGGATTATTTTCCCCCTAGCAGTTGATGTGTGAGAATGTGCTACATAGGGTTGCAGTTAGAAATTACCATAGTCTTGCGAGAGAGGATATAGTGTTGGAAACGTTGAACTGCTTGGACGGCTACCAAGGCTAGTTTTTCAACATGTAAATACTTGGTTTCGATAGGTGTTAGACTTCGACTCAAGTAATAGATGACATGAGAATCATGAGAATCATCCTCCTGGACGAGAACCATAGTGATGGTGTAATCCGAGGCTGCGAGGTAGAGGAAATAATCACAGCTATAATCAGGTGGGAAGAGAAGCGGAGTACGTGTCAAGGACAATTTCAAAGCTTCAAAAGCTTTGTTGGCGATGGTATCCCATACAAACTCAGACCCCTTTTTGAGTAGTCGCATAAATCCAAGAGTTATCTCGATACAGTTCATGATGAAACGACGAAGAAAGTTTGCTTTCCCTTGTAAACTTTGTAACTGGCAAAGCAAAGAAGGAGGAGGGAGATTGAGAATCACCTCAACCTTCAAAGGATCTACCCTGATCCCTTGACGTGAAATAATAAAGCCTAGAAGTCGGCCAGATTCTACGCAGAAAACTCATTTGTGAGGATTCAAGCATATATGGTAAAACTGACATCTGAGGAAAATGGCTCGGAGGTGTATTGGATGATCGACACGGTGCATGGAATGAGCAAGTAAGTCATCGATATATGGCTACATGATGTGCTTGATATCATGGAAGGCATAAGACATAGCACCCTAAAAAGTTGCACCAACGTTTTTTAGATCGAAAGGAAGTTTCCAATAGGAAAAAGTGCCCCAAGGACAAATAAAAGTTGTTTTGTGTTGGTCCACGGGGACGATATTGATTTGATTATATCCGGAGAAACCATCCATCAGAGAGAATATTTCACTTCTAGCACAATCGTCGACGATATGGTCGACGAAGGGGGTAGGAAAGTTATCTTTAGGACATGCTTTGTTAATATCCCTATAATCAACGCACACGCGGATTGTGCCTTGTTTCTTGTCGATTGGGACAAGATTGGAAACCCAGTCAGTGAGAGCCACCGGGTAAATAAAGCCGACTTTGAGAAGTTTCTCGACTTCAAGCTTGATAGCGGCCACTTTACATGAGTGGACCGGATGAAGGAATTTCCAGACGGGTTTAGCATCTGGGTATGTCTTAATCTCATGTATCACAATGTCAGGGTCAATACCCATCATTTCTTTATAGCTCCAGGTGAAGACGTCACGGAATTCTTTGAAAAGTGACTTGTAGGTGACGATTTCTTCAGGGGAACACGAAGCTCCGATATGCACATTTTCGACAATTCCAGGTTTTATGGATATGTCGAGGGGAATGGTGGGTGAGATATTGCTTAAGTTCCCTTCGGAAAACACATCATGTGTAGACTTGGGAACGGTGTAAATGACAACAACCGTCGACGGGGTCGAGATCCGTTGGTAGCTCTCGATGGTGTGTTGTTCCAGGAAGAGGATGGAACGATGATGTCCATCATCCCAGGGGGTGTCTTCCATAACAGACATAATCATCTCGTCCATGGGAAAAATGACGCGGAAAGGATCTAGAGATAAATCACCAAGAGAGGGGATAGAAGGTGTTGTCAATTGAATGGCCTGATAGGCGGATTCGACCAGACTCAAAGGCATTTCGTCACCATAACGAAGATGATCGTCGGGGTTGGGTACCATCCATGGGTCGTGAGATGCAAGGGTTCCGTGAATATAGGTGGAGATCATGTTGATCGAGGCGACAGATGGATGTGGAACATCGAGTGGTGGGATGGGGAAGGTACCCATTAACGAGGAGTCTTTAAGAAGACCCACACCGACATTCTCGTATCCGGGGGGGTTTTGGCAATGAATGGTATGTTGTCGGTGTGCGCATCCGAGTTAAAGAAGGATAATTGGTCGACGGTAATGACCTTTCCTTGATGAGGGAAACGCACAACATGGAAAAGAGTCGACACAACCGCACGCATGAAATCAATCTAGCTACAGCCGAGTAGAAGGTTGTAATCGAGAGGAGTGTCAAAGACTTCCACTTCAACTTAGACCGTTTTTCCTTCTAACGTAATCGACAATGAAGGGAGGACACCATAAGGCTTAAAACTAGAGCCATTAAAGGCTTTGAGTGTGTTGTGGGATTCAGTCAAAGGAGGAGAGTCGATGTCTTTCCAGCGGGTAATAGACATGACACACGTCGAGGCACCCTCATCAATAACTGTTCTACAAATGTTTTTGTCAGAGACAATAACTTGTATTTGGAATGTGAATTGAGGGGGTAACCTTGGAATGTGATCTTCCAAGTCAAAAATTATTAAATTCGTATCCGTAGGGTTGATTCCACTAATATCTTTCAACAGTGCCTTCTGTTGTATAGGACAACTTTGAAGGACTTCGAGGGCTGACATCGCAGATGGTGCCTGGGCCAGATCTTCAACAATACTATAGTTCTGGGCAGCACGGGCATGAGGATTGAAATCTGATTTCTGAACGACGACCTTTGGAGGAGGGCAAAGAACTATGTCGAGGCTTGGTCGTTCGAGATGAAGAGGACCGTTGGTAGGTGGAGTCACGGGAGAGGGTTGTACCAACGAAGGAGGTATAGCATCAACCTTCTCTTTGGAGGAAGGATAATCTTTAGCTCGAGTGGTAAGTGTGATGTCATTTTGCTTCGAATCTCCTATACACATTAAGACATAGGATGTATTGGAGGGGGATGGTTGGTATTGAATGACCAATTGGGCCCGTTGTTGAGAAGGGAAGGGTTGTGACAATATGGCCGGAGTGGGTGGTTTCGTGGTCCCTTGAAGGAACTTAGTAACCTCGGCTCGTCATGGACAATCCTTAGTGTAGTGATCATCACCACAGATATGAAAAGGGTATCGGGGTTTGTGCTTATCCCTATCATCAATAGGTGGTGTTTTGGTTCTCTCTGCTTCCGAATTATTTTTGTCCTCCTTATTCTTACCCTTTCCCTTTCTGGATTTGTTTTTACAGGCGGGGGTAGATTGAACAACATTCACCTCAGAAGTCTTGTCGGTGGGAGGGGTAGGAGACGGAGCATTTTGAACATTAGAAGAAATGGGTTTGGGGTTGTTGCTAGAGGTTTGGACGGAATTCGGTTGGGCATGGAAAGTGCCAATCACACCATTGGCCACATGAGAAGCAGTAGGAGTAGTTGAAGTGGCGGAAGTAGAAGGATGAGGCACATCAGGGAGTAAGTCTTAAAGAGTACCCGTTTGTGAGTAAATGAGGTCAAGGTATTGAGCACGACTAATGGCCTATTCTTTCGTGACAACTCCACCCATGGCGATGTCATGACCGATGTCATTCACAAATGATTTCGTGAACCACTCTGCCAGCAACTGATTGGGAAGTTCAAGTTTGATGACACGTCGTCTCTGTCGCCATTCATGAATGTGATTGGAGATATGAGTGGCTTTGGTTTGTTTGAAAGAACTCAAAATCTCGGTCCCCGTTTCATAGCGGATCAGTAACTGGTAATGGGTGAGGAAATCCATAGTGAAGGTGTTGAATTCGGTGAAGAAACCTTGTGGTAATTCTATATACCCTTTCGCGGCGAAACCCATGAGGGTTCATTGAAAAAGGCGTAAACGAATAGAGTCATCCATCAAGGAGTTGGACGAGCACCAAAGGTGAAAATTCATTACATGATTGTTTGGTTCCTCTCCCGGTTTTCCATCGAATTTAGGGATGTCAGATGCCAGTTT
This sequence comes from Picea engelmannii, assembly GCA_009831015.1. Taxonomy (NCBI): domain Eukaryota; kingdom Viridiplantae; phylum Streptophyta; class Pinopsida; order Pinales; family Pinaceae; genus Picea; species Picea engelmannii. The sequence goes on along the minus strand of ML776879.1, from coordinate 220,708 downwards.
GGCCAGTATGGCAGGCCATTGGGGAGAGTGACGGATTGGATCATTTAAAATCCTCGACAGATCTGGGAGGTCCAGGGTGGCTAAGAAAGGTTTTCTATTCACATGTGGGTACTGGTGACTTTGGGGAGGGAGTCCCGTCGACAAACCAGTAGGACCATAAGCAGTCTGCATATAATGCGAAGATTTAGGCAGATTCGGTGGTGGTTGTGGAGGCAAGTAACTCATAGGGTTGTACACTTGAATGGGGGCGTGGGGTTGAGCATTCAAGCCCCAAATACATTTAGACGTACCTGGATAGGGTTGGCCTGTACCAAGGGGTATGACGGAGCTAGCCAGAGCTTGTTGCCCCCTAGTCGGGTGAGGGTTATGTTGTATAAGATGATTCCAGTACTGGGCCAAAGATGGAGGTATGTTTTCTCCATAGGGTGGGGTCGGTGGGGGTTTACCCCCAATCGGAGGTTGTTTCCCAATTGGGATTTGTCCTACAAGGGGGGGTTGAGTTGGGCCTCCTTGGTGAAATTGTCCACCAACAGGAATCTAGTAATTTGGTGTGAACGACGGAATGGTGCCACTAGGATCAGTGCCTCCGATAGAGGATGGAAGAGGTCCTCTAAAAGGGGGCAGAGGAAGTGTCGGAATGAAACCGGGAGGATGGTGCCCAGAAGGAGTGGAACTGCCAGGAGTCCCAGAGGATATTTGCACAGGAGCGGGAATAAAGGCATTCAATGCATGGTATCCAGGTGGAAGTGTCGGGGTGACTCTGGGCGAAAGCAGTGTGCCAATGGGGGTTTGGATAGCCGTGGTAATCCTGGTGTGAAGACTCGTAGAATCTGTGTAATGGACCATTTGTAACGGGAGAGTCAATATGTGGTCATCTTGTGGAGCTTTTGTATCAGGAAAATAATAAGCAGTAGTAAAAGGTACTGCATCTGGATCAGATGTTTCGGGTAGCGTAGGTGAGATGGTGATATCAACGCCTGCTCCTGAGCCAAAGAGATCCCATCTAAAAAATCCAGTAGTCCAAAAAGGATCTTGACCCTCAGGTCCTAGGAAAGGTTCATTCGGTAATCCAGAAGACAGAACAACCAAGTCTCCAGAAGAATTCACTCACATAATACGTCTCTCGGAGTCAGGATGAAGTTGAAAGTCCTCTCGAGAATTGGTAATTTGGAACTGTTCTAGAGAGTCAATTCTTTCCACTTGTGGAGTGGTAACGTCTTGGACTTCACTCTCTCGAGGAGAGCCCTCCGGTGAGTTGGTAGGAAAGGGTTGAGAACCTTCTAGATTTCATGGGGGTAAGCCTTGCATTCTATGTGAATGACGTGGAGGGTCAATTTTGATCGAGTTAAAAAACTTACGAAGGAAATTCTATGGTCAACTTGGGTAAACACAACATGCACGAGTAAAAATCTAGGAAGCAAAACTAAGAAAACAAGACCTTCTAATTCCGAAGTCACTAGTTGGTGATGAAATCCAACGTCGCAATGACGAGACAAGAAAGGGTTGGGCTAGGGTGGAAAAGTTACGTTGACGACCTGCTTAATGGACTTACACCCTAGTGCAAGCTCCCACACATAATCATGGGTATACCCTCCGAGGAGCTCGAGTGATTTTGGCCAACGTCGATTCCAGGTACCGGGAAGACTTGCCCCTTCACAGTCACCTTGTGTAAGACCCTAAGAATATAGGCCACTAAGGTTACCACCAACAACAATAAATCCTCGAGGGACAGTCGACAATCCGATCCACACGCAAGGGCAGGGTATCTAGCCCAAAATCAGCTTGAGAGGCTTCCACTCATCATTGTGGGTATACCTTCAAGTGACCCTCGTAATACGTGCAATCTCTACATCGATATCAACAAAGCAAGGTGAGTAACTCTATCAATATCAATGCGACCTTAGGTTTGGCCCTTGTGTGAGAAGGGCTTCCCAGGACAAAATGTTGCAAATGGAATTTGACACTCCTTACCACAAGATGCTATTGTGTGTTTTGTTCTTTGGAGATTTTATCTCTCTACCTATTCCAAAGCTCTAGCCTAGCTAATGTTGGTGTAATAGAGTCCTAGAAAAGAGTGACTAGTTAAATTTTAAAAATTGCGCAATATTATGAAAGGCTATTGTTACTCAAAGGAGACAGAAATGAAATCGATGTTGTGTGAGACTCTAACCCAACAATGCATAGATAGGAATGAAAGATACCAATTTTTTGTTCGATGAATCCAATTTATAGGAGGGAAAGAGGAGTTTTCTGGAACAATCTTGAACTAGAATATACAATCTTCTTTGGAATGGAATATCAATGAATCATGAACAATGCCAATTCTCTATTCGTTCTATTTCAACAATTCAATGCCAATATTTTCGAAGTAAAAAATTGCTTAAAAAGAAAAATGTTTTTTTTAATTTTCAATAGAAACCACACAACAATGGTGGAACTAAGAAAAACCAGCAACTAATGAAAAGCAATATACAACAAAAACCCAAACCAATCTTTCAATGAAGACAAAAATAACAAGCAAACAAGACTAGTCTTTTCAAATGCATGAGGAAAACAATTTTCCAAGTAATGAGCAATTGAGAAAGACAATTAATCCCAACTTTTAAACCGATCACCGGCTCCCAACCAAACAAGCACTCGGATTTCAGAACCAGAGATTATATCCTTGTTAAAAAAAGGTCAAGAGATAACAGTTGAGAAAAAATGAACTAGAAGAACTTTCGATTTTCGAAGACTAATCATTCACAAAATCCGAAGTCAAGAAACAATCAATCACTGGAAAAAGAAGTTATTTTCAGACACACATACAAATATGGGCATCTAAGGATACAAAAAACCTTAATCCCAAAATTTTGCAAATGGGTTCGCAGGCAGGCAGTGGTGTACAGTGCGAGAATCAAATATTCTCACAGGCTGGACATAAGCAGAGTGCGAGAAGTTCACATTGGACTTAACAGCAGGCTGCGAACTCTAGTGATTATCGCAGGCTATAGAAGGGTGCAGTGCGAGAAGGCCTGAAACTAAGAAAATTTTGGAAAAAGGACAAAATTTTTGAAGGGACTTCTGGACCTAGGGAGTCTATAGGGGTCTCCTTAAGACTCAGAGATTGACGGAAATGAAAAATGGTAAGTTAAGAGAAAATGGCCAAGGAAAAACCACCAAAAATGGGTTGCATCCCCAGTGGAGTCGCCAATTTTGTTATCGGACTAATCGGTAGGTGCGGACACTAACAGATCTCCCTAGATCCACCTAGATCTAGAACAAAATAGGACAAGACATGACTGTTTCCCTAAGTTGTAATCACTGAATCTACTAATAGGAAGGAATAAGTGGCATACCTTTATATCGCTTCCTTAGGTCTCTGTTGTTCCCGCTTCGCTCCAGCGCTCTCGTGGAGTCAAGTCCAAGACAACACAAACCAACCAAAGTGAAGATAGAAAAGTGTATTTAACGTCAACTTATGCATATGATTAATGAATTACACAATAAAGTAAGAGTGACTTTATGGGAAAGGGACATGTCGTTGTATCATATTAATTGAAAGTAGAAGATACAAATTGATCGCCATGATGTTGCAAGCTTCATTTCAGTGACCCTTGGTTCCAACACACACAATTGCTCTGTACTTTTATGAAGAAGATCCAATTCCTCTTGATAGACCAAATAGAGTCTTCAAGATTCTGTCCAAGTAGGGTTCTTCACACAATTCTTTCACCAATTCTTCATTCAATCTTGCTTAACCTTTTCCAAGAGAAACCTTTCAATATATAGGAGAAGGAGATATGGTTACATGGATGAGGAAGATCCCATCAAATCTGAGAAGTTAGTAAAATGACAACCATACAAATGCCAACTCATTTTCTAGAAGATTCCCTTCTAGAACCCTCGAGACCTCTTCTCCTTTCCAAGCTTAAAAATAGGTTCGCACCCTGTGTATGGAGAAGACTGCGAGAAGTTCACATCCTAAGTGTGGGTGGCCTGCGAGAATGAGGGATTCTCGCACCCTAGTCCATAGGCAGCCTACGAACTCACCTTAAAAATATGTTTTTGGAAGGAGACAAGAGCCACTTTTCTCAGGCAAAAAGTCCTTGTTGGGAGCCTGAATACACCATTGTTAAGATATCACCAGAATGACCAAAATCATGTGTAACAGACTTTAAGCCATATTTCTAGGTTCCATACTTTTTGCTAGATACTCTAGTATTTGTCTAAATTATCATGCTTAGAACCGATGATTTATTCTTCTTTGACCTTAAATTTACCATCAACTTCATATCCCCATATAAGGATATCTTAACATGTTATGTGGAGAATCTTTCTCAGTTGTAATTTTTCAATGAATACTTTGCTTACATCTGAGTCCAAAATAATTGGTTATATATTGCAAGGAATCCAAACTTTCTTGGAGTATGGTTGAGGAGTTGTAATTTCTTCCCAATAGTTATGCACCATGGTCTATCCCATATCTTAAGGAGAATTTTTGGCATGTATAAAAATACACTTATTCCCAGTAATTTTCTCTTGTTTCCATGCATCCTCCCAAAATAGTGTCCAGGTGACATCCTGTATTTCCCAAAAGTAGTGGTCTATAAATAGAGCCTAATTCTTCCATACATTATTCCATATTAAGGAATCATAAAATTCTCATTTCATCTTGATTATTTCCTTTTCATGGATGTTTCTTCATCTTGATTAGTAAAATTCTTCCAAGGAAGGTACAAAAACAAATGTGTAGTTGGATAACTTAGCCCCAAGTTTGACAAAATATACTCCCAAGTGAAATTTCATAGTGTGTTTTCCAAATATGTACAGGGAAAATGACTCATTTTGAATCCCACAATTCTAGAGATATTTCTTTGAATGGAAATATCATCATTGAAAAATAAATTTAGGGATTTTCTTTGGTTAATTAGGGATCTCAAATCCTTCATGAAAGTATCAAGAATTAATTTGAGATAATAGGCCTCTTGTACCATGGGAGAATCCATAAGAAGGGCATCACCAAGAAACTTGAGGTGAGATAGGGGATCTGAATTTTAGTGAACTTTGGTTCCTTTAATGTTTTTTTTTTTTTTTTTTTTTTNTTGTCTGGACCTGTTGACTGTGGGATTAACCTATGGCTTGAGAAACTGCAACTCAGGGGCATCTAAGCCATCAAAATCACCTGGGGATCTCACCCGGCCTGAGCCACACCGACCCTTAACATGGTTGGATTTTTTTCCCCGCAGGTTTCGAACCAGTGACTTTAACAACACAAAGTGGCTTAAAAACACACTTTGTCATCGACTGTCCTACACCTCGGGGACTTGGTTCCTTTAATGTTACTATAAAGTAGAGTGGTATTTAATAATATTCCCAACCCTTATACCATAAGGATGTAGATGAAATGAGTGAGAGGATACCTCTTTATAATGCATATATAAGAGTTGAAGGTAGGAAAGGGGCTCCATTGACCAAAACAGAGGAAAAGGTGGAGAAAACCAAGTTGTGGATCCAAGAAATCCGTTCCTAGAAGAACCCAAAGGAATACATCATTGGATGAAGGAATTCTCAATTAATATGATCATAAGCCTTTAAAATATCAATCTTAATCAAAATACCCAGAGATTTATTAATTTTCAAAGAGCTAATTGATTAATTAAAAATGATGATTATATCCATCTTTTCCCTTCCTTCCATGAAACCTCCTTGCTTTGAAGATATTATCTTGTTCATAATCAATTTTAGTTAGTTATAAATAAATTTAGTAATGGTTTTATAGATAACATTACAAGTGGATATAGGTTTGAAAATATTTGTTGTACTCTCCTTATGATCCTTGGGTACCAAAGTAAAGAAAGTTGAATTAAAGGCATGAAGAATCTTACCCAAAGTTCTAGAACTCTTCCACTAGTTCGCGAACTTCTTTACCTATTATATACCAACAATATTGGAAGAAATTGGTTGTAATACCTTCAAGTTCAGGATATTGACATGCTTCCATTTCTATTGAAGATATTGACATGCTTCCTTTTCACATTGCTTTCTCTGAATAAAGGTATTATTTATGGTGTTGTTCTTCTCCATATCTTGTTGTTCCATTGATATCTGTTGAGTATTCATTTTTATACATATGGTACCTTACACAAAGTGTCTAACATAACCAAATTGGAGTCGAATGGCCAAAGAAAAGAAATGTTGAAAGGAAGAACTGTATCTAATCATTGGACATCTCAAAAGGTCATACATCTAGGGTAAGGCAAGGAATCTCAAGGGAGAGTAGTCCAACATGAAAGAGGCTTCATAATCAAGTTGAGAGGTAATCGGGTCATTATAGGGTAGGTCAAGTATGGACAAGGCACAAAATTTGGTTGCAACATAGGTATGATAGGGTTAATCCTTGGGGTCTTATAGAGTTCCTTAATTTTTTTTCAGGGGTCTTTGAGGTATCTTTTACCATAGATGTTAACTTTTAAGCCTTTGTGAGAAAGAGGTATTTTGGTAGTGTTTTTAATTATGGAATACCACTAGCGCTACCAAAACACCTAAATAAAGTATATATATATAATATATATAAATATCAGCGCAAACTTTTGAAAATTTTGAATTCCAAAGGACCTGTCAAGTTGAGCTCTGAGTTGTCATTCAAACCTCCTTCATGTTCACCCATGTGCATGAGCTGTTCAAAAGTTAAGTCGTGGAAACTAAGAGTCATCATTCAAATCTCGTCATTTCTGGTTGACTTTACTATGTGATATGTCTGATTATTTCAACCTAAAATTGTTTTTTTTAAACCCTGTTGTGAATACTTTTCCCCGGTCTTATCATGCGATTTAATATACCTAGAATTTAGGGCTCGAGTATTAGGTTTTGTTTTGCAGATGCACTCTTCTCAAATACATTCGGAAAAACTAAGTGAACAATATTGGAAAGGATAGAAATATGAGCAGGGTAGGGTTTTGTTCTAGCAGTAGTAAAAATCCAGCTACACACTAGTATCAAATTTGTTGTGTTTTGGTTTTAATCCATTAATGTAATAGTTGGGAAAGTAATTACAGGCCATACAGGTTTATGAAGAAAAAATCACTATAGAAAGGACATAAGAATCAAATTTATGTTCAAATTTTATAGTCGGGCTCATTTATTTTAAAAAATTTACAGACAGTGATTTTGGTAGCGTTTGTCCACATTTTAAAACAGAAACGCTACCAAAATGCTTGTAATATTTAGAAAAACAAAGTATGCAGATTTTAAAAACAACAAGTTGTTTAGTGGATTTTGAGGCTTCTCTAAGGCAAGATTATCTTCATTAACAACTGTCAACATCATCTTTAGGATGGGATTCATGAGAAAGTGTCAAGAAATCTTTGTTCAAAGTAATCCCATAAAGTTGGGATCTTTAACAACTCTCCTACCTTTTTTCCTTAAAGTCTTTCCAGTTTTTGTTTTTTGGGAAGTCAAAGATGTTCTCGATCCTATTGAATTGCAACTAACCACTGTGTTTAAGTCCTCAATCCCTTAAACTTTGGGTTCAAATTCTATCATGTAAAATTTATATATTGTATGGAAAAAATGATGTAGTGGGGGGAGTGCCCGAGAGGCATTAGAGAGTGTGAGGAAAAGAGAGTGGGATTTATGTAATATTCTGAAAAGGGAAATCCTGAAATCTGAAGTCTATGATCATCACAAAGACTATGGTCCTTTGAAACTGAATTAGTATCTTTGTACTTTTTCTTATATTTCAATAATTGCTACACTATTTCCAGTTTATATACTACAGCTTCTGTGTATTTGAAGGCATCAATGCAAAACCTGTAGTTATAGGCTGAGTTCATATTTGTATTTAAATTCATGTATTTGAAAGCATTTTAGATATTATGAATATTCTGCTAGTCTTGATCCTTATTTCTTCACTCTCATTTGAAATATTAGAAATCATATTTTATGATTCATGTTTCATAATGAGAAGCTCCCTGGTTTTTGACATAGTCTACAAATTTGAAAGCTTTCCCCTTGAATATTTATTAAACCTGTTTTGAATTGCCTAACCTTTTCCATCTCCATCCAAACAAGCACATACCCAACTATTGAATGCCTTGGCACTGAGCTCTTCAGCAATCAAGGTTGTCTCAAGGACTAACAATAAGAATTGGTTATGTGCCCCTATTCTTGGACTATTAAAAGAATGTATCTAACTAAGATTAGACAAGAGGTTTCCATTGTGACATCCAAATTAAAAAAATTGGGGTCACAAATAACTATGAATGCCCCTAATTCTCCTTCTATGACCACCATTATAACCTAACATTATTTCCAACATTTCCTCGCTATGAGTATCATAGTACTTATATAACATTTAGTTTCTTAAAGCATGATGATTCCTAGTTTTCTTGGTTAATCCTTTTCCTTAAGAGGTGATGCTTAGATTGGGCATTCAAACCTATAATATTCCATGAGATGATATTTATATTAGACTTTGGGACATATATCTATAGGTATATATGGATATATTTGTGGGTATATATACCATTTTGGTATTTTAATTTTCTTTAAAAACAAATTACTCCCATCGAATATTTGATGCCAACAAGCTTGCGTTCGGCAGTTGTGTTTATATGTCTGATGGTTGTGTTATAGTTCCAACAGTTATAGGCGTTAGATTAGCATTGGTCATAAGGGACATCCTCTGACGTCTTGGCCATAGATACAACGGTTATAAGGGTCAGATTATCGACGGCCCTGTCATGGGTCCGACGTCTTTAAGAGGTAGTTAATTGACGGTATAGTGGTCGAATATTCGATGGATACTGATATTAAATATTCAAAAAATGCAGTAGGTTCTTCAATGGTGATGTGTCGATGAACCGACGGATGATTTTGTCTATCAAATATCCAACGAAGTTCCACTAACACTCAAAAAAAACAATGATGTTAGATAATAGATGCATAAGTGCTGAATTTCAGACAAATTAGTCATCGTATTTTGGGTACAAATGTTGTAGTGTGCAAGAAAAATTTTCATCCAAAGGGGGATTTCCCACAAAATTCTTCCTTGGGAGCCTTCTTTGAATACAAAGTCTACTTTTGAAAAAGATTGGTGGTTCTTAATTTTTGAAGGATTTCCCAGCAAGCGGTTTGTCTTCAACGAAACCATTTGTTGGTGCACAATTGGAGACCGGGGTTCTCAGAGGTTACCAACAAAGATACCATTGTATTCTAATAGCACCAAAATATTCAATGATATATCCTTCCAATATGATCTGCACACATAAATCCATTGCTCTAGAAATTGGATGATCTATCTGGTGAAGGGTTGCTAAGTTCTCAAAAGTCCAATCATAGGTTCTCTTGACTCGAGATTTGAATTATTCTTCTTCTTGTAACTGGTCAAACCACTAAAATGCCTCTTCTAGGAATTGAATCCAGAAGATTTAGTATTGGTCGCTTGTTGGTTCTGAGTAAAAGACAACTCTCTTCACAATCCTCACAATTTTGTGTCATAGCTCAGCTTCTTGCGGGATGAATTTTCCACACCTTATTTCCCACCAATCCTCAACATCAGACTTAAATATGTGATGTTGCATTTTCTAAAAACTCACTAGAAAGCTTCAAGTCCCGGAAACAGAACCATTTTTTGGTGCACAATTGGAGATCGGGGTTCTCAGAGGTTACCAACAAAGATATTGTTGTAGTCTATTAGCACCGACATATTCAACCTTCTGCAAGGGAAGGAGGTCTCACTCGAAGCGCAGTCGAGACTTGTGTGTGATAAAGTGAGTCAGGGAGGACACACCATCATATATAGCACAATATAAGGCATAATCATACTTAAATGTGAAAAGATTATATCATTATGAGTCTAAACCAGCATATGCATTTGATAATCCATGTTGCACAGCATAAAGATAAGTGCATACATCAGAAGATATTGTAGACAATATCACAACAATTATTACCAATTACATAGAGTAGGAAAGATTGTGCATCATAGAGATCAAATATTCATACCCATAATGACAAATTTTGGTGCCCGAATAATCTTTCTTGTTATTATGAGATCACAACCCATCATACATAGAGTATCTCTTCTGCATCATGACTTATATAGTAGAATCAATAGTCAAACACCCACTATGGAATTTTAGACTTCTGCGCGAGAACAATTAATTCCCCATAATTCATTACAATAGCTTATTGTGGTAGACTCAATGACAGTAATGGTGATAGCTTGATGACAAAAAAAGAACGACAAGGAAATCTAGTAACAACAATCTACAACTCTCAATAATTGCACAATGTATCAGAATTAACTCATTGACTCAACAACTAGGAAACCCATCAACTCGATAGTTAGGAAAGAACACCAACCCTTTCCCATTACATATTTTCCAATTTATATTATTTCCTTGGCCTCTTCTTGATTTAGTTTTTATGCTTTATTGATTTTACTTCTGATCTACATGCCCTCGAGGCTTCTAGATATTTCTACTTGCGGGTTTATCTAGCGCATTACTTGTTTCTGCTATTGATGCACTTGTAGTTATCTTTCCGCTCATCGTAGCTACTTTCAACCGCTTCTATCCTTTGGATGCCATGTTGCACTTTTCCGCAAAATTTTGATACTTCAGCAAAAACTGAACATCCTCCAAAACGAAGAGCCAAACAAATCCATTCAAATTAGTTAAATTCATTGTCTTTTTACTATGATTTTATGATTTATTTTGTATAAAATAAGATGATTTTTTTCAAACAAAAATTTCCCATGACATCCCTTCAATGTGAAACCAACATCTCTTTTTATTCCTTTTCTTGTTTTACATGCTTTTATATTTTAAAAAAGGACAATTTTGTATTCATTGTTGCAACCTCATTACAATTTTTTTTGCCATGTTTTTTACAAAGCAATATAGTTTTTCATGCAAGGGAATATTATCTAGCATTTGAAAAAATCATGGAGTATGAAATTTGTTGAAGAACTATGGAATCAATGTTATATTCAACAACATATCATGTAGAAAGAAAACACTTCTACAACAATTATTTATTCAATTTCAACAAATGCTTCAACTACAGTGGATTACAATGAAGGTTCCAACTCTACAAACTACTTTGACATTATTTATTCTTTGATGAGAAATATGCCTACTAGTTCAATGTTCATCACTTCATTGGAAACTAAACCCTTAACTACTACACCTCTTGCATTTGTCCCTAATCAAAACCCTACACCTGTGACTTATGTTTTCGTTGACTATACTTCTCTAGAGAGCAATGATATTGCAAATGCAAGTCGGATAAGTATCATGAGCAAATGAAATTACACAAATCTCAATTGTGGGCCTTTATAGTGCTAACAGTGTCTTATAATTGTTCGTCATTGGAGATTTCACAAGTTATCCAGATAGTTGAAACAATAAACTATTATAGAGTCACTTCATAGTGATTGTTTAGTATTGGGATCTCACTTAAAAGTTGTCTCCACGCCACCCTTTTAGTTCCTTTCCCCTTAAATCAATATCTCTCCTTTCATCCATTTAGGGATAGTGTCCCAACTTGTTACTCCATTAATATTTTTCCAAACATCTCGAGGGGCTTTCTCACATTAGAATTCCACACTTAAGCAAGGAGTAGCACTTCTAGTACCAAGAAGCATTCTAGATCATCAACTATCCTACCTTACATTGGAAAAAGACTTCATTCAATTCCTTGCATCTGCACCTATCAACTAAAAAGAAAATAAAATTTCTCCACTCCTTATGATATCAAAATCTTTGTAGTTCACAACATCTTCCAAAATATTATGCTTCACTTCAAAAGAAGAGTATTGAAGAAATATACTCTGCACTAGTTCTTCAACTTCATGACACACAACAAAACATTATGGGTTTTGTTCTTACATAGAAAGGGTGTCCATTGTTCTTCCTATTTGAACCTCTTTAGCTTTACAAAGTATTCTATCCATGGATCGAGCATGACACTTTCAAAGGATGTTATTTTAATCCCACTACTAAGAAGACATATGGATCCATACCAAGACCCCAACACATAGCCAAAAGACTATTTTGTACTTCATTGGAAAGGGTTTGTGCCACTAGATCAATAGAAATGGGGGAAAATTTCCTCCAAGGAAGGAGGAATGAGTTGTCGTCAAAATATTTATTCTAGCTTTTAGTTTTATACAAACAAATTTGAGCTCTTAGCTTTATACTTGAGATGACCTGCCATACATGTATTGCTTGTTTCTTTAGCATTCTCTTCTCATTTTTTTGTACTTTTGTACTTTATTTTTATTGACATGTAATGGAGCGTGTATAATATATGTACAATTGCATCAACTTCTTGTGTATACCTTCTTATGAACTAATTCCATGATGCAAATCAAAGGACAACTTAAACAATATGGCATTGGATAAGTTGTAGGTGTGGAGGCATGAACAAAATTGAAGCAAAATATCAAATGAAATATAGCCAAAGAAAATTACAACAAAATAATGTTTATATTACTATGAAATGATTTGTACATTGTTTTGTGAGTGTGAGTGTGAAAAAAAAGATGGCATGCTACTCTCTTATCCTTTGTATAGTACATTGTATATATAAAATTACATTTTAGTTACAAAATTCTATGTTTAATTGTTGAAGGAACTTTAGTGTTGTCATTGAGGGGGGAGTGATTATTCATCTTCTCGACATGACACATGCTACTATTGATTGAGCTTCCATAATAATCCTAGCAATAGTTTGCAACACAAGTTGTGAGAACACATGCACAACATGTTGAAGTATGTGTGTATAGGTTGCACATATGTTGTGGAAGTGTGCAAGATGGAACTCCACATATGCAACAAAAATCAATGCATCTAATGTTGTAGAAGTCCTACAAGCATAAGGCACTAGCCCCTTAACCGGCATGACCCACCCCACCAATAGTGAGGCTGCTAGGAAGGGCCATCTAATCTTATAGAGGCATACCTCTAGTCGCTGAAATAAGGCGATACAATAATTCAATGTTCCCATTGGTCCTAAACTATGATCAAATTTCAATGATCTGGTTCAATTTAGAATTGACCAAAAGTCGCAAGGGCATATTTCCACCATGCAAGGAACTTGGATGATGGTGAAATTTTGATCATGCGTAACATATATATTAGATCCGTATGAAATTTGTGACTAGAAAGAGGTGCGCTACAATATTATCTTACTCTTGCCAAGGGCAATACCCCTTGGACCCCATGGGGGCTGCTACATACCCCAATGTTGTTACAGGTATGAACTAACTGAGAGGGGGGGGGGTGAATCAGTTAGTGTAGATTATTAATAATTTCTCTCCTTTTCTAACTTTGAATCATTAATCTTAGTGGCAGTGAGTCTTTACTGTGAAAT
>ML776879.1:175746-193681 GCA_009831015.1 Picea engelmannii | reverse complement strand
CCCAACTTTTGACAATATATATAAAAAAACAAGAAATATTTATTACAATTACATTGGGGGAAGTGAAGGCAGCAATAAGACTTCAAAGTTTTTGGCCAATAAGAGATCACATAAATGAGATTTAAAATTTAAAATAAATAATTGTTTTTTAAAACTTTGGATAAAGGGATGTATATTTTATGGTCAACCATGAACTAATAGAAAGTCAAGCCTAACTCAAAGCTATATACCATGCCTATCGACAAGTATAATAAAAGTACAAATGCATAGTGCATTTACAAGATTAAAATCATTTTTCATTTCTTGCCTTTTATAAAAGAATACTCAATCTTTTTTCTTTTCTCCTTTCTTATTGTTAATATTTTGTTGTGGCCCTTTTGAAGGAGTCATAGTTTCTAACTATGAGTCAAAATGTGGGAGATCAAAGTTCTTAAAAGGGATGTATCAATTTGATGATATCCTTTTGTTACTCATAGCTATTCACAATCTCCTTAGAGGAGGAAAGACTTAAATCTATTTCTTCTACTTTATCTTTTGAAAAAGAGTTGATATCTTCTATTACCACATTTTTATTTGGCTCTTGTCCGACATCATGTTTCATTATGAAGCTCATGAGAGCTTTTTTCTATTAACAGTGTTAATTTTTTTTCTTTAACTTAACCACAAACTAATCATAGTTTTATTTCTCTTAAGTCTCAAGTGACTTTTACTAAAGTTTGAAGTAATGTTAAAAAGTCTTTATCCTTTATGTTAATTATCTTGTGATTGATGATTGGTTACCTCATCATAGCCTTTCACTCAATGATGATTCATGATGATTCCTTTGTTAAATTTGGTTGGGTCATGGTGAGGTGAAGTGACAATGATTGTGAAAAAGAAATAACAAGCACTAAGGTGAAGTGATAATGATTGTGATTTTTCTTTTTAACATACACTAAGGTGAAATGACAATGATTGTGAAAAAGAATTTTAACATAGATAAAATAGCAATCATCAAGCACCAAAGAGATTCACGGTAATGTATAGCATTAAAACTTTGATGTAATGTGTGTTTTTTTTGTTTAAAACCATGTAGAACATTAAGATTCTAATACCATTTATGACAAATCTATCTAATGTTTAAGGTTTACCACACAAAATTGGAGAAAAACGGAGTAGGGATGATTTTAAGGATGGAAATTTATTTTAAAATGTAGAAACCTTAACGAATCTTACTAATCCTTCATATGCAAACTATAAAATGTTTGTAATATTTTTGTAAAAATATTCAAATTTATAAGGATTTTATATAGTTTGTATAAAATTTTGGTGATTTTAAAGGTAAAATAATTCTATCCTATAGAATTTGGGCGAATCATTTTTAGAATAGCGAATATTTTTTTGGGAAAAACCATGGAAAATTAGTCCATGAGCTAGCCCCTAAAATCATCCATGAATCGAAGTAAGCTAATTTTGTAGTAAACAAACCATTTCCCTAACTACAAATTTGATAAGAATTTAAGCAAAATTTTTAGACATAAATAAAATTCTACAATCCAAGATTCATGTAAAGTGGAAAAATCCCTTGAAAATTTTACCCAATTATACATTAACCTATCTCATTAATAAGTTTCAAATTGATGATAACCCCATATTTTTTTATATCATTGATGGTAACAATTAAAAAAACAATTATTACAAAATCTAAGGTGGGAAAAACTACACACCCCTTTACAGAAAAGTTGAGCTTTAAAATACATCACTTTGACACACCCCTTTACAGAAAAGTTGAGCTTTAAAATACATCACTTTGACCATGATGATGATGATGATTAATGTTAAAAAAACAGGACCGCGGAGTAATAAAATAAAACAAATGAGGAAACAAAACACAAAAGATACACAATATAAGAGAGACACAGATTTATGTGGTTCACCCAGTGTGGGCTACGTCCACCAGAGAAATTGTCAGGTCCTTCCTTTATTATTATCCAGCAAATGAAGGGATACAATCTACAGCAAAACCCGTTGTAACTTCCTCTTTTTTCTCTCACAGTCTCCTCCCTCAGAATACAATCTTCGCCATCATACATAGCCGTAATACATTTCCCTCATAAAAAAGGGTTGCCTTCTAGGGCAAAAAACCCTAACATAATTTCTATCATTAGATCTGCGACCTTATAATGAACGGTTCAGATTTACAATGAAATTATAATATACTTTTACAAGGCAATTTTTCCTTCGGGGGGATAGGCCCCCGGGACCTCGCAAAGGGGGTGTCCCCCCTTTTGCACTCCCCCGCGTCGAAGAGTGTACATACTTCTGGGGTGTAAAGTCTTCATGGGGTATAAACACGACTGAAAAACACAAGACCTCTGAGTCAGGAAGATAATCAGGCTCCACAACCAACAATTAACTTCCACTAAGACCGAATTGGTCTATCAAAATTTAAGAGGGTAAGTGATTACTTGTGATTCTTTAGAATTTTGTTTTTGTGCTCGAAAAGCATTAAGAGAAGCTTTCCAAGATCACCATACTTTTGTTGAGTTAAGAGGTTAAGAAGGTTGGTAGTGTGATAAATATTTTGAAAATGAGATCTAATATGGGTATAGGCTGGACAATCTAAGAAAAAGTGTTTTTCATCTTCAACCTTCTTAGTATCACAAAGGTGACACACTCTTTCATCCCATGGCGTTTTAAGAATTGACCAACGCCCAATTTCACTATGGAGCTCATGAGAATTTGTTATTTTCTCAGCAATGCTTATTTTTTTCTTTACACTTGGCAAAACAGATAGATAATTTTGATCTTCTAGATTAGGGTTGATTACATATTTATAATACCTTAATTTTTTTTTTCCTCTAACTCTTTATCACACCACAATTTTTCCTTAAATTTTGATTTGACATTTTTTTTAATAGTATCTTTATTCTGCAAAATGGTTTCTTTCATGATTCCCCAATAGTTTAGCCAAGATCGGGCATCTTTATGCCATCCTCGCTTGAGTCGATAGTGGTTATGACTTGATTTTGAAACAATTTTAGGTAGCCTCTTGTCTTCCATGTTGTTTAACTTGTTCTTATACATTAGGTATCTAGTCATAACCATGCTCTTAATGGGGGAGAGGCTTGTTTCTAAGAGGAGGATGGGATAGGCCGTATTTCCTTTAATTTTGAGATTATAGGTTATAAAATTCTTTTGCATTTGCTCTATCTTTCTCCAGGATTCACGAGAGATACTACAGCCCCAGACTTCACGTCCATAAAGAATAACAGGTGTAACAAGAGTCTCAAAGAGAAGTTTCTTCTTATCCCAAATCCAAAGATCAGCTGATTTACAATTGTCTTCAAGCCCATAATAAGTTTTCCATCCCCCAATAATCATTTTCTCAATGCTATAATTACAATTGAGCTTGTGGTGAATATCAATTCCAAGATATTTGTATGAAGTCACTTCCTCCAAGTTGTTGTTGTCATATACAAAGGTATCATAAGGGATCTTATTGGATTTAATAATCATGACCTTAGTCTTATCAGTATTAACAGTCATACCCATATTGGAGCAAAAATCCTTGAGGATTCTTAGTTGATTTTCAAGATCATGGGGAATCCTTGCCATAAGAACGATATCATCGGCATAAAGAAGAATATTGATAACTATACCAGTGAGAGTAGGACCGACACAACCTGTTTTTTCCAAGCATTCTTCTAACTTATCAATGTATATGCCAAAAAGGGTAGGGGACAAGGGACAACCTTGTTTGACTCTGATATTGCAGTTAATCTCTTTTGACCAACCCTCGGTGTTTTTAAACTTAGCAATAACGTTCTCATACATCCTTATTGCAACAACCCTCAACTCGAGAGACACTTTTATCTTTTCCAACCTATTCCAAAGGTTTTTCCTAGGAATCATGTCAAAAGCTTTTCTAAAGTCAACAAAACAACAACAAAAAAATGGTTTTAGTATTGCGGAACTCCTCTGCAATGATCCTAAAGGTAACAAGATGGTCCACAGTTGAATGATATCTCCTAAACCCGACCTGCCCTTTAGCTCTTTTACCGTGACTTTCTAGCCAAATGTTAATCTTCTTTTCCAAAATAATTCCATAAAGTTTGGCTAAAATCGGGCTAATCATAATGTTCCTATAATTAGAGGGAATGTTTATATCCCCATTTTTAAAAATAGGAACAATGAGGCTTTGCGTCCAGAGTTTAGGGAAGCCCTGCTTAACTGCTAAATTGAAGAGCTTGTGTATGTGAGGGATAAGGATTGGCCCTCCGATTTTAAAAATTTCAGCTTGGTAGCCTTCAATGTCCTTAGCTTTCTCATTTGCGAGCTACTTAACCCCGAACTCTATGTCATCTAATGAAAAAACTTATTCCTTTGTAGGGACAATAGGAATGGTGTCCATGGAATTAGGGAACTCATAAAAAAAAATTAAGATAGAAATTCCAGTCCGTTAAAAGAATCCTATTATTTTCTTTAATATTGCGTTTTGGAATTTGGCTCCAAAACTTCTTAAGATCCAACTTGTATAGTTGTGAAAATTATTGTTCCCAATAAAAACCAGATACCATTTATCAAACTTTCACATGTCCTGCGCCATAACATTAAGTTTTCTGTCATCACTGTTCGTGCGAAAATTTGGACCATATTCTTTATTCTCTATATTTAGAAAACTTTCCGTTTTAAGAAACTCCTGTCAAATAAAATGGCAACCCCGTGACAAAGGCTTCACGCCAAGCTAGCACAGGTATATTTGTATTATTATCGAAATGATGTGGATTAATTTTTTTTTTTAATATTTCAATATGTTAATATATATTTAACATATATATATTTTATTTATCACAATATGGTATAGTGAATTTAGTATTCACGGTGGGTAAAGGTTTATGAAGTTGAAATAGAGTTGTAAATGTATCCTATGTGATATTTAAAAATTCCTCATCATAAGGGATATAATGATGAATTATAATGAAATTGTATTTTTTTTTAATATTTTTAGTGATATTAATATTTAACAAAATTATAGATTATTTTATATAGTATATATGGATTAATGGAAATGTTAGAAGTAGTTTGGGGAAGGATGAACACGGAGTTGTGATTGACACCAGAGATCATTTTAAAACTATTTTTTCTTATGCAATCAAAGATTTTGTATTTGTCTTTTGTGGTAATGTTGAACTCAAATTGTGTGAGATCTAATTGAGGAGGATTGTTTTTGTGATCAACAAAATAAAGAAGAAAGATGATAAGGGAACATAACTTAGAGTAAAAATACATATTTCTAATCCTAACAAAGCTATTTAATATGAATTTATATGAAAACAAAGAAACTTTACATGTAAGTATTTATTAAGTTAAACTTGCTTTAGAATATTTAAATACTATCTAGCAATTTGCTGCTTGTGTCTGCATTTTACAATTACAATCAATGTAAAGGAGATGTGTACAATTTATTATTGGTTTAGGAATTTTAAAATAATAATAATAAAAAAATAAAAATATTTTAAATTCTATTTATAACATAAAAAATAATATGTAAATGTGAATTAGTAATTTGTTACACTATTGCTCAGTGGTTGATTGGGATGACTCAAGGTCATGTAAACAATGAAACTATGTCATAAAAAAAGTCAACACATATCTAAGAAAAGTATGTCAAAGTTTTTAGGGCATGATTTTTATGAGAAAGAAAAGTATGTCAAAGTTTTTAGGGCACGATCTTATGAGAACACATTCTTGACTTTCACTATGATTCTTGACTTTCATTATGAAATTATAAAAATTGGTTTTACAATTATAATTTTTTTTTAAGAATGTTATAATTATATGAGTAAGTTTTATATTACTTCACTATAACTTAAATCTTTAAAATGTGTAGTATTTTTTTAAAAATATTTAAAAAAAATATTGAGAAACCATTGGGTAAAGTAAATTATGAATATAACACCTTCCACCTTCCATCAAAGACTTAAATAACATGAAATGTCATTTCATAGTTGCATAGCTCTCTTTCCTTATAAAGATGAGAAATTAGTAAACATTTTTTTTAAAAGACATTTCAAAAGAAATTTGAGAAGATGATACAAATTTTCATATTAAAATTTCCAAGAGAAATATAAATTCAATAAATACACATTTAACATAATATTTATTTAATTTTAAAAATAAATTAAATTAAAATATTATTATTAATTTGATTTCTAATCAAATTTAATGTTTATATTTACTTAGTTTTATGTAAATTTGAAAGATGGAACACTAATATATTCTTAATCAAATATATGCTTTTTTTTCAAGATATTATCAAGATGAATGAATGATGATATATATAAATTTTTAGATGTACTAATAAGAAAATTTGAGAAATTTTCTTTTTCCAAAATATATAACCTTTTTTTTTTCCATAGAAAAAAAGGGTAATTTTATTCATCCGTAGAGAACCAAATTACATTATGCAGGTGCATTTAGCATGACTTATCCTTCGAGAAGGATGGAAAACCCCTAAAAGGTTAAGAAACCAGGTTAAAGAGCCATATAGAAACAAGGGTCTCATAGACCGCAAAACTGTCGAAGTATAAGTCAGAAATGTCCCCCATCTCAAGAGAAAATGCCAACATTGCAATCCAAAATAAAATCCAGCGACCGGGCAGATCAGGTCATAGCAGAAAAATTTCTCAAGCCAAAAACTCTAACTAGCAGAAGATTCGGGTAGCTTACGAAAAGCAGTCGTTAAGTGGTGGCAAAAAAAAAACGCACGCCCAATAGAAGGACCTCAAAGTGTTATCCTCCTGCCAATCATCATCGCACACCCTTACTAAGGACCTCAAAGATCTGAACCCACCACCATACAAATGTGAACGAGGCACTGAAACCCCACACTAGAGGACCATGATCTGAGAATTCATCAAGTTCTGAGCGTGCCAATAAAAACCAAAGATAAAATGAAATTGTTGAAGAAAAACCCCTAAAAACCCTAGCCGAGAGAAGGAAAAAAAGAAAAACTCCAAAGAGAACCCAAAGGCGGAACAAACCAGGTTTGAGCACCATACAAACCTCTCAATAATAGAGAAGTTCCAAAAACTCTGGCTGCTAAAAGTATGAAACTCGACACTCAAACTTTGTTACCAGAAACATGAAGCCCATGGTATGCATCAAACCTTGACAACGATCTCAGACCTAGAAATGGAGGTTGGATGGAGACACCACATATGCCTATAGGAAAAATAGAGGAAATCCCTCGGTGATAATTCCGATGGAACATAGGATAGGGCTAAGACGACCAAGAAAACAGAGGTTGCAAGAACCAAAACTGCATCACCACCCAAAGGAAGGATAGCTCCGGGAAAAAAAACCTTGATCTGAGAAATGCGAGAGATCTTAGGCGTGAATACTGCGTCGCCAGGAGAAGTTGTACCAGTAAACGCGGAACCACGACCACCATCTAGAGAGTATCCTGATCCACACACATAGATCGATCGACGAGAAGATTGGAATCTCTTGGCAGGAAAAACCTTGAAAGAATAGACTCTGCATTAGGGAAAAAGCGTCGTGGAGATGTTGGCTTCAGGCAAAGGAGATCGTCGAGAAAATCCGCACTTGGGCACCAGTAAAGAAAGGTAAAGTGAGAAGTTTTCCACCAGGGAAACCCTAGCTGCAGACCCCATTGGTGATAAATATTATCAATATATAACTTACCAAAGTTAAGCAATATTATTTAGAATATGAAAATGAATATTATATTTAATTATCTTATGCACAATATAATAAAATTTATTAAATATATTTTTTTAATTTTTTGAAAGGGTATATATATTTTTATTTTACAAAAGGATATTTGGTGAAAGGTGAATATGTACATAAATCGTACACAAATTTACATCTTCACATTTCGCCATGTAAATGGTAGAGGAGTGAAGATGTGTATTTATTATACATATCTTTCTCCTTAAGATTGGGTGGTGAAAATGTAGAAAGTTTGACACAAGAGGGGAAGGTGTACTTACCTTCACCCAATAGAGTGGGTTGGGGAGGGGGTGGCAAAGGTGGGTGGTACCCAACATCCACGTTCTCATGTCTTTACCACGTAATCTCCCATGGGTGAAGGTGTGTACAATAAATATAGATTTTCACTTTAACATTTTTATGAAAAAATATTCTTCAATATTATAATCCAATATTACCACTATATCATCAATAGATAAATGCAATAAATTTTTGGACTAGATTTGTGGAAATATATCATCGAATATAAAGATCAACTGATGGAGGGTAGGGGAGAAGAGCCAAAATTCAAGTATTATGAGATTTGGGAGTGGCAATTACCATTTAAGGTAAAACTGTTTATTTCGTTATTGTTGGAACAAAAAATACTTATTTGAGATAACTTGACAAAAATGGGTTTTCAGGGTCCTAGTTTGTGTGTGCTTTGTAAGGAAAGTGAAGAATCTGTGTTACATTTATTTGAGGAATGTAGGTTTATAAAAAATATTTGGCAAACTATATCTAAGGAACTAAAGCTGGTCAATAAATGGCAAGGAGGATAGTTTGAAAATGGTCTACTTAATTGGACAAAAAGAAAGGAAAACTGGAATGAAATCCCTTGTTTTATTAGCTCGGAGGTCTCGAAGCATAGAAATTTGTTGATATTTGAAGATAAAGAAAAAAACCATATTAGAGTGTAAAACTACATACTAGAGGATCTGGGGGAACAAAAAATTACACAGGACACTTTTCACAAAAGGATTGATAGACCACCAGCTTTTGATTGGGGTGAGGTAGTAGGTTTTTTCGATGGGGCTTCATAGGAAAGAGGAACAAAATGTGGGGTTGGGGCCATACTGAAATGTCCAATATTGGGCACTTTTAAACTCAAAATGAACTGTGGAGAATGAACAAATTCAAAAGGAGAACTGTTGGCACTTTGGGTAATCTTATATTTTTCTTATCTTAAATAGGTACCAAGGTTACTTTTGGTGGGTGATTCTAAGATTATTATTGATTGGTATACTAATGATAATAATCTTCAGGTGATATCTTTGCAGCCCTGGATGACAAAGATTAGAGAACTAAATAAACAGTTTCAACAAATCAAAGCCCAACATATATACAGAACTTATAATCAGGTTGTTGATCAACTATCAAAGGAAGCATTGTTTTTGGAAGAAGGCAACATTGATTGTTCACAGGGAGGAGATGGATAGAAAGACATTTTTGAAAGAATTGAAATCAGTACTTAAGATACTCCATTAATGGACTATTTTATTTTGTCTTGGCACTTTTGTAAAATTCAATTATAAGGAGGACATAACTTTTTGTTTATTATAGATATAGATATGTATTAAGTGATGAATACATGATCAAATATTGTATAAGAGACAAAAGCTGAAAAACTTCTTCGTATATGATTACAATTTGTATTATCTGAACAAACAAAAAAAAAAGAGTTTTATATTTATTAATATAAGGGGTTTTTCTTATTGAGAAAAAAAAAAAATCAATAAATTTTTGGGTAAACTTGTGGAAAGAACCATAATCACATAAATGTTCACGCATATATTATGTATTTAAATGATGAATAAGGGGTTTGCAATTTTAATATTATTTTAATTTTAATTTGTCATATATTATGTATTTAAATTATGAATAAGGGGTTTGCAATTTTAATTTTAATTTGTCACAGGCTGGGCTTATAGAACGAATTGATAGTCATGTAAAGTATTCACGCATCTATTATATATTTAAATATATACAATTCACGCATCTATTATATATTTAAATATATAAATTGCAAGGTTTACGCGTTGCAATTACACGTGTTTTTGACGCTGACCGAATAAAAGTAAAGCAAAGGAGGTCGCTACAAAAGATTTCAAGTTTCATGTCATTTTGGTGATATTTAAAAATATTTTATCATTAAAATATATATTTTATATTTTAATTAATTGTTATGTTTTTAATTTTTTTTTCATTAATTATAATTAAAAAACCTTTTTTAACAACCGACTTTAATATCTAAATTATTTAAATTCCCGTTGCCATATAATTCAAAGGCCCAAGACTAAAGTGATGACATGGAATTTTGTCTTAACGTATATATAATTTATTATCATTATATTAGTCCATGCCGAACTAGGACAATTGAATTTTTTTTTTCCATGAAAAATTTTCTCGAATTTATTATAAGACAATTGAATTTATTATCATTATATTAGTCCATGTCAAACTAGGACAATCGGTACAATTTGACTTTTAGAAATTGACAAAAATTTCAATAATGGTTAATCAGAATATTGTAAATAAAATAATTTATTTTTTGATTTTTAAATATTTAAAATTTAGTTTTTGATTATAAAAAATTGGTGAAATGACATATATTTTATATTTTGGGTGGAAGAATATTGTTAAATTAAAAATTTTAAAAATACAAAATTTTAATTTTACAAAAAATTTATGGTATTAAGTCTCCAAAATTGAGGAGCAAAAACTAGTGGCTGTAGATATTAATTAACCTTATTTCATGTTACATCAATTTTTAATATAATTGGTTCTTAATATAATTGGATTTTTGGGTGTTTTTTCTCAATTAAATCATACACTTATTAAAAACTTTAAATTTACAAAAAAATTCTTAATATAATTGGATTTTAGGTGTTTCTTCTCAGCTAAATTATAAGCTTATTAAAAACTTTAAATTTATAAAAAAAATTATAATATTAGGTCTCCAAAATTAAGAAGCTGACTATAAATATTAATTAAATATCAATTCTTAATATAATTGGTTCTTAATATAATTGAATTTTTAGGTGTTTTCTCTCAACTAAATTATAAGCATTTAACTAAGAGAATTTCAAACCTGGATTGCCTTATAAAAAATGACACATACAAATTAATCACATTAACAAAATTTAACAAATATTCTCTAATTTTAAATTAATTTTAATAATAAAAATTTATAATAATAAAAAAATAATTTATATACAATTAAATAATTACTTTCTCACTAAAATAAATTAATTTTATTAAAAAAATCTTATTTTTTATAATTTTTTGTAAATATATAATAGAAATTTTAAAATATTTATTAAATTTAGTTTCACAAAAAATTCCAAGTTTCTATTTCAACCAAAATAAAAATTTAATTTTAAATTAATAAAAACCTTTTTTTATATATCATTAATCATTAAAAAAAAATCTTTAATTAAGTGATTCCCTTCCGCATCCCAACATTAACTAACTACATTTGAGTTTTAACTTATATGTAGCCATTCATAAAGCTATAAAATATGCTCGTAAAATTGGTGATATCTTAAGATTAAGATTTAGGAAACTTAATATAAACTTTTATATGAAAATGTATATATCAAGCCTTTTTTTTAATATTCTTTCTCGATGAGTA
This sequence comes from Picea engelmannii, assembly GCA_009831015.1. Taxonomy (NCBI): domain Eukaryota; kingdom Viridiplantae; phylum Streptophyta; class Pinopsida; order Pinales; family Pinaceae; genus Picea; species Picea engelmannii. Next base: position 182,292 of record ML776879.1, on the reverse strand, counting down.
CAAGAAAGAATATAATCGAATATGTTCATGTTATTTTCAGTAAATATGATGTTTTGTCTTTAAAAGTATTATAATTGTTTTTAAAATACTTTCTAATGAATACAAATAAGAATAGAATCATATGTATGTTGTTTTTATTAGTCCCTGCCAAAGGGTAGTCCGTGCCAAAGGGATATTATTGTAATGAGTTTTTATTNATATATATATATATATATATATATATATATATATATATATATATATATATATATATTAGTTTTTGAAATTTTGTTGGTTAATATGTTTGAAGTTTTATTTTAAATTTTTCTTCTTTTCATGTTTATAATTAATGCTTATTTAAAATAGTTGACATGACACTGTGACATTATGACATATAATTGTTGTAAAGTACTGATATATCATTGTGAAGTTGTGAAATCAATCTAAGGTACCAGAAAATTATTGCTGGACTATTTAAACCTTATCATACGATTAGAGTAAGCATTTTATATTTCATTAAACAAGTTTGATTAGTTGATCTAATGTCCACGGAATACTTTCTATATCATAAATATTATGATCAATGCATTATATATGAAGTAGAGTAAAACGTTCTTTGCCACAGTTCAAGGGCTTAGTTTAATGAATTTAACAAATTGTTGTAAAATGTTAAGCATGCCATTACTTCTATATTTATAAATACTTAATCCATATATGTCACGACTCGACAAGATGCATGTTCAGATCTTGCAATCATTCATCTCCTGAGGGTGTGCGACATTGTGATGGTTTTTACTTGGTTGTTTGGAAACACTGCGAATACTTCGTCCGGAATACACCTCTTCACCGAGAGCATACCCATACTATGTTCTAGATTACGCGCGGGTCACACTCTTACTCTAGTGCAACTCTTGTATACCTTGACAATCTTTGTTAACAATTTAACACTTCGTCATTTAAGCATACATCCAAGAACATGAGAAACCAAGAGAACAATTGAGAAAACAACAAGATACATACATAGAAATAGTGTGGGTGACATGAACTATGCATAACACTAGGCTACGTCTTTGCTATTGTGAAACATTTACAATATGAGTACTACCGACTAGGTTTACAACTTGGGTAGAGTTACACGACTCACCTCACCTCACCAAGACACTGATGTACATATTTCTCACCCCAAGACTCTCTGTCACAACCTTCTACGGTGCACCTCAAATGTGCACTCAACCACAAACTTGTTTTCCCTTTATTTTCATAGACTTCACCAAATTAACACAAATTTCGTTTATGCTTTACACATGCCTCCAACAGAAATGTGTTTCCAAACTTCCTGAAAATGTCCTAGTGCATCCCACCCTTAGCTACTTTTCTTCCATCTTTGCAACTCTTCCTCAATTATGCCTTACCTCAGAACTTTGCCTTAGACTTTCCCCCTTGTTCTTGCTCTCCAAAAACTTTCCCTCCTTGGTTGTGTTCCCTTCTTCTCTTATAGGGACTCCAAGGGTCACCTATGTGAATTATTGATTCCTTTGGGTGTGTCGCATCCCTTCACGAACCATCACACTCAAAGGGCTTGTCGCAATCCTTCATGGACCTGATGCGCCCGAACTATCCCATGCCCCCATCAACCATCGTGTATCTCGGACTGATGTGACCTATCCTTGGGTGCACGCCCCTTGTCTTGTGCTCTTCCTAGCATCGATCATCATGACTCCTCATGGGTGTGTCGATGGGGTCTTCCAACCCCTTCGTTGTGCCCATGTTGGCGAGGGAAGACATGTCCACTCCTTGGGCATGATCCTAAGTTACCCCACCCTTGCCTAAACATAACTCAAGTCTAAATAAATCATTTTAAGGCAAGTAAGGTGTCTTCCCCCTTGGTGTCGCACATCACCATCGTCCGCCCAAGGTGCCCTTGCTCATACCCACATGTCTTCATTCGCCCAACTGATCACATTCCCTTTGTGTTCTCTTTCTCAACTCATCCCCAAGTCTACCCAAAGAGTGCACATGCTCAGTGGGTGTCATGGGAGACCTTACATCCTCCCCCACTCCAAGTTGTTGCCATCTCGGAAACATCTGTCAATCTCCACGGTGTTTCTGCCCCAATCTTCAGATCACGTCACCACTCAACAACTGTTGTCTCCTCAACTACTATCATCAAGGAAAACTCTCCTTAGGAAGTTCTTCAAAGTGTGCCCAAGTGTTGGATTCTCTCGACCCATGATGGCTTCGATACTTCGACTATGTCGTTTGTTTGACATGTACATTGGGTCCTCTCAAGATCTGAACTAGTTGGGTGATTAATCCAACTATCGTGTTCATCACTAGAGAATGCATGTCTCCACATCCAGCAAACCCTTTTCTATCTACCTCATCGTCATCATGTCCAAATCTTCTTGGTCTTGTTGAGTTGCTCACTATAGCCTCAACATGTTCATCCCACTAAGTTAAACCTCTTTGATTATGGACAAGGTCCTTCCCCTTGTCCCATTCTAGAAAGTCACCTCCACAACCCGTCTTTCATTTCACAACTTCCCTACTTAAGTCTTTTTGTGACACCTCCTCTAGGCATCATCATTCATGTTGCTTGCTCCTAGCAACACATCTCAATATTTCTTCATTTAGTAGGAAGAGTTTACCCAATAGATGCCACCAAGGATATTGGCATAAATCATGTATGACTTGTGATCCATGTGCAAGTATCACAAGACCAATCAAACTTCCTTCGGTGTGCATCCCAAATCCTCAAGTCATTCTGCAGTAATTTGGAAGTTGTATATCCCCATGTCCTTCCTACAAAAGTTCACAATTGGTGCAGGGTATCGGTCTTCAACCCCTACCTATTCCACATTTGTCTCCAAATTTGGTTGAGTAAGTGCCTCCATGCACTGTCTTGACTCAACTCTTGAAGTTTTTGTGGTGGATAACTATGCTACCCAATCCTCCACAACATCCATAACCTCCTATTGATAACTATTCACTTGGTGATGTCCCCCCCGGTTCATGGCAAGTGAAGAGTACAACTGTCTCTAACACTCACGTTCATGGTTCTGTGGGTTCCTAAATCGACCAAACTTCCCCGTGGCTATCTTCATCGAAGTCTTTCTTGTCATCATTTGTTTCTCTTCTTACCCCATACTACTAAGAGATGTTGTGATGTGGATGACTTCTTGTTGTTGTGTCACATTGTAAGTCTTGTATGTGATTCCATTGGCTATGTCTATCAACCTGATCACAAATATCCTAGGTGTTGTCTCAAAGTTTCTTTGTTGTCAGGGTTGTGCTTGGTGTTTTGGCCTCGTACAAGAATACTAAGAGATTTTCATGAATGAGTGGAGATGCTTTGGCAAGTCCGAGGAAGTCCAAGCCTAATATCATCATGTGATATTCCAATGGAGATACCAACATATTCATGTTTCAAAACCACTCCACCACTCTCAATGGTGTTGAACAAACAATCCCTGTCACCGACATCACTACTCACTTCAACACTTTACACGTTCCATTGCAGTTCTTAGGTTTGCGGTGAAGTGATTTTGTGGCTCGTTCGCTCACAAAACCATGGGTTTCCCCTATGTCAACCAAGGCTGCCATCTTCAACCCACTTACTATTGTGTTAACAAAGTAGATTCCTTCAATTGTTTCACTTTGTGAAAATTGTCCTTGACCTCTTGTCTTGAACTCCTGCATGCGTTCCACCAATGTTTATATGACTTCGTTCATCTCTTACATTGGCTTATGCACTTGAACCATCTCTACCAAGGGTCTGGGCTCTTTCACTGTTGGTGTGAGTTGAGCTTCCTCTTTCTCAACCATAGGGGCTTCAACTTATTGACCAATATGTTCTCACGTTCTTTCGTAAAGGGGGTTTTTAAATTGTGAAAAATAAGGTCAATATATTATAGGTATTGGGGGGCGTGTGGTGTATGGGGTCATTTATAAGTATTGGGGGGTATAAAAAGTGACATCTGGTAAAAATAGGGGTTTTTTAATTGGAAAGATGTATTGGGAGGGGATTCAAAAAAAGGATTTTGGGATATATTCTTCAATATCTAGTAAACTTAGGGGTATTCTTTAATATCCCATTAACACATGCACTATGTCATAGGTTCACTAAGTGAGTACCACGTGTTCTCAACCAACATGGGCGACCTTCCTTGCATTGGATAGTACTGCATAAAATGATTTTTCAAACAAGGGTAACACTCAATCAACTTGTCTTTACTCATGAGTGGTCTGGGCCGGTTCTTTGTTGTTGTGCTACCTTCATGTTGGATGCTCTCCTCCTTGAGTTCTCCCAACATTGCCGACATCAAAGTCTTAGTCCTTCTCATCAATGCCTTTAATCTACTGATCTTGGATTCCATCTGTACGTTTAATTCATCCATCATATCCAAAGCCTCTTAGAGTTTCTCGAATTGTTGAGATACATTATCTCTCTTGACCTTACAAGCTTCGTCACTTGCACCATCCATTTCGCTTCTTGACCCATGTCACTTGGCCTTCTCAAGAGTTTTGCGCAACTCCTCCCCATTGTCCCAAGTCTGCAATGAGTTCTGTGGTCATATACACATCTAAGTGCTCGGTTCACCCTCATGAACTATGCTCAAACAACCTGTGATGTAAAAACCCAACTTACCGAACAATTCACCAAGGTCTGCACCCAAATTGTCTCTGCGATCAACTCTGCAACAAGTTTTGTAGTGAAGTTTGTGATGAGTCATATGGTCATCCACCCTGTCCAAGTACTTTGTTCCACCATGAACTCTAATGTTGGCATGTACAAGGGGTGTGCCCAAGTTAACCTTACATTGCACCTGTCAATCGAGAGCCATGTCATGAGCTTTATGCAAAGCTTCTATGATGAGCCAATATGTCAAACCGAACTATTCACAAAGTCTGGGAACATTCCCACTAGACTATCTTTGCAATGAACTATGAAACCAATTGTAATGCACCTCAACACCATTGTTCTAACTGTGATAGTGGTGAAGAGCCAAGTCTACTCTGATACCACCTGTCATGGCCCCACAAAACAACTATTCATATCTTGTGATCGTTCACCTCCTGAGGGCGTGCGACACCATCATGGTTCTTACTTGGCTGCTTGGAAACACCAAGAATACTTCTGATCCAGATTTTATGAGAAGAACAAAATGAATACAGATTATTAACAGGTTCTTAACACAAAATAACAAAGATATAGTAAAACTAGTTTTCTATTCAATAATGAAATAAGTTGAAAACTGTAAAATGTAGCGAAAACAAGCTTGTTGGAATGGTGGCAGCTTATCTCTGAGAAGGGATGTGACGGATGCGCTCATTCATAAGAAGATGATTACAATGAGGGTCTGAAGGCATTTTTGAAATAAGAAGGAATTTCAAAAACCATAGACATCCAAAAACCTAACCCTAGGAGATGAAGTGCCAAAAGTCATGCGGGCCCTGTTTGGGTAAGTTAGTACATCAACTTCCCAGGGTCGTAACTTTTGCACACGAGCTCCTTTTTAGGCATATGATAGCCCGTTGGAAAGGTATCGTTGAGGAGATTCATTTTAGACATAATATAGAAGGAAATTGTATATTGAAAACCTATTTTCCCCCCAAAAAACCATCATTTAAGGCCTCAAAACAACTTCGAAAGTGAAAACTGCTAAAAATAGTAAATTATCAAAATTGCCAGAAAATTGTTTTGAGATATTTGGAAAAGGTGGGTGGCCACCGATATCCATATGGATCAATCCTCCCCCCTTAGGAAGCAATGGTCTCCATTGCTTTGAGGTCCCCCATCAAATGAGGAATCTACTGAATTTGGCCCTGGGTGAGCCACTTGCCTTGGTGCAGGAGCTGCCCTGCTTTGATGACTCAATAAAGTTGGATCCTTTGCTATCGAGTGCCCTTGATATGTGTGTCCACAATATGATCATTGGATGCATGTTGTATGCATTCTGGGTTGAGCTCTGTTGGTGTAAGTTATTCTGCTACTTCTGAGGTGTCCAATAATGGTGGGAAATAAGGGCAAAGGTGATCCACGTTGAACACTGGGTGCAGGCCAAGGAAAGGAGGAATGTTGAGCTCAAAATAATTATCCCCCATGGCCTTGGTGATAGTGTACGACCCATATCGAAGTGGGCAAAGCTTCCGATGGGGTCATGTAAGGCGTTCTTTCTGCAAGTGCAACCAAACTTTGTTGCCCACCTGAAACTTATGTGGCACTCGATGTTGATCATGGCGTTGTTTGTACTTGTCATTGGACTTTTGTAGGATATCCTGAACTTGTTGGCGGATGTGGTGGATCCGCTCAATGAACCAGGTGGATTTTTCAACTTCAGTTGGAGCAGGAGATGAGTCGGTTGAGGTGACCGCAAGGGGAAGTGCAACATCTATGGGACTGTTAAGCCCTAATATTGGCTCGTTACCCCTTAATTGGGGCATATTATTTTAGTAATGTTATTTTATTTATGTCGGCTTTAGGCCATTAGTTGTAATTATACCTCCTAGTCTCCTATATATACCAAGGAGACATTTTCATTTTGAATCATCTTGTACTTGAACATT
>ML776879.1:142356-159850 GCA_009831015.1 Picea engelmannii | reverse complement strand
GTGACACACTCTTTCATCCCATGGCGTTTTAGGAATTGACCAACGCCCAGTTTCACTATGGAGCTCGTGAGAATTTGTTCTTATCTTAGCAATGCTTATTTTTTTCTTTACACTTGGCAAAACAAATAGATAATTTTGATCTTTTAGATTAGAGTTGATTACATCTTTATAATACCTTAATTTTCTTTATTCCTCTAACTCTTTATCACACCACATTTTCTCTTTAAATTTTGATTTGACATTTTTTTTAATAGTATATTTTTTTTGCAAAATGGTTTCTTCCATGATTCCCCAATAGTTTAGCTAAGACCGGACGTCTTTATGCCATCCTCGCTCGAGTCGATGGTGGTTATGACTTGATTTTGAAGAAATTTTAGGTAGCCTCTTATCTTCCATGTTGTTTAACTTGTTATTATACATTAGGTATCTAGTCATAGCCATGCTCTCAATGGGGGAGAGGCTTGTTTCTAAGAGGAGGATGGGATAGGGCATATTTCCTTTAATTTTGAGATTATAGGTTATAAAATTCTTTTGTATTTTCTCTATCTTTCTCCAGGATTCACAAGAGATACTACAGCCCCAGACTTCACATCCATAAAGAATAACATGTGTAACAAGAGTCTCAAAGAGGAGTTTCTTCTTATCCCAACTCCAAAGATTTATGATTGTTTTCAAGCCCATAATAAGCTTTCCATCCCCCAATAATCATTTTCTCAATGCTATAATTCCAATTGAGCTTGTGGTGAATATCAATTCGAAGATATTTGTATGAAGTCACTTCCTCCAAGTTGTTGTTGTCATATACAAAGGTATAAAAAGAGATCTTATTGGATTTAATAATCATGACCTTAGTCTTATTAGTATTAACAATCATACCCATATTGGAGCAAAAATCCTCGACGATTCTTAGTTGGTTTTCAAGATCATGGGGACTCCTTGCCACAAGAACGATATCATTGGCATAAAGAAGAAGATTGATGACTATAGCAGTGAGAGTAGGGCTGACACAACCTATTTTTTCCAAGCATTCTTCTAACTTGTCAATGTATATGCCAAAAAGAGTAGGGGACAAGGGACAACCTTGTTTGACTCCGATATTGCAATTAATCTCTTTTGACCAGCCCTCAATGTTTTTAAACTTATCAATAACGTTCTCATACATCCCTATTGTAGAAGCCCTCAAATCGAGAGGCACTTTGATCTCTTCCAACCTATTCCAAAGTTTTTTCCTAGGAACCATGTCAAAAGCTTTTCTAAAGTCAACAAAACAACACAAAAGATTGGTTTTAGTATTGCGGAACTCTTCTGCAATGATCCTAAAGGTAACAAGATGGTCCACAATTGAATGATATCTCCTAAACCCAGCCTGGCCTTTGGCTCTTTTACCATGACTTTCTAGCCAAAGGCTAATCTTCTTTTCCAAAATAATTCCATAAAGCTTGGCTAAAATCGGGCTAATCATAATGGTCCTATAATTAGAGGGAATGTTTCTATCCCCATTTTTAAAAACATGAACAATGAGGCTTTGCGTCCAAGGTTTAGGGAAGCCCTGCTTAACTGCTAAATTGAAGAGCTTGTGTATGTGAGGGACAAGGATTGGCCCTCCGATTTTAAAAATTTCAGCTTGGTAGCCTTCAATGTCCTTAGCTTTCCCATTTGTGAGCTTCTTAACCCCAAATTCTATGTCATCTAAAGAAAACACTTCTTCCCTTTTAGGGACGATAGGAATGGTGTCCATGAAATTAGGGAACTCATAAAGACTTTTAAGGTAGGAATTCTAGTCCCATAAGGGAATCCTATTATTTTCTTTAGTATTGAATTTTAGAATTTGGCTCCAGAACTTCTTAGGATCCAGCTTATATAGTTGTGAAAGTTCCTCTTGCCTTTTATTGACATAGTATATTTTTTTCCTTTTAATTAGGGTTTTGTACATATTGATCTTATTGAGTTTTAAGGGCTCATTAAAAGCATCCCTAATGTATTTCCTAGCAATTTTACATTCTTTATCATACCAAGGGTTGGTCGTTCTATTATTCTTTTTATAGGACACCGCGAAAGAGAACTTGTTAATAGAAGTGGAAAGGGTAGTTGTAAAATTATGATAGAGTTCTTTAATGTTGTCCTTATAAGTTAGGAGGTTTAATTTACTATTTAAATCCTTTAAGAAAATGTCAACTTTACTTTTGTCAAAGCGCAAATTCCTTTGATTATCAAAATTCTCTTCAATGGTGCTCCTGTGCATGGAAAATTTTAGATTTAGGGTTAAAGGTTTATGATTAGAGTCAGGCTCATGGTCATTTAAAAGGTCAAAATTTGTTATTTGGTTGGAAACGAGGATATCAGATATCACATAATCTACAACACTACTACCTAGCCCATGAATACAGGTCATCTGGTTGGAGTTTGGCCACTTCATTAATCCATTGCAAATTATTAGGTCTTGAGAGCTACATAGCTTGACCAACTTAGTACCAAACAAGTTCTCAATTAGGTCTTCAGAGCTTCTTTTGTAGCTATTAGATAAAACAAGGTCCTCATCTAGCCATAAAGGATTATGGTTGGACTCATTACTTAAAAGACTAGCTTGTTTAGTTGCAGTTCTAGCATTAAAGTCTCCTAGCAGGAGGATATTGCCTTCATTTTTCAAATTATAAATATCTTGTTCTAAATTATTATAGGGACAATTTTTATCTAGATTATTTTTCTTATAAAAAGTAGAATTAATAGGTGCAAAATAACAAATTGCTATATACATCTTCTTAGCATTAGTGTTTGAAATTTCTATCAAAATGTATTGATTAAGAAGGTCAATCTTATGAAGTTGAATGTGAGGAGAAACGCTCTTTCTAATATAACAAGCTATGCCTCATATACCTCTACGGTGAGGGTTTTTGTTCCATGCTGACCATAAGAAAAATCCTTCCATGCTAGGGACCTTAGATTCCTCATGCTCCCAAGTTTCAGCTAGATAGATAATATCAATATCACTCGGGATCCAACTTATCATAGGACCTTTGCGCCATGGAAAGCCACAACAATTCCAAAAAAGGATCACAAGTGTCCCAAATTCTTATTTATTATTATCCTTCTGGTCTCTGTCCCTAAAAATAGCTTTTCGATTTCTAATTATTTCCCATTTTGCTTCTTTCTTGGCTTCTTTTACCTTTTGAACTTCCTTCCTTAATTCAACTTGGTCTTCGGGAATGAGGTCTTCATTTATAAATATTCCTGGTCCTTTTAAGCTCAAAGATTTACTAAGTATGCTATATTTATGGTCATTACAACTTACTTTGACACATATCAACCTAACTTTGTGATCAATTATTTTTCCTAGCCTCTAAATGATTCTATGAGGCAAGTTGTATCAATTTGTGATTTATTTTTTAATTCTTCTTTTACTATTGCTAGTGTATCCTCCTCTTGTTGTTATTTTATGCCAAAAATTATAAGGTTCAAGGTTATTTTGTTACGATCATGGTCTAGTTCGGTTAGCTTATTCATTTCCTCTTTGATGGGTTTGATATCCAATTTGTTTTACATATTACAGAGGGTCAAATTTTTGGTTAGTTTTTCTTCTAGCTCTTTAATCCTATCTCTCAAGTTGTGGTTTTCTTCAACCCCTCCTTCTTGGGTTGATTGTTTATGTTTTTCCATTTCTTGAATTCTATCATTCATTGTTTGCAATTCCCTCTTGAACCCTAAGAATATATCCTCTATTTAAATTTGAATTGTATCTTTAATTTTTTTTTATCAATCATTGCCTCTAGCTCTATTTGGAGTTTTATGTCTCTTTCTTCATTCATTTTTTCTGATGTTTCTAACTCTATTTGGATTTTGGCATCTCTCTCTTCTCTTATTTTTTCTACTGATTCCGTATAATCGTAAAGGATTTCTAGGGTGATTTTGGGGGGCCTTCCCTTGTTAGGATGAGTTTTTGGAATAGGTGGTGGAGTGCTCATATTGAAAAGAAGAGAAAAAAAGATGTAACAATTATTATTATGGATTGACTTTATCTCTCAAATCATCAATACATTAATGTGTAATGTATTAATGTAATGTGTTAATTAATTAATTAATGCATTAATAATGTAATTAATTAATTAATTAATTAATGCATTGATAATGTAATGTATTAATTAATTAATTGATTAATATATTAATAAAGTCTTAGTACATTAATGTATTAGAATAATACATTTTTTTTAACAAAAACTCAGAAATTATATTCATTAAAAAGGTGTGTTCAAGACCACTGAGAACATGAGGATAGTTTCATAGTTTCAAAAAAACCGGCTTAGCTATGCCCAACAAAATTCTTGCCCTCTCCCCATATCTATCCATATCTTAATTCTACTTCTAAACTAAAAAGAATAGATGCAGTAATAAACACTGTAAATATAGATACTGAGACAAAACATAGACAAAATTACAACATTAAGAAACTAATTACCATTTCCATGTTGCATATCATCCTTTCCCTACTAATATTAGTCCTTCAAAGCTGTCACTAGAACATTGAGATTCCATAATTGGAGCCACAGAGGCTCCTGACTCGACCCTTACACTTCCAACTAAAGAATTTTTCCTATTGATCATGACTCTCTATGCCCACTGCAATTACAACCCCTCATTTTGATTCCTCAACGCATCGAATTCATCCTAGACTTGGCCTATTAAAGTTTGTGTTGAGCTAGATTTTCCAAAGCATATGATACTTTCAAGATAAGAGAACAAAATTGGATATATAACAGTTGATGATCCTCACACTCAGTCACGTCCAAATATTCATCTAGGAATTGAGATTTATCCCTAAATTCCATGTCCTGACTATGCAAGGAAATATATCAATTCCCTAGTAAATTAAGGATGGCGATAGTCGCTAGTGATGATAGAGTTAATATGAAAACCAAAGTAATCCAATAGGATCAAAAAGGGCCACTTCACACTGGAGAAAGAACCCAAAAGAAACTGCAATTCTTAAATTTTGAGCAAAAAAAACCTTCCCAAATACATACCCCATCTGTTGAAATGATGATTGGGCACCCACCTGTGAAGACATATAAATAACAAAGGTATCTCAAAGAAAAGTGACGGAAGAACTCACCCATCAATTTTCCAATGCAACCCCTGAAGACTCATCAACCATAAAACTCCCCATAATGCTTATGATGCCATTAATATACGAAATGAACCAGTTGCAATGAATATTAAAAAAAAAATGTACCTGGGTTACCTGGATCTGTTGATTTCTCCCTCACACCATTTCCAAATTCATGTATATGTTGATGAACTAGATTTATAAATGGAACAAAACAAAATATTGATGTATATAAAATAAAACACAGAGATACAATAAAACTTGACTTCTATTAATAAAGAGAATATGTTGAAACTGTAAAAATGCAGACTGAAACAAAATTTATCTAATGGTGACAACTTATCTTTGATAAGAGATGTGATGGATATGCTCATTCGCAAGAATGTGAGTACAATGAGGCTTCAAAGGCCTTTTTAACATAAAGAATAAATGATAAAATCCTAAACATCCAAAACCCTAACCTTGGGAGATGAAACACCAAAAAGTTTGTGGGCCCTGATAGTGTTAGGGACCTAACCTCCCTAACCCCTCACGTAGGTAGAATAATATAATTCCATGTAATAAAGGCCAATATTAATAAGGCCTAGCAATAAGGAAGAATAAGTCAAATATAAGAAGACCTAATAGAAGCTTCCGCTTCTAGAAAGATCTTCCTCTAGATTGTTCTTTTCGATAGATAGATTTAGTATAAATAGGAGTAGAGGGTATGATAAATCTTGTCTTGGAGATTATTGTAATAGAGATTTGCTCTGCTATAGGTTGCTCCCTCGAAGAGGAAAGTGAACATTTCTATCATTAATCAAGATGCTCTTTCTGGTGTTATTATGGTATTGTTTTAGTTATATCATTGTTGGTCTACCATTTCTATGCTAATATATATATTTTTTGCATACTATTTTATATCTGGAATACTACAAGTGGTATCAGATCACCTTCCTCGGCAAAAATTTGTGGGTTAATTTTTTTTTTCAAGGTAGAGACGTATTCTGACGTCTTAAAGCTACAAAGATCTATCATTCAATGCATAAATATGTGGTTATGTAAGCATACATGCATGAACTACAAGTGGTTTTTAAGTGAAAATCTATTGGCCACCCTTGTAACCCTTGTTGGTACCCCTTTGAGTGGTAGTGCATCAGACAACACATGTATATGGATAGGCCTAGATATCCTGAATCCCTCCATAGATAAATCGATCAGCCTCCTGACTGCTATAGTTCCACCGAGAACAACACTTAGGAAGATACTCTCTAGTACATGGGTAGTCTGGTAGTACGACTAAGGGAACTATCTATCCTCCTTAGTTGGTTCCCTGAGACATTGGTCTGAGTACTACTATTGGACCCCACACGTATATCTGAGAGCTATAGCACAAGGAAAATACTTGTCTGTAGAAAACATGAATATCCTACCCTTGGTGACATAAACAAAAACATAACAAACAAGATCTATTGTTGCACAACTGTTCCTTCTGCATTTTGATTACATAATTACTACAACTTTCTCCCTATTAATTATTTGGGAATTTCTTCACTGCAGTATTCTTCAGGTTGGAGTATAACTCCGCAGGAGTTTAAAAAAAAGTACAGTGGTCCCTTTGACACACTTATTTGGGACATATCCTAGTGGGTTTCTCTCTTCACCCTGATTCCAGTGATACCTATCCTTTTTAACAAAAACAATTTTGTGGACCCGATCCTTCTCTGACACCCTTATTTGGCCCCTATCCCATTGGATCCTCCTTTTTGCCAAGATCCCAGTGGTACCTATCATTTGACACCCTTCTTCTCAGTGGTCCCACCCACCCCTCCAGACCCCTTTTTCCTCCCCTATACCATTTTCCTGCCCATTTTTCCAAATGGATACCACACGATCCTAAGAACTCAATACCTTGATTGCTAACACCCACCAGAACAAAAAAAGACATAAAGAATATCAATGAAAACCCTAGCTCAATCAATTCAGCTATTCAAGTCCTCTAGGAACAATGTGCCTACATAAAAGACCTCAAAGACCTCAAAACCACCTTTGAAGACTTCATGGGTTGTTCCCAGAACCCTTCCTTTTCTGAACAACCATATTATCAGGATGGCCATGAATCTTACCATTACCAAGGTCCTCATACTACCCAATTTTCTTGAGACCTCTGACCTCCTAGAATTTAGGTGAACAAATTTGATGGATCTGATCCCACAGGATGGGTCACCCAAACATAACATTATTTCTCTTTGCATGGAATTACTGATGATTTATCCAAGCTTCATTATGGTGTCATACATCTAGATCTGGGATGATGGAAATGGTGGCAATGGAAAAAAAAGGAACGCTAAGGGTATGTTTCTCGTAAACAGTTTGTGGTCAAACTTTATGACCACTTTGACTCTAAAACCCACCATTTAGGTTGTTTGACCAAGTTAAAGCAGTCTGGAACAATGTAAGACTTTATTTCCACACTCAAGCACTTGGATTTCATAAACGAGGGCATGTCAGATGATTTCTTTAGGGAATGATTTAGCAATGGCCTCAAAGATGAAATTTGTGCCCATGTTCTCATGGCACACCCATAGACTTGGTTGGAATCCACTCAATGAGCCAAGGAAGCACAACAGATTGAATCCTCCCAGACCTGTAAACCCTCCTTTCCTCCTCACTCTAAACCCACCAATTATGCCCTTCCTGCAACTCCCCTCAAGATCCAAAAATTAACTAGGACTGAAATGGTTGAACGTAAACTCAAGGGACTTTGTTATAATTTTGATGACAAACATTTTCCTAGGCACAAGTGTAAGGAACATAATCTTTTTATGGCCATGAATGAGAATATTTCTGAATAATATGTGGTTGTTCCTCCTATGGAGGAACTACCACCACCGTCTGATATGACCCCACCCTTTGATCCACCAGATGTTGAACCATTGATTTCACTTAATTCCCTCACTAGATTCTCTGCTCCCTATACTCTCAAATTAATTGGTTACATCAAAAATACGGAATTCATCATACTTGTGGACAGTGGTAGCACCTATAATATTATTCATCGTCGCATTGCCCAAGAATTCAATTGTTACATCCACGTTGTCAATAATTTTCAAATCATGATTGCTAATGGAGGTTCCATGAAATATGGGGGACAATGTGAAAATGTGTGACTCCAAATTGGTCAGTATCACCTAAAATACCATATGTTTTCTATAGACATGGGTGGTTGTGACATTTTTCTTGGTGTCGAATGGTTACACACTGTAGGCCCCAATCTCATGGATTTTAAGGAATTAACCATGCAATTCCAACATGAGGGACAACAATATAAGTTCCAAGGCATCACAACAAGCTCCCCTGAGATCATTCAGGCATTATAGCCCAACTCCACTCCATTCATTATTTTGAGACACCTTCTATGCATCCCGACCTCCAATCTATCCTCTCCCACCACCAAGTTGTTTTTACCACTCCCAACGAACTTCCCCCTTCCCATGGAGTCCATGATCATTCCATCCCTCTCATCCCGGGAAATATTACTCCCAATGTTCGACCTTATCATCATCCCTTTTCCTAGAATAATGAAATTGAGAAAAAATTTCATGAATTGATAGAAGCAGGTGTTATTTGTCCCAATACTAGCCCCTATTCTTCCCTTGTGCTCATGGTACTCAAGAAAAAAGGTACTTGGTGCATGTGTCCTAATTTTCGCGCCCTCAACAAACTCACAATCAAAGACAAATTACCCATTCTTGTCATTGCTGACCTCTTGGATGAATTGAATGGTGCTCAATACTTCACCAAACTGGATCTACATTTTGGCTACCACCAGATCCATATGAAAGAAGAAGACATTCCCAAGACTGCATTTTGCACTCATGAGGGTCATTATGAATTCTTGGTAATTCCCTTTGGATTGTGTAATGATCCTTCCACTTTACAAAGTCTTATGAATCATGTCTTCCATCCTTTTCTCCATCATTTTGTATTATTTTTATTTGATGATATTCTCATCTATAGTAAAACTTGGCCATCCCATCTCTCCCATGTGAATAAAGTTCTCCATCTACTCTCTAAGCACCAACTTTTCCTCAAATAATCTAAATGTGACTTTGGTGCCTCAAAAGTGGAATACTTGGGTCATATTTTTGGCAAGGATGGTGTCCAAGTGGATCCTAAGAAAATTGAATCAATGCAGGATTGGCCTCACCCTAAAAATATTAATATATTACGTGGTTTTATGGGTTTAACCGGCTATTATAGGAACTTTGTTCCAAATTATGGAAAAAATGTTGCTCCTCTCACTTCTCTCCTTAAAAATAATTCTTTCACTTGGACTTCAGCTACAGATCATGCCTTCCAAGCCTTGAAATATGCTATGTGATCGACCCTTGTCCTATTACTTCCATACTTCACAAAGAAATTCATATTTGAATGTGATGCTTTCGGGAAAGGAATTGGATCCGTCCTCATGCAAGATGACAGGCCTTTGGACTTTACTAGCAAACAAATTTCAGAGAAACATTTGGGCCAATCCATTTATCAAAAGGAAATGTTATCTATTATGCATGATGTGGATATCCGGTGTCCTTATTTATTAGGTCAGTGCTTCCAAATCAAAACAGATAATCATAGTCTCAAGTATTTCCTGGAACAAAGAATTTCATCCCCGACGCAACAAAAATGGGTGACCAAGGTATTTGGATATGATTATGAGATAATTTACAAGAAGGGAAATGAAAATGTAGTGGTCAATGCTCTTTCCCAGAAATATGAAGAAGACAGGTCCCTTTTCTCCCTCTCCTTCATTGTACCAGATTGGCTCCAAGCTGTTCATCCAGAATGGCTGCAAGACCCCAAAATTTATAGCATACTCCACCAATTGCAACACAATTATTTAGTTTCTCCAGGCTACTCTTGGAAGAATGAGGAGCTTCACTATAAAGGTCGTTTGTATTTATGCAAGCAATAAAAAATTAAATCCATAGTGCTTTCTGAACTTCATTTCTCACCCACAGTTGGGCATTTGGGGTTTATGAAAACCTATTAACGGGTCAAATGTTATTTTTTCTGGGATGGAATGAAACAAGATGTCCACATATTTCTGGATGAATGTGAGGTCTATCAACGCAACAAGGGAGAAACTGTCAAAGCTCTATGCATACTCCAACCACTTCCGATTCCCCCTACTATTTGGCAAGATATTTCTATGAATTTCATTGTGGGATTACCTAAATCTAGAAATAATTCATTCATCATGGTGGTCGTAGATCGTCTCTCCAAATATGCTCATTTTTGTGCTCTTCAACACCCATTCACAACCTCCACAATGGCTCAAACATTCATGGATAATATCTTCAAGATTCATGGAATTCCTAATTGTGTTGTCTCTTACAGAGATCCCACTTTCACCAACAATTTTTAGCAAGAATTGTTCAAGCTACAGGGCATCTAATTGCATCTCAGTATTGTCTATCACTCCTAGATGGATGGCCAGACTGAATTTTTCAACAAGTTTTTGGAAACATATTTGAGGTGTTTTTCATCTGAGAGGAAAAAATGGTGGGATCAATGGTTACCCCTAGTTGAATGGTGGTAAAACACATATTACCATAAAGTTACTCACATGACTCCTTTTGAAGCAGTCTATGGCCAAAATCCCCCATCAGTTCTCTAATATATTCCATGGGTCTCAAAGGTTCAGGAGGTTGACAAAAATATTATAGTCCAAGAGGCTATTCTTTGTGCCCTCAAAGACAATTTGGTCATGGCTTAGAATTGCATGAAGCAAAAAACAGATCAAGGTCATTCTGAACGACATTTTTTTGAAGGGGACCATGTGTTTCTTCAACTACAACCTTATAATCATACTTAACTGAAAGCTGACCACTATCAGAAACTTGCACCCAAATTTTATGTTCCTTATATATTTCTCAAGCCTATGGGATCGGTGGCATATTAGTTAGCTCTACCTAGTCAATCGAAGATACATCCTATTTTTCATGTTTCCCTCTTAAATAAGGTGATTGGAACTAAGTTCCAAACACAAACTAGTCTCCCTGAGTTGGATGAAGAAGGTTCCATATGGTTTCAACCACAAGCAATCTTGTCCCAACGAGAGTGTTGTCTCCATCAACACACCATCAAGGAAGTGTTATTCCAATGGAAAGATACAACTCTAGAAGATGCCACCTGGGAGCCAACCAACATTATACAACAATTTCCTCATCTTAAGCCTTGAGGACAAGGCTATTCTTCAAGGGTGAGGGCATGTTAGGGACCTAACCTCCCTAACCCCTCACATAGGTAGAATAATATAATTCCATGTAATAAAGGCCAATATTAATAAGGCCTAACAATAAGGAAGAATAAGTCAAATGTAAGAAGACCTAATAGAAGCTTCCGCTTCTAGAAGGATCTTCCTCTATATTGTTCTCTTGGATAGATAGATTTAGTATAAATAGGAGTAGAGGGTATGAGAAATATTTTCTTAGAGATTATTATAATAGAGCTCTGCTCTGCTTTGCTGGAGGTTTCCCCCTCGAAGAGGAAAGTGAACATTTTTATCATTAATAAAGGTGTTCTTTCTGGTGTTATTCTGGTATTATTTTGGTATTGTTCTGGTTATATCATTGTTGCTTTGCCATTTCTATGCTAAAATATTTGTTTTCTGCATACTATTTCATATCTGGAATACTACAAATAGGGGCAGTTGATACATCAACTTCTCAAGGGAATAACTTTTGCATATGATCTTTTTTTAGGGCACTTGATACACCATTGGAAAAGTATAGCCAAGGAGTACATACCGTTTTTCCTAGCATCTTCCTGTGGCTACATGCTAAGCAATGTTGAGCTGAAAAATGTCATTTAGGGCTTCAAATGGCCCCAAAAGTTTGAGACCTGAAAAAATGTAAAAAAATGGCCAAAATGGAAATTGTTCTTTGAGCTAGTGGAATAGATGGGTGGCCACCAATATCCTCCTGGATAAACTGATGACATCTCCCATGATTGCATGCTTCCACTATACTTTCCGTGCATCCCCAATTTTTGTGATCATGCCTGTACAATCCACCTACATGAAATCCATTGCATTACTCCTGAGATTGTACCACCCTCATTTTGTTTACTTGGTCTGATCCACCACCCACGTGCTAGAGTTATGCACCACCCTTTCATCGTAAACTTTTATCTTGTTGATGCATGCATGACAAGATATATTTGAACCTCCCTTCTACAACTTTCACACAGAATGAGATTTACCACGTGTTGAATCAGAACTATGTCAACGATGGAAGACATGAGGTCATGGGGGAGTTACCATGCTCTTTGTTCATGCTACCCCCATGAAACCATGGGTATTTCCTATGGCCTTGTTGGCCATTTCTTTGTCTTATGAATTATGTTGACGAAATGCATGATAGTATTGGAATTTAAGATTTCGTAATGAGAGTCGAATACAATCAATTAGAATCTTTATATGAGTATCCTTTGGAGAGGAGAAATAATTGATATATCTAATTGCATTTTTAGGGTCCCCAACTGTAACACCCATGTTTCCCCCAACCTGTAATTAATTGTAATTTATGATTTCCATGCAATGGATTGCAAATATTGTAAATGTATTATTGTTTAATTGTAAACGCTGAAAGTTGACTCATGGTTGAAGCCTTAAAGTACTGGCCATGATATCACTAGAGGAATGAGGGAAATTTTTATTAAGTTAAAGGACCACAAGCCCCCTTGCATAATATTAATTGGAAACATTTATATTATTTTCCATTATCCCGAATAACAAGACGAGTTAGTTAATGAGGAGGGGTTGGTAGTTGAACAACCAACCACCCCAATGAATGGATGTATGGAGCGTTGGAAGAAGGGAAAGGAAGCGATCATTTAGAGGATAGTAGGAAATATCACCATGAGTCCCTAGGATTGACCCATGAGTTTCCTTCTAAAAGAAGAAATAGAAGGACAGGTCAAGAACATTCCTAATTCATTTGTGCAACTTGAATATGGAGGGGGAAGAGAGAACTAGAAGGGGGTTTGGGGCTCCAATGAAGATAGATTCTGAAAGGAATGCATGAGTGTGTGCAATAGAAGAGTTAGAGAACCTGTAGAAGAGTTGGGAGCTGGAGCATAGAAGACCTGAAACTCGGCCTGAGCTAAGAAGTCCAAGAGCTTGATGTTAGGAAGGCATCTGATAAACCTTGCAGGGGCCTAGGCTATATGGGTGCAAGGAAAATATCTACTTAGAGTAGAGTGAAGGAGAGTAACCTTCAAATATTACTGAGAATATGATATAGACTCCCCAGTGATATCATGGCTTGGCATGGGGGTGGCCAGAATGATAAAAGTGAATGCATCTGAGCTTACAGTTGGGTGGAAAGGCAAACACCCACAGTTAGTTGGCCGACTATCAACTGTAATAGATAAGTATTTCATAGACTCTGTGTAATAGAATTGAATTGCATGATTGTACTTGCGCTATACATATACATACTTGATTTATAGTGATGATGCTTATTATATTTGAAAACTCCCACGTTTAAGTAAGATTAAGATGGCAAGAATGGTATACTCCCTGCACAAATAAATACAAGAGTTCTATAATGTTTTGAGATAAAAGGAATGAACTTAATCTTATGATTCCCACGTGCTCAATATATATATATATATATATCATTGTGATGGGAAAAATGTGAATGGAATCTAGGATCGTAAGTTAATAGTTGAATGTAAGGGAAAGAACCCAAAGAAAAATCCTTGAATTGTCTAAGTCTTGAATCGGAGGAAAAAAAATGTTTTAATCTTCAAGGCGGAGTGAATAGATCCAAACCCTTTATCGAATAAGGTTAACATGCCTATATAGAATGTACCTGAGTTAATTTGGATCGTTAATCATGGGTTAACCAAGCATTAACCTCTATCATAGATCTTTGTGGTCTTGTTTAAGCGATATTTGGGGAAGAGGTAATGTCAACATGATGTACCATGCTGACCTGGAATGTTGATGTGTCCAGAGGTTTATAGGTGTCAGTCTGTAAATGGAAACAGGTATTTCGTTGGTGGGCCATAGTGTAGGCCCTTGGGTGAACTATGTCTTAGACCTTCATTTTAGTCTTGGACGTCAAACCCAAAAATTTGAAAGATCTCGATCATTGATCGTAGTGAATCTAGGATGTGATCTTGATTGTTGATCGATGTGGAATCTCTTACACATTGACGAGAGGATGGACGACATCATGCTGATGTCACGAGACTCCAAGTATGAGGAAGCCACATGGAGACTTGTATTTGGTCGAGGTAATAAGGAGTGGGTCCCTATCGAGTTTAAGGGTTGGGAAAGTGAGATGAATGGGTCCACAAGTCCACCAACCCATGAACCCAATAAACTCACAAAATAATCTAAGTTTTGATACTTCTCGGATGGAATTATGGAGGAGAGGTACATAATTGTACATCTACAAGTCCACGAGTCTGCATAGGTGGAAAAGTGGCTAAGTGTTGAGACTCTTTGGACAAACTTATGAAGGGAAGAATTATGCATTCATGATTTGTGATTTTGTGAGTCCACATAGATGGAAAAATAATCTAAGTGTTGAGACATTTTGGGAAGAATTATGAAAGGAAGAATTATGCATTCATGAGTCTGCGAGCCCACATAGATGGAAAAACGACTAGGTGTTGAGGCTTTTGTACAATATTATGAAGAGGAGGTACAAAATTGTACGTCCACGAGTCCACGAGTCTGGGTATGTGGAAAAATGGTTAAATGTCGATACTTCTCGGATGGAGCTATGAAAGGATGCTTATAGACTTTTGACCTCATGAGACCGCGGAGGTGAAAAATGGTTAAGTGTCGATACTTCTTAGACAGCCCTATGAAAGGATTCTTATAGACTTGTGCATCCACGAGTCCGTGAGTCTGTGAATTTGAAAAATGGGTAAGTCTCGAGACTTCTCGAATGGACCTATGAAATGATGGTTATATAATTATGCATCCACAAGTCCATGAGTCTACGAAGATGAAAAAAATGGCTAAGTAACGAGACTTCTCGGGTGGAATGATGAAAGGAAGCTACATAGTTATGAGTCCGTGAGTTCGCAAGTCTACCACCCACAATAATGCATCAAAAGAAGGTCTGAGCGGTGATGGTTGTAGGTCTGCATGGACTGAATCTCCACCATCGAAAGCTAGGCTAGTGTCACGTCAGGACTAGGGTGTCTCACCATGTCATATTGGCATGATCAATGACACAACACGTGGATTCCACATGGTAGTAAGAGAGACATTTTCTATGTAAACCCAAGAGCTTTGGAAGGTCATACCTTTCATTCCAGATCTCAATCCTGAGTGAATTTACCATCGAGTATGTTACAAAGTAGTATTAGATCAGGCTACAACACTAGGCTTGGATGGGCCATAGATTAGTCATAGGACTAGTATATCAAAATTTAGAGGAGTTTGTTTAAAGGTGTTTCTACCTTTAAAGGGTTATTCTTTATCTCCATGAGTTCCTTGAGGATGGAGGATAATAGAGTGAAATTGCACCTTGGAAACCCTAGTTGAATTAAAACAAGGGAAATTAAATTATCCCTCTGCCAAAGTGATGACTACTCTTAGAGGAGTGGGAATATGATGATAGGTATTATTGGTAAACCTGAATGAAAATGGAAGAGGTGGCATAAATTCTTCTATGAATTTTCCTAAATCTAGACAAGAGACATGAGTTGTGTTGTTTTATTAAGTATAATAATGTCTAACTACTAGGTCAGGAAGAGTATCTTGTAACCAAGATGGTTGATTATATAAGGGTTAATACCCTTATGTAAAATTCCTTGTGCTTAAAGGAAATTGGTATGGATTGATAAAATCTATAGGAGTAATAATTACTTCTTTAATAAAATATTAAACCCTGTATATGTGTATGATCCCTCACGATCAGAGGACTAATGGAAAATTTGTAAGGCCAAATTTATTTGACCCATAATGAATGGAGAAAATTGTTGTTAGAGAGTAATCTAGTTGAGCAATTAAAAAGGAGTCCTTTGGACTGTTGCTAGACCGCCTGGAAGAGATAAAGAGGTATGAACACATAAACAAGTTTACGATACACATGACTATAATAAGAGAATGTATATACCTATTAATCTAAGGGAATGTTTGTGCATGCGAATACAAATGGAAGACAATTGGAATACATCTTCACTGTAGGCATGGGTAAAATGCTTGGTGCACGAGGATATGTCGGAATGCATATGGAAAAGATTGAGCATGCGCAAAACATGCATATATGCTTATTAAAATATTATTGGATGTAAATATGGTGATGACATGGATCATATGGTTAATGATGATCTAGGTATAGAAGCTTAACTAAAATGTTGATGATATTGATTACATATTACTCTATGAGAATAAAGAAGAAGGGTTAATGAACTGTGGATTCCAAATGGGGTAAAGGAAGTGATGGGGCATTTCTAGATGACCAATGGACCAAACTAACATCCAGAGGTGGATGGTAGCCATAAGAATATGGATTGGTGTGCTTAAGTGGTAGTGAGAGGGAATCTAGAAAAAGGATTCCTTTGATAAAAATGTTTGTTGACCAAGAATGGTTCAACAAAGTTACTGACTTAACGAGAACTGTGACCTCAAAACGAGAACACAACCCATATTTTTTCCAAAAAAACATGAAAATCAACCCCCAAATTGAAAAGTGGTGCTACCGGTAGCACCATTTTTTCAAATGGGGTCAAAATTACAACATTTTTCAACCATGGCCCTCAAAACTCAGACAATAGATCAAAAAAACCTTAAAATCAACACCTAAATAAAAAAATGATGTTCATAAAACAATTTTTTTTTTCAAAACCTTAAAATTATAGCTAATTACGACCTATTTGAAACTATGGCCTTGACAACAGATCCATAAGAAAATAAAAAACCCAAATTTGGATCCTAAATCGTCACTTGAAAAATTTATTTTGTAATTTGTTTTTTGAAATTTATATTAAAAAACAAATAAAGAGAAAATAAAAAGTCTTGACAATTTATTTATTTATTTTTTAAATACATAAAAAAAACATAGTTAAAAAAAATTGAAAAACCAATATATATAACCATAGAAACTAAAAGTAAATGAAAAAAAAAAATTAAAAATTTCTTGGAAAACAAAGTTTTTTTTTTTAAATTAATAAAAAAAACCCTTAAAATGATAAAAAAACACAAAAAGAAAGAGACAAAGAAAAAACAATAAAAATGTTAGAAAAAAAGGAATTTTGAAACAAAATTCAAAAATATATAAAAATAAATAAACCAAAAACCACAAAAATTCCCTAAACTAAAACTTTATTTTAAAAAACATTAAAAAAAAAAATTAACACAAAATTCATAGCATTTAAAATAATATA
>ML776879.1:123643-141435 GCA_009831015.1 Picea engelmannii | reverse complement strand
CTACATATATGTAAATGTACATGTACATGCTTAAATGTATGATATGAATGCTAGGATAAGTGAAATATGAGGCAAGATTTGTACTTGCCAAATCGAAATAATGTCATGGATGCATGGCTGACCCTATGATGGAAGGGTATGATTTGTCTTGTTGAAATAATAGATTGAGGGGAATGTGTTCCATTTTTCCTCAGGAAACACTATTGTACATTGAGGAAAAGGTAAATGCACATGGTGATACGGATTTATGAGCGGAACAAAATGAATAACGGATTGAATACAATAACACAGAGATACAAAGAACAACAAAAAATATGTAGTGAACAATAACCTCTATTGAATAAATGAAATAGGCTGAAACTGTAACACTGCAGAATTGAAAACAACTTGCTCGAATGGTGGTAGCTATCTCTGAGAAGAGATGTGGCTGCTACGGACATCCATTTGAGTAGAATCATTACAATGAGGCTCCAGAGGCCCTTTTATCATTACTCACGAATTAAAAAATCCTAGACATCCAAAAACCTAACCCTAGGAGATGAAACACCAAAAGTTATGTGGGCCTCGATGGGTAAGTTGGTACCCCAACTTCCCAGGGTCGTAAATTTTGCATATGACATCCGTTTTAGGTGTGCGATATGCCATTGAAAAGGTATTCTGAAGAAATACATATTATGCCGTCAAACTCTGACTCTATATATAGTTTGAATGTGGCAAGAAAAAAAACACTATTTAGGGCCCCAAAACAACCCTAGAAGTACAGAAAGATATGTTGAAATGAAAACTTCCAAAATAAGCTAGTTGGATTAGGTGGGCAGCCACCAGTCTCCACATGGAAGATGTGTAGGGCTTCATACAACCACATAAGTGTAGAATCCACAATTACAAATAAGTACAAAAGAATGTGTTGAACTAAAAATAGTCAAGAGGAGCCAGTTGGAATAGGTGGGTGGCTATCAATATCCACCTGGATCACAAGGATGCTATGTTTCCATTATAAAAGGAAACATGATTATGATTTTAAAGACTGCATATGAATGGTCAAGAATAATCATGAACAAATTAATTTTCAATAGATAAGGAAACGAAACAATAAAGTGTTTCTACGGTGGACACCCACACCATATGCTAAGGCATGTAATTAAAGTACAATGAAAGCAAATTGACAGAATAAAAATGCATGTGTGAGTGCCCAATCTAAATGCATAATAAATATGCATGTTGATAATTCCTCATGGAATATTAGGTAATATTTTGAGATGACAAGCAGAGTCTAACTCAAAAACTGAGGTCATGTTAGATCATTTGGATATGAAACAACAGAGTCGCATGTTGATGATGTTTCTATGGATGAACTCTGTAAAGAAATCTACCATGAGAACATAGCTATAACCTTAATGATTTTTGAGATCTTAACAGTGGTATGCAAAACCTATTTATATAAGAATCCTAGATTACATTTTAAAATATCATGCATGATTACCAAGACATGCAGACAAATGAGGACCAATATAAGCTTTAGTTGGGAAATGTGAGGAATGCACAAGTTTATGATTCATTATGAACAATAAACTTGTTGATGCAGCATGATGAATTATCCAAGAAGGTCAAGTTGAACATAACTAAGACTGCTCAAGAGATAGAAAAAGCAGATCCCAGAAGGGATAAATTGTAAAAGCAAAGAAGGAGAAAGTGATTAATACTTCTCTCACTATGAAACTCTGAATAATAAGACATAGTTGTATTCTTAAAAAGGAAAACTGTGAAAATAGGTACATCTAGTAATTGAAAGATACAATACTGAATATGTTTAAGTGAATGAGCTTGGTTAAGATATAGTGTGTGAAGGCAATGGAGCCTTGAAATTAATTCATCTAGGTTGAAAGTTCCCCGATGGGAGAATTCCTTACCTCCTTTATTGTTGTTTGTTATGTTTCTATAGGATGAGAAACTAATATGCTGATGAATGTAGATATTTTGGCATGAGAGTGTTGAGAGCTGCAATTGAAATTTGATTGTGGTTGAACTCATGAAAACTTTGGGGACAATGTGATGGAGTGCATATAGATATAGGCATGTATGAAAATGTTTTATTGAAATAAATGCCATGGTAATTGCATTTGATTTTACATGATAGCTAATGTAAAATGTGAATGTGGTGATGTATGTCATGTGTAGAAAATATTGGAACTATTAGAGAAGGACAACTACTAATAGTAAACAACCTCAGACAGAGGTGAATGCAAGAAGATTGATGATAAAATAAAACTGTGAAAGGGATTTTAGAAGTCCTAAGGGAGAACCGTTGAAGAGGTAATATCAGAGAAGGTGTTGGAAACCAAAACATGCATAAATAGTTCATGCCCATGTGACATGAGAGGTAAAAGAGATTTGGGTAATAATCCCTTCTAAAATAGTCTATGTTTTGATAGTGTCATGTGATCTGAATGGTTGTTGTATGGAATTGAAACCCAAGTAGGGTATGATTTAGGAGAATAAACTACATGATAGATATGTGAACCTTTGACAACCGAGGATGATTGAAATTCTTGTAAAAACGCATGAACAAATATATGTCATGAATACATTGCTCAATCAAGGAGTGATTGGGAATAAAAGTGCTCAAATATAGCATGATGATGTAATGCATTAAGGAAATCCATGTTCACATGAGAGAGCAGGTAATTGACTACCTATTATGGAAGGAGGGCCTTCCAATACTCTATCGAAGTTGTAGCATGGTAGAGAGAGAAATTGGGTGGCCATGGATGTTGGTACCCTGGTTACCAATGAAGAAAGAATGCTTGAATGCATTCATGTGAAACTTTTAGTTTCATGTATGCTTATTTGAGGTCATGATCAACTGAAGCAGGAAAACAAAGTCCTACTGTAATAATAAATGTGTATAATGCAACCATGTGGTAAATGGTTGGTTGGGTTTCAACCCACCAATGCAAAGTTCTTAATATGAAAATAAATATAAGGGTGCATTGTGTGTAAATATGACCATGGATATTGACACCTTGATTAGATTCATTTTTATGTTTGATTTTATTTTTAAAGGAATGGTATTTCCTTTTTGAATAAATGAACTTGATTGTTAATATTCACATCTTTGAAATCGTTTGTGAACCACTACAAGTGTGCATGAAAATATAATGTGCATGAGAACTAACAATTTGTTGGTTGATTGAAGAGGAAATTGAAGGAAAAAAGGTCTTGGATGTGGCAGTGTTGTAAGTCACAAAATGTTACAGAATGTTTCCCCTACAAACAGGTGAAATCTCCCTTGGATTAAAGAACCCTATACCAAGTGAGAAACACTACAGGTGGACACTAACATTCCTTTGAAATCAATTTAACCAATCAAAAAGAGAGAGGGAGAAAGGGTGTGATGCACCTTGTTTCGAAGTTCATCCTCATTGCTTCCATTTTGAGCTTGATCTCCAAACTACCTAGCACAACTTGATACCTGCAATGGAAGAAAATAGAAACAAAGAGCTCCTACTCTAGCTACAAATATTGAAGGTACAATAGATAATCACATGAAAGAATACACAAGATTGAAGGAAATAGGCCAAGTATATTCAAATGAGAACCCATAGAGAATACTTAAAAACCATGTATGATGATGAAAAACTTCTCCAAATTCTCCTCATCCAACCCTTGCACGAATATACCAAGATCAGAGGTTTGATAACTGAAATCTTCCTCCCTTCACCTTGGAAAGCCCTCAATATATAGTCTTGAGAGGCACAAAAACCATGAGAAAATGAGGGGTATCATTGAGGATATGGCTCCGTGAGGCTTGGATCAGATCCTAGGATGAAGCTCAAGCATGAGGGTCGAACACAACTAACCCCATCTAAAAGAGCTAGCCCATTGAATAAGGTGGGGGATATCCCCTTGTTCTCTCAACAAAACATGCACTCCCCTCCAGTGAGAGAAAGGGCATGGACCTAGTAGTGGCAGAGGGGGAACCATGGGACCACCATCGCTATGGGTAGGGGGGAACCACCCTTCTTAAATGCTAAAAAAAGGGTCGAATTCTCCAAGGAAAAAGTGTGTTTTGACCTAGAAATGATGGTTTTCCTCCTCCCATATGACTTAGGGTTCATGAAAAAATACTTTAATGTTTCCCCTAAAAATAGGTGAAATCTACCTTGGATTAAAGAACTCTATACCAAGACATAAACACTACAGGTGGACACTAACATTCCTTTGAAATCAATTTAACCAATCAGAAAGAGAGAGGGAGAAAAGGTGTGATGCACCTTGTTCCGAAGTTCATCCTCATTGCTTCTAATCCGAGCTTGATCTCCAAACTACCTGGCACAACTTGATACCTGCAATGGAAGAAAATAGAAACAAAGAGATCCTACTCTAGTGGATTAAGTAAAGAAAATTCATCTACAAAGATTGAAGGAACAATAGATAAGCACATGCAAGAATACACAAGATTGAAGTAAATAGGCCAAGTATATTCAAATGAGAACCCAAAGAGAATACTTAAAAACCATGTATGATGATGAAAAACTTCTCCAAGCTCTCCTCGTCCAACCCTTGCATGAATATACCAAGATCAGAGGGTTGATACCTGAAATATTCCTCCCTTCACCTTAGAAAGCCCTCAATATATAGGCTTGGGAAACCCGACGTAATTTTTTAATTTTGGGCACAAAACCTGATGTACACAGGTTGTAGTGTTTCAACCTGCATATACACATGTTGTACAATGGGTAGGGTGCGTATATGTGGAAAAATATTATTTTTAGCTCTGGGATTTTCAAAAAGAGACTTCAAGTCTGCGTAGGGAAATGGAGAAATGCCTTCTGAGAAAATTTGCATAGGGTGAGGAAAATATTTCTATAACAAATGCCCCCTAATGTGTGAGGTTAGAGAAGTATCTGTGATAGCCAAAATAAATTATAATACCCAGAAGTGGAGTAATGGAGACCCAGTTGGATGGACTAGTTGCTCATTACAATCTGTATTGACTTTGCACATGTGGCTGCCAATTTGAATTACACTGCAGATCCATGTGAAAATATAACAAACAGTTGTTCATGGCCATGAATAGGAAATACAAAGGTGGCTACATGCCAAAGGATTCCATAGTCATGAAAAAGGCCCCAAAAAACCAGTCTCAAAATGAATCTGAAGATATCTGTATACAATGGAGTACAATCTGATCTCCCATGATCGCTGAAATCATATAGGTACTGGTCCAATGAGATATACAGTAGCTCAGGAAAGTTGAGAC
This sequence comes from Picea engelmannii, assembly GCA_009831015.1. NCBI lineage: Eukaryota > Viridiplantae > Streptophyta > Pinopsida > Pinales > Pinaceae > Picea > Picea engelmannii. The sequence goes on along the minus strand of ML776879.1, from coordinate 136,172 downwards.
TATGAACTGTTGTCTTCAAGTATTCTACATGTTCCACCAAAGGTGCAAGTCTACATTGTGTAAATAAAGGAGTTGAGGTCAAACACAATGAGACTTCGTTTGATTACCGATCATTAAGGCATACCGTTAAAAAACACGAGACAACCTACCGATAATGAAAGTAGGTATCAAGGAACATAGTACATTCTCACAAGTGTGAATAAATGTGTCGGGTTTTAACACTTGAAGAATCCATCAATCAAGAGACATTGATGTATTCCCAACTTTCAATGGCAAGAGAACCTGCCACTAATGACTGCAAGCTTCTAGGTACTCATAGGACTGTAGGTCTCATTTCTAGAATAGATGGGATGAGGTCGATGGAAGGAGACCCATTGAAAGGAGAGAAGTGAGGTATATCTCATCATTTAGCATGAGGTACAAAGTAGGAGCTTGATGATTTGGAGGAAATCAGATGAAGAACATGTTCACAAACCAATGACCCTATGTGTCTTTTCTGTGTGACAAATGCAATTGGTACACAAAAAATACCCTATGAATAACATCCAATAAGGAAAATTGCTGACAAAGGTGAGGAAACCACCAATAAGTCTAATGGAATCCAAGAAATTGCACAAATCCCAATGTGTGAATAGATTTCTTGCCGTCGAACACAAGGGAAACCACCCATCCAATGACCAATGATGAAATGCCGACTGTTGGGTTCAAGGTTACCTACCAATGATGAAAGCAGGCCTAGGGTACATAATAGGACTACAAATTTATATCATTCTAAGACACATTGAGGGTATGGCTGACATTCAAAGTCAAGATTTTTGAGGAATGGCCGACATAGGTTGATAGACATCCTTTGAACAAGATAATGAGGCATATGGAAGACTCTGGCAGCATAGACTCAATGATGAAACTTTGAGATGTAGGAGGAATCAATCAAACTCTCCATAGGGACTGGAAGAGTAACCAGTCGGGGGAGTAAACTCTCTGCAACAAGTCAGCTTCCTAAGGTCATGCTAAACCCAAAATTTTGATGAAAAGTGGAATCAAAAGTTTTGTGCTTTGTTCAAAGGCGACACAACTACTGCCAATATAATATAATATTATTTTCCCTCCTGTCTTTTTTTGTTTTTTAATAGTCAAATAAATGCTAGCATATAGAGGAGGAAATGAGTGTCACAAGTAAGTAACTAGTTCCAGTAATGGAACATACCTATGCTCAATGGAAGGAGGTGCATGCAGGATATGGACAATCGAGGGAATGTTTCCTCTTGGGTATAGGTTGTCAAGTACAAAGGATATAAAGAAGGCCCTGGTTGGCTGGTGATGCAAATTGCTGATGTGATAGGCTTATAATGCAAAAGAGAGAACCGAAAATAGGCTCAATACTGCAAGCAAGAGAATGAGATGCAATTACAACTTAATGCCAAACAATGTCCATTTTCATAATCATAGTCTACTTTCTTTGAAAAAGGTGTAAACTTTTTCCAAATAGAATTCCTTTCAAATCCAATTTATGAGCGTGAAAGAAACAAGTTCACTCATTAATATTTTCTCTTTTTGAGAGAGTCGGAAAAGAGCTTAACCAAGACTCAGGACCTTTGAAATCAAATTAACGAGTGTGAAAGAGACAAGTTCACTCGAAAATATTTTCTCTTTTTTAGAGATTCGTTGGGAGTTTTATAGGCGGCATGTCATGGGGGAGGCCAAGGAACCCAAGCAGGATTTTTGTGAAAGTTCAACAACTTACAAATAGCTGACACAAGCTTTGGAAAACATAGAGATTTCTGAGTAGAGGTGGATAAAATACTCGCGGAGGTTACCTTCCCAAATATGTATCAAAGAATGACTCTTATTTGAAATGGCATAGGAGAAGGAATTTGATACCCCACAAGACCATCCCAGTCAAAGGGAACCTCTTGAAGACTTGGAGGAAGAGTACTTGGAATGAGTAAAGCTTTCCCTTGTTCAGAAGGTGTAGGACTTGAAATGTAAATGACATGGTTTAAAGATGCATCACCCTCCAAAAGAATAGTTGAATTGACCGAATATTGCATCGGCACGACCACTTCTTCAATCGTAGGTAGAATAGGATGCGAGAAAACAAGGCCAAGAGACACATCACCTCCTAAAATAGGAGTGGTGTCAGCTGAAGATTGCATCAACAAGACCACTAGTTGAATAGGATGCAAGAAAAAAAGGTCAAGCGGTGCATCACCCCCTAAAGGGAGAGGGGTGTTAGTCGAAGATTGCATCGACATGACCGATGTTGTTACACATCAAACTCACTCAACTGGATAAGTGTTGCATATTCCTCTCAATTTTCGTAAGTGTCGCAACTTCCTTACAACTTTCACAAGTGTCGCAAGTTGGTTACAAGTGTCGCAAATGTTGTTGAATCATACTGCCATGATGACGACACTAAGGAGGCACTTAAAACATCTTATGTACTTGGTTTGAAGAAGGAGAACTGGTTCACTGGAGTCAAACAACTCTTAACACCTAAAAAGGGCTTCCAATCAAGAATTTTGAGGGTGAACGCTCCCCTGAAACAACCTTAGGAGCGTTGGCGCTCCCCTATAAGGCCTCAGGGAGAGTTATAACGCTTCCTTACCCCTCTACAGGAGCGCTGCCCACTTTTGAAGCACTGGCGCTCCCCTTAATCCTTTCTGGGAGCGTTCTAGTGCTCCGATGCCCCTTTTGAAGGAGCGCTCCCTAATATGGGTCAGTTGTTAGCCCGGTGAGGACAATAAGGAAAGGATCTTCAAGATTAGGAGGTAGTTGTACTCGAATTCTTGGTTTCATCAACAGATCCCTGATCTAAGGAGGAGGTTCCCAACTTGTTCTAAACACAACTCAAGAAGTTAAGCTCCTCTCAACCTATATAAGCAAGCTCTATGATGGTGGAAAGGGGGAAGAATTGCTAGCATGAAACCTATGATCTCATAGGAAACACACAGTCAGCCAAGGCGAAGTGACCAGTGAAGCTGCTATCAACCAGGTTGTGGATCTTTTGAGCAAGGGTTAGACGAAGGGGACTTGACGAAGCTGTCACATTTGCATCTACGATTGTAAGCACTGCTGTCGTTATTCTCATTAATATGACACGCTTGGCCTATTTCTTTCTAGTTTGTGTCTGATGTTACATGAACTTATCATTAATTGATAGATTTGTTTTCAAGCTAATATTAATAGAGTATGAAGTAGTCGTATCTTGTTTGTCTGCAGAACTCAGCGAGGAGCAAAGGATTGGAGCACAACTCAGAGCGTGCAGGGACAAACGTCGATTAAGAGGTACTTCTGTTATCCTTCCTTCTCATGTATTAGTTTAGATAGATTTGAAAGGAAGTCAATGTCCACGTTAAGCATTTTTCTATCTAGGGTTAAGGTCAAGCCTTAGAGGTGATCTACCTGTCCGCAGGGAGATTTTCCTACAACAGAAACAGGCGACTCCGCTGGGGAGATAGCCTCGAATCGAAACCTCTTGTTTCGATTCCTCCTCATTGACCTAGTTCCATCCCTTGATTGTTTCAGACCTGGTTCATTCCTCTTTTGATTGGTTTCATGAGCTGATTGGATCCTTACCTTATCACACTCAGCATACTTGTCAAGTTTGAATCCCAATTTTTGGAATTTTCTGACAATTTTTGGAGTTTCAGAGCCTGGCGCCCCTGTCCTAGTGTTAACAGACCGCCAACGCTCCTAATAGATTTGCATAGAGTGCTATAGCGCTCCTTTCCCTTGGAAACAGAGCGCCAGCCTCTTTTTGGCCCAATAACCCTCCAGAACTGCCTTTTTCAGGGTTTTCCTCTGTGTCTCTTTTGCTGAGTGATCTAGTGAGTCAATTTTTCTTCTCTTTCAGCCTTGACATATGTCCTTTTTGAAGAATAAAACACCTTGTTAATTGGATCCTGTAGCCTTCTTCACCATTTTCATTGAGTTTTTCTTGTTGAGTGAAGTTTGAAACCCATGCATCGTTCTTCTCTCCTCATCAGCTGAGTAAAAACCTTGGTGAAGGTCATCAAAGGCCTACAAACCTCTTTATATTGATTTGAGTCAAGGTCATTGTTCTTCAACTTTTTCTTTTTGGGTGTGAATTTTTGTTTTCTCTTTGATTGTTTCTTTTCTTTCTCTTTTTCGTTTTGATTGCAACGAGAGGGTGCATTGTTTGTATGGCTTTAGCTTGTGCTAGTTTGATTTTCATTCATACAAAGACAATTAGCAAGACAAGCACTGTGTTGAATTGATATTTAACTCATATACGAACAATGAAAAAGGATCTCCATGATTGATTGTGCATATTAGAAGGCATTTAAATTTTTTTGCATTACTTCAGGATTTGATTGAGAAAAAGAATCATTTGAGGACACTCCGTAGTTGTGCTTGTTAGTGAAAAGAACTCTCTCTCTCCCTTAGATAGACGTTCATCGAAAGAAAATGACTGCTTATCATATTCGATGCATTCTTTGGGTATGAGTCATAATTCCATTTGTTTCACTTCCATACACCCCTTTTTCTTAAAGAACAACCACTAAAATCAACGCTAATTAAAAATTATCTAGAATTTTTTTCTTTACTAGGATCCTCCACCAACAGTAGAATAGGTGTAGTACTTTGGATTAGGCTGTGAGAAGAACTGTCCAAAGTTTCTAAAACAAACAGTAGCATCCTGAGTTAGGGAGAGTCAAATCCAGTTATTGTATAAGTCTGCCTGGGATCCCCCTCTCACACAGGGGTTACGCACGAGGTCGCATTCGGGTAAGCTACGGGGACTAACCCTCCGTGGTTTAACTGATTGTGGTGGTTGGATCGTATTATGGGGGTCACTTTGAGGTAAATCCACAATTACTGTGTGGAAGCCTTTTAGTTGATTTCAGGCTTGATACCCTGCCTATATGTTCTGATCGGACTGTTGAATGTTCCCGCCCAGGGGCTGAATGTGAATTGGTAACCCTAGTAGCCATAATATTTAGGGTCTTACACAAGGTGACGGTGACGGGAAGTCTCACTGTACCTGGAACAGACATTGTTCAAACTCACTCGGGCTCCTTGGAGGGTAAATCCACAATTACTGCATGGAAGCTTGCACCAAGGCATAAGTCTGTTAAGCAGGTCACCATTGTAACTGTTCCAATCTACCCCCACCCCTTCTGGACTTGATCACGCGACATTGGATTTCATCACCAACTAGTACAGTCATCAAAAGAAGGTCCTGTTTGCTTGGTTGTGATTCTTAGATTTTTTAGCATGTGCTGTTTCTTTTCGCTAGTTGGCCATAGATTTCTTTCGCCAACTCTTTTCTGCCAACATCGACTCTCCACATCATTCGCGGAGGCTACAGGGACTTCCTCCAGAAAATATGGAAGGAAACACCCCTTTACCCCCTCATTCTACGGAGGAATCTCCTCAACAGAGCGAGGTTCAAAACACTACGATTTCCCAGGACGAAGTTCTCGTCCCTTTGGAGAATTTTCGAATTGTCTCCGAGTCTTCGGAAGCATACCGCATTCTGGAGGGATATGAATGACAGATCCTCCACTTAAATTCTACCAGAGAATTTGTTGTCAATCTGGATATTTCGGCTGGGTCTCCTCAGAACCGTTTAGCCAATGACCCTTTTTGGACTGCGAACATTGTTCGGAGTCCACCACGCTTGGTGCGAGATCTTTATGGAATAGGAGAAGGTGCCGATGCATCTTTTTCCTACACTATACCCCCAAATCACTTCACCAGTACTACCACTTTTACAGCCACACCAACCGTTGGTCCGAACATACCATTTGTTGGCCCAAGGCCTACTATTCCCCTCCAGATGGCCCATTCGACAATGGCCCCGCACATTCCGACTATCCCTGCCGGTAATGTGGTAGTTAATCAAGCCCCGATTGGTACACCTGTAACACCAAGACCTAATCTCCCTTTTGGATTTAGGGCACTGAACTCATCCACTACCACCACTGCCCAAACCACTACTCAAATTGTACCGGGAAGTTCTATACCTATCCAAAAACCCGGAGGGACTGGCCTTGGTGGTCCTAACTCGATCGGCAACATTGGTCAGTCATTGGCATCTAGCTTTCAAATCCAGGGAACTCTACCTCAAACTGGGGGGATCCTCCCTCCGGAGGACAAATTCTATTCGGAGGGAACCCTAATGCTAGGGGGAATCCTCCCACCGGAGGACAAATTCCATTCGGGGGGCACCCTCATGCTAGGGGGCAACCTCAAGTTGGAGTCCACCATCAACCATAAGGACAAAATGTGTCCATCGCACCCAATCCGTGGAGCGCCCCTTTTCAAGGAAATTCACATGCCTCCATGGGACAAAATGTTCAGACTCTGCAACAACCCCCTTATGGAAAAATTCCAAACCCACCCTATAACGCTCAAAACCCATCCGGTTATCCTCCGCTCACAAATGCTTCTCAAAACACTTCGAATCCTGCGTACCTTAGTCAAAACCAACCTCATATGAGAGGGCCCACTAGTTATAATTATCCACATAACTCGGTAATGGGCCCCACTGGTGTACCCCTGCCACACCAACATTACCCACAGGTCAACCGACAACTGCCTTTTCTAGCTACCCTGGATCTTCCAGACTTGTCTCGGTTAACGAATGATCCCATTTATCATTCTCCGGTTTGGCCAGCTATTCCAGAAAAACTTCCTTCTGATATCCCAAAATTTGACGGAAAATCTGGAGAAGACCCAAACAACCACGTGATGACTTTCTATTTGTGGTGTTCATCCAACTCCCTCATGGACGACTCTATTCATTTGCATCTTTTCCAATGAACACTTACGGGTTCCGCAGAAAAATGGTATATTGAATTACCACGCGCATCTTTTCATGATTTTAACTCCCTCACCATGTCCTTCCTCACACACTTCCAATTGCCCATTCGATACGAGACGGGTACTGAACTTTTAACCTCCCTTCATCAGACAACTTCCATACACATCTCCTATCATATCCATGAATGGAGACGACGACGAAGGCTAATCAAAGCGGTCATCCCAGACCAATTATTAGCGGAATGGTTCACGAAATCATTATTACCCGAGATCGCTCGTGATGTTGCCATGGGTGGTGTGGTCACTGAGGAAGAAGCCATCGCCCGAGCTCAGTACTTAGACTTAGTCTATTCACAATCTGGTACTCTGTATGAGTTGATACCGAACGCTACCCGTGCCACTAACGATCCATCCAAACCATCGACTGCTTCGCATGCAGATGGAGTTATTGGCTCCGTCAAAACTCAATCTACTACTCAGTCTACTGGAACAATCTAGTGGCTCACTTCCACGACCGCTCCCAGTTCGACTACACCCTCTTCTACCCCCACCCAAACTCAGGTCTCTGATGTGAATGCGGTCCAATCAACCCATTCACAACAACTAGGGGGAAAGAAGAAAGTGAGAAACAAAACAAAGAAGAACAATAACAACGAACAACCCAAAACCCAACTGCAAACCCCTACTGCCGGAAAACAACCATAGCGAAAACTGAAATTCCCATGTCTCATTTGTGGTGACGATCACTACACTTGAGATTGCCCACACCAAGATGAAGTGGCTAAACTTTTCAAGGGAAATTCATAACCCGCCTTGCTTACTCATCCTTTTCTGCAACAACAATTGTTGGTTGCACAAACCCCCACGCTGGGGGAAAGTTCCAACCAACCCCCTGATGACACCTCGACAAGAGCCCACATTTACATTTTTAACAGGGTTAATCTAACCACTCGTTCTACGACATATGACATGCCAGTTAAACCCGACAAGTCGAAGACTGCTAATGGTTCTTCGCCAGATCCTTTACCATCTACTGTTAACCCTCCATCTGTTAGCCCTCCATCCAGGCCACTTCAAATTGAGAAACCTTCTTTTGAATCCATCTTATGCCCTCCTAAGAGTACCATCCGGAAATCCACTTTCAATCCTAATTCACGAGATGCCCAAAATTACAATATTGTAGAAGATTTGGCCCAAGCCCCGTGTGCCATGTCCACATTGGAAGTTCTACAACACTGTCTTAACTAATGTAGGATGCTCTTAGCTGCTATAGGTGATTTCGATCCCGAGTCATCAAACTACATCACGTTTAATCTGGATGATCATCAACCGCGACTCTCCCACTAGCTAGCTTTCCAAATCGATGTTGTTGTTCACAATCAACAAATCCACCAAACTATCCTGGATGAGGGAGCCTCTACCTGTGTCATGTCTCTAGCCTGTTGGAAAAGCCTAAAATCGCCAGCCCTTAACAAATCCCCTACAATGTTACGTGCTTTCGATGGACGAGGTTTCCATCCTCACGGATTACTGCAATCCCTCACCGTTCAATTGGGCGGTAAAACTGTTACCATTGATGTCGAGGTGGTCGATGCTCCCCTCGATTACAACCTCTTACTCGGAAGAAGTTGGTTCTACGCTATGACTGTCGTCTCCTCGTCAGTGTTTCGATGTGTACAATTCCCCCATCAAGGCAAAATTGTCACCGTCGATCAACTTGACTTCTGTACACCTAATGCTCGCATCCCTGCCACCAACAACATTCCTTTTTTGGGAGACCACCCAGTTACATATGAAAGCGTTGGTGTTGGCTTATTGAAAGATTCTATCCTTATGGGTACTTTCCCTACACCACTTACACTTACTGCACACCACATTTCTGCCGTCAACATGATCTCGACTATGCCTTATCAATCCTTGGAATCATCTGATCCTTGGATCGTACCTAGTCCTTTGGAATTCGATGTGCTCAGTGACACCATGCCACTCAGCCTAGCTGAGGCCGCATACGTAGCTATCCAATATACCTCTCCCTCTCCCAACAATTCACATTCATTGGTACCTGATGCTTACTCAGTGCCCTCGTGGTTGGATTCCCTATCATCTGTCGTTGATTATATATCCCACATTTTTCCTTCGGACGAATCTATTATGGAAATGCTCAACATTGACGATTTACCCTGGGATGAAAACCACCATCGATCCTCTTTTCTTCCGTCGTTGGAAGAAATGAAAGACATACGATCTGTCTTCCCCCCTGATGTTACCGATGCTCCACAATCCCCTATCCTCACACAAGATACTTTCTCTGAGGGGAACATGGGTAACATCTCTACTACAATCACAATTGACATTTCAGTCAAAGAAGGTGTCGTAGAAAACATTAATCTTGGTGCTAATTACACGCCCGACGAAGTGTTTTATTACATCGCTTTGTTCAAGGAATTCCGTGATGTCTTCGCATGGAGCTATGAGGAAATGCCAGGGTTGACCCTTCAATAGTCATACACGAAATCAAGACTTACCCTGACGCAAAACCGGTTCGACAGAAACTCCGCCCGGTTCACCCCAAGAAAATGGAAGCTATAAAGGCAGAAGTTGAAAAACTTCTTAAATATGACTTCATCTATCCCATCCCTTTGACGAAATGGGTCTCCAACCTCGTTCCGGTTACCAAGAAACAAGGGACCATTTGTGTTTGCGTAGATTATCGAGATCTCAACAAAGCCTGTCCCAAGGACAACTACCCTACACCTTTCATCAATCAAATCATTGATAATTGCGCGGGAAGCGTAATCTTCTCTTTCATGGACATCTTTTCTGGATATAACCAGATTGAAATCCTACCTGCTGATCAACATAAGACAACCTTCATCTTCCCTTGGGGAAATTTCTCCTACTGAAAGCTACCGTTTGGCCTTAAAAATGCTGGCGCTACTTTCCAATGAGCCATGTTGTATGCTTTCCACGACATCAAGCATATCGTGGAACCTTACCTCGATGATTTACCTGCCCATTCATCCAACCGACCTGACCACATTGGCCACTTGCAGGCAATTTTTCTTTGATGTCGTTTCTATCGTATTCGTCTGAACCCACATAAATGCATCTTCACTGTTGAATCCAGCCGACTCCTCGGTTTCATCATCTCCAAAGATGGGATCAGGGTGGATCCCTTAAAGATCAAGGCCATCCTAGCCTTACCCCCACCCACCAACTTAACCTAACTCCAAAGTTTGCAAGGAAAAGAAAACTTTCTCCGTCGTTTCATCTGCAATTATGCCGAGATCACTAAAGGATTTATGCGGCTACTAAAAAAGAACGTCCCTTTCATCTAGGATGAAACTGCTCAATGGTCATTTGACACTCTCAAGCATGCTTTGACCCACGCTCCTTTGTTACACCCTCCTGAATATACAAAGGATTATATCCTTTACTTGGCTGCTTCTACTTCTACCATTGCGATGGTGTTAGTTCAAGAGGACTCTAACAGTGAAGAACACGTGATTTATTATCTAATCAAGAGTTTATCCGGACCCGAACTCAGATATTCGCATGTTGAGAAACTGGCTATGACAACCGTCATTGTTGTCCAAAGATTCTGCCACTACATCTTATTACGCACCACCATGGTAATCGCAGACTCCAACCCCATGTACCACGTCGTGACGCGTTAAGTACTTGGGGGAAAATATTCAAAATGGATCGTTATTCTGCAAAAATTTGATCTTGAGTTTACGAAGGCTAAAGCCAAAAAATCCCTGGTGTCTGCAGAGCTCATATGTTCTCTCCCAGGTGCCGATGAAAACATTGAACCCAGAGATCCTCTCCCCGATGAATCTCTCTTCCTCATCAACACCTCTAATCCTTGGTACGGAGACATTCTCCTCTACCTTCAAACCCAACGTTTTCAGCCCAACATCTCTCGCGAAGAGCGTCGACGCATCCGTCACCACTCTCGCCATTATCTCATCCTCGACGACACTTTGTACCGCCGTGGTATTGACACCATCCTTCAGCGATGTCTGATTCACGAAGAGGCTGAACGCGTTTTGAACGATTGTCACCTTGGCACCTGTGGAGGTCACCTTTCTGGGCTGGCGACAGCCCAAAAAATCCTACGTGTCGGCTACTTTTGGCCCTTGATTTTCAAATATTGCATTGAGGCCGTCAAAAAATGCCCACCCTGCCAAATCTTCAACAAGAAGGCATGCACCCACCCTACTACGCTGCACCCCATTATTGCCATTAGCCCCTTTTCCAAATGGGGTATCGATTTCATGCAGTGTAAGCCTACCTTAGCCAGGGGGCACGGTTACATCATTGTCACCGTTGACTACTTCACCAAATGGGCTGGGTCTATGCCTACCTTCCTAAATGATGGCCGTACCGTAGCTCTATTCCTCTTTAACCACATCATTACTCATTTTGGTGTACCACATGCCATCGTCACCGACCATGGTGCTCACTTCAAAAACCAAATGATGAGCGAGTTACATGTCAAATTGGGTTTTCACCATGAAAACTCATCCCCCTACTACCCTCAAGCGAACGGGCAATTTGAGGCTATCAATAAAGTCCTAAAAAACATGATCCAATGCATGGTAGGGGAAAACAAAACATCGTGGCATTTACAACTGTTTTCCGCTCTCTGGGCCTATCGCACTTCAGTGAAAACCTCAACCAGATTCACTCCTTTACAGTTGGTCTATGGCATTGAAGTCGTCCTACCAATCGAGTGTGAAATTCCATCACTCAAATTGAAAGTAGAACTCCTGCCCCATACTTCTGCGAAAGAAGAACGATTCTTGTATCTATCCAAGCTGGACGAAACACGTCGCGATTCTTCTCTCGTTAATGAGGCACATCAGAAACGAATTAAGAGTCAATATGAAAAATACATCCAACCTCGAGCCTTGACAGAAGGAGACTTAGTCCTCGTTTACGACCAAGCACATGATAAATTGGGAACATGAAAGTTAGAACCTATGTGGCACGGTCCTTACATCGTGAAGCGCATTTTACACAGAGGTGCTTATGAACTAGTAGATCATGATGGAATTCCCCTGGGAGAGCCCCGAAATGGGCTTTACCTTAAAAAGTACTATGCCTAGATCACCTAGCATCTGTACTTTGTACATTATTGTATTTTAGTTTGGTGTGTCTTTTCTCTCGCGTGCTCGAGTCTTTATCGTTGCCACTCATGACTGTGCCTGTGTTTTCATGCGAAGATGACGTCTTCCTTTCCTATCTTTTTTGGGTTCGCGGATGGTGCCATCCGACATACCCGGAACATTGCTTCGGCAACATGGGTTATTTATCAGTTAGATGAGGTGGTGAGTTCAGGAGGCATCTGTTTAGGACCAACAACCAACAATATGGCAGAATACCACGCTGTCATTGGACTGTTGACCCAAGCCTCCTCCCTAGGTATCTCTCGTATCATTATTTACTTAGACTCCCAACTCGTGGTTTATCAACTCAACCGCATTACGCTATCCGTAGTCCTATCCTGCTACGTCTACACTTGCAAGTTCATCGTCTTGAATGAATGTTCGATTACATTGAATATAGACACATTCCGAGAGAACTTAATAGTGTTTCATATTCATTAGCTAATTATATCATGGATCAGTATCTATCCCACAGATAAGATTCAAGGAAAGAAAAAACTGTATATTACATGTAAATTAAAACACATCACAGACATCATCATGTAAAAATCATCGGAATCATA
>ML776879.1:58872-112695 GCA_009831015.1 Picea engelmannii | reverse complement strand
AGTTGTCAGAGAACACATATTATGTGTGTAAATTAAAGAAGGCCTTGTATGGTCTAAAACAAACTCCTAGAGAATGGTACTCTAGACTGGATAAATATCTACAGCAGGCAGGGTTCAGAAAAGAAAGTGCAGACAACAACCTTTACATCAAGGTAAGTCAAGATAGTATTTTATTAATTGAAGTTTATGTTGATGATATTATTTTTGGTAGTGATGATGACAGGTTAAGCCAAAAATGTGCAAAGGATATGCAGAATGAATTTGAAATGTCATTACTTGGAGAACTATCCTTCTTTCTAGGACTTCAGATACATCAAATAAACCAAGGAATTTTTATTTCTCAAACCAAGTATATCAGAGAAATGATAAAGAGGTTTAGAATGGAAGATTGCAAACCAATTATCACTCCCATGAAAACTAGTTGCAAGTTGAGCAAATATGATGATTCAAATTCTACATATCAGAGGCAATACAGGTCAATGATTGGTATCCTACTACATGTGGAAACATCTAGACAATATGTAATGCATGCAGTTGGATAGGTGGCACAATTTCAAGCAACACCAAATGAAGCACATGTATTAGCAGTGAAGAGGATTTTCATATATCTCAAAGGAACAAAAGAGTTTGGATTATGGTATCCAAAAGGAAAGGAACTATCAATTATTGCCTATACAGATGCAGATTGGGCAGGTTGTATTGATGATCGATGAAGCACTAGTGGAGAAGTGTTCTACTTGGGTGAGTGTTTAGTATCATGGCTAGGAAAGAAAAAATAATCAGTATCTTTACGTACAATCGAGGTAGATTATTATGCAGCAACTACATGTTGTACACAGGTTCTTTGGATGAAACAAAATCTGACAGATATATAGGTTGAGTATGATGATCCCATTCCAATCTATTGTGATAATACAAGGGCCATCAGTATCTCAAAGAACCTGGTGATGCACTCCAAGACGAAGAGCATTCCAATCAAGTATCATTTTCTATGGGAACAGGTTTCAGAAAAGAACAACATAGTTGAGTATGTGGGCACAAAATAACAAGTGTCCTACATATTTACAAAACCACTTCCATGGGAAGCCTTTGAGTATCTTCGATAGAGACTTGGAGTTATTTCTACTCCAAAATGAATGATTTGAATGCTTATCTTATATGTATTAGATGTACACAAGGAAGCACCATAAAGAGGACAGTTCAGTTAGGGGGAGAAACTACGGATGGGAATATACCTTTTCCATTGATGAAAAAGGGGGAGAGATTTATTAGATGCAGAGGATAGAGGCATGATTCCAGGGGGAGCAAAGGCCACAAAGATGCAGAGGAAAGAGGCATGGTTCCAGGGAGAGCATGAGTGATATGAATTCAATATTGCATGACATGATTTCAGTATTGCATTAGAGTGTTTCCATCAATGCCAAAGGGGGATATTGTTTATTAAGGTTGGTTTTCATTGATGTCAACCCTTGAAGAAAGTCCAGTAGAAAATTCTGGTAGCACAAAGGTTTGGGTAATGGAACCAATTTTTTATTATGTAAAGATGACTCATTATTGTCTTGCCATGGTTGATAAGAAGTATAAATGGATGAAATCCAAAGTGGTCCCCTTATGGTGAAATCCCTCATGGGAAGACGCTTTGTGGATTGAGTTATCCTAGAAGTATGGTTAGAGAACCTATGCTTAATTTTGGAATAACGAGATGAAGGTCAGTGAATTTTTCAGTGAAAATATCCTAGATGGATAATGCTTTTCATGCCATTTATGGTTGTATGTGGAATGCCACATAACTCCTCATGGTTAGAGAGTTATGGCCATGTGAAGTTGGAGGACCCTCATGAGTCATCTAGAAGCCCAAAAAAGTCAAAGTGTTTGCAAAAGAAATTGTTTAAATAATAAAGTTAATGGATAAATCCCTAAAATAAGGAATGTGGGATGCTACATGAAAGTATAAATAAGAGGCAAGGCTCTCTCATTTTAATCACACTCGAATATCATTGAATATCTATTTTTGTGAAAGGTTATTTGGTCAGGTATTATTGATAGAGAAAATTGAAGAAGAAAAAATATGGTAGGAAACATGTAGTAGAAAAAGTGCTGCAGGAAACGTGCGACAGAAAAATCGCAGAAAAAAAAGTGTAGAAGAAAAATCACGGCAGAAAAATCACGACAGAAAAACACGGCAGAAAAATTGCGTAAGAAACATGGTTGAGGTCTATTTATGAGAGATATGACACATCTTGTTTGAGGTATGTTTTGTGAGATAGGGTTTATCTCTTGAGATGGTATTGGATGTTTAGTATCGCTGCATATATCATATTTGTTGAGGGATACAGTTGGTATTTGGCATATGGGTATTGGTCTTTCAGTTGTGATGTGTTGCCGAAGTTGTTGGTTTATCTTGAGGCTACATAACAATGAGGTTGTGGCACATGGTTTGATTTAAGGGTTTATGGTATTTGGTTTATGGATAGAGTGATGAATATTTTATGGTTATATTGGTGTATGTCTTTGGCATATGGTTGAGGTACATGTTGGGTACATGGCTGAGACAAGTAGTTGATGAGCTGGCACATACAAGAGGTGTATAGTTGATGATGTTGGTACATCTTTATGAGTCATAGTTGATGTGAAGTTGATGCATGGTTGATGCATGGTACATGTTGGTTCAGGTTATTGGTACAAGTTTTTTGGTGCAGGTTGATTGGTAAGGGTTGTTACAGGTTATTGGTGCAGGTTGACAGTGACAGGTTAACAGTGGTAGTGGTTGATTCAGTGACAATGATAGGTTGTATACATTTGGAATTTATATTTTAGGGTGATTGGACAGGGCAAGGATAGGTGGTTGTATCCACCTTCCAGTTGTAGAATAAAAACATAGAGGGTTGTAGCCTCCTTCTAGTTGTAGCCAGAGAATTGGGGAGTTGGAGCTTTGCTCAGGTAGTAGCCTGAAAAAGTAGAGGGTTGGAGCCTCCTTCCAGTTACAACTAGAAAACAAAGGAAGTTGGTGCTTCCAATTAATGTAATTCTTCAAGACATATAAGAAAAAGCATTCCATGGTTTTCTCTTGCTTTGGGTTTCCACGTAATAACACTGGTGTTCTGTGTATGTGTGTGATTGCTCATTTTCTCATTGTTTATTTACTCTGTAACTATTGGATGATAATGCTACATTGATATAACACTTGCATTTTTTGTGAAAAGGGATTAAATTCTCTATTATTGATTCACCCCCCACTCAGTAATCCAACAATGGTATGGTTTTGTGATAATATTGTTTTTAAAATATATTTAATTCAAACACATACATGGTACAAAGAAGTATATACCTAGTAATAAAGTAACTACTTAGTCCTCACCATTTTTTTATTTGGGTAAATGAAAAAACAATTGGAATTAAAAATATATATTGAATTACTATTTTTATTAGATGTTTTGTGAAATGATTGAAATGAATCTTGTGGTGAAGTGGTTGATGGAAAACATTGATAAATCTCAACAATGCCATTACATGTTATAATTGTACTAGTACATGCTAAGATTGTTTTTTCAAATCTATACACCCATTATTTGGGCTATATGTAAATTATGTATGTGGTCTACTACAAAAGTAGAACATTGTAACCCAATGAAATAGAAAAATACTAATCCTACACAAATATGAGGGATTTGAAGACATATACATCTTTATAATACCTAGATGTGGAAGATGACTCAATTATCCATACCTTGAGAAAAAGGGTAATACTAATTATTGGATTATTATTAAAGGAATAATGGAATGGATGTTATAAAATCCAAGGGAATGAATGTAATCTTATCACACAATAGAAAAAATAGTGGTAGACTAGTTGGCTAGCCAAGGTAATGAGAGGAAAAAGCATCCTAAAGTATTTTTCTTGGGTGGTTATATTTAGTATCTATAATAATTCACAGAAAACAACATCCAAGGATAGGTTGAACAATTGAGTTAAATTTTGATGATGATAAAAATAGGTAAACAACATGAACATAACGAATGACAACCTCCCTCACTTTAAAGAGAAATTATTTATATGATGCAATGAAAAAAAAAAAAACTTTGCCACTCATTGACAATAGGAATTAGAAAGGACAAATACTTGTGTTCCAACTGATCCTTATGCCACAACGTTCAATCTCTTTCCAAAATTACCAACTAAAAATTAGGATGAATGGAAAAATCCTTGAAAGTGTTGAAGCTCAGTGCTAAAAAATAGCTCCATCTTCGTCTAATTCCATTTTTGAGTCCGGCCCAATACTCAACATCAAGGGTTGTTTCTCCAATCCTTTTTTAGATTCTAGATGCACTCTTATCTTAGATTGAAGTAACTCTAAAAGAACCTTGTAATAGTCATGATTCCACTAGTTCCACACGGGGCATCACAAAATTTCATGTTCCAAATCAAGAATCAAAGGAAACAATGGTTTATCTCATAGATTCATTGGTGTTATTCACCATTACTCAGTTAATAAGTCTATAACCTACACCAATACACTTTCTACTAGATGCAAATATTTTTTTATTATTTCTTTTGTTTTTCACTCACTATATGGACTACAATGCATAACCTTTAAGGACAACCTTCAATTTTTCCACCAGTATGTAGGTATAGTTAGTTACAAATTTTAGCCTTCTAGCCATACGGATATGCATTATTTATATTTTCTTCCTAGCCTCATGCTATGTGAATTTAGTTTATTGTTTCTTTAAATTGGTATTTAGCTTTATTGGAACCACTGTAAAACTATATAATGCCTTAAAAGAATATATCTAATCACTTTGTTCCTTAAATGCACAAATCATTTTGATGTATAAGCCTTCTCAATTATATTGACAACATTTTGATGAAACTTTGATGAAAATAAACAAACATTTCAATTCATAAAACATGTGTCATGATATATTTATATTCAACATGGTTTCAACTGTACATTCTTTACAAACTATCACATCATGCCCAGTATAAAAAATAATGACAAGTGCCCAAACATGGAAAAGTGCCATATTGTGCCTTGGATACAAAATGACTCTCATTGGTCACTCACTAATCACTACCATCCTCGCTACTATGATGGGAATATTGAAACTCAATATTTCTTCTCTTACTCAAAGAAGCACCTCTAGTTTTTTTTTGCCTGGACATGGTTCGTTGCTCTGGAGACTAGACAAAGAAACAAAATTATTATAATTTTTTTCCACAATGAATTAACATACTTAGAAAATGATACTTTGTAATTCAAGCTAAGATAACTCACCACAGATGATACTGACAATCATGAGGGTGTTACCCTCCTGCACGACCCCAATCTCTCAATGATGCCACCCTATAGCCATTGCAAGGATCGAAGCATGCAATTTAAACAAAAAAATCATAAAAATCAATTCCATTCATGACACATAAAATTTCATCAACAAAAGATCTTAAGGTGAATAACTCGATAAATGGTGGAGAGTTTCTAGTGTGTGGAGTGCTCGAATGTACAACCTTCTCTGAGGAAACATCTACTATGGAAGCCTTAGTGAATGCATAAGATGGAAAATGTGGTGGGGTTGGGTGGCATATGTGTGCATCCACTGTGGATGAATGAGATGTAAAAGGTGGTGGGGGTAGGTGGCATATGGGTGCATCCACTATGGATGGATGCAATGGAAAATGTGGTGGGGGTGGGTGGCCTATGGTTGTAGGCACCATGGATGGATGAGATAGGAAAGATGGTGCAAGTGAGTGGCTATAAAACCCCATGGATTTTACGAGGGATGGTAAAACCCTTGGGGTGGAAAGAGGTATCCCAAGAATTGGGGCAGGGTGCCCATGGACTGGACTAGACCTATAGTTGGGGAAAAACAATGGGTGGAATGTTGGTAGTGGTGGTGAATGAAAGGGTGGTAAAAATGAACCAACAGTGGATGCAAAAAACTATATACATATTTATAATATTTTTATTAGTACCAAAATGTAAAATACAACCAAAACAATATAACAAATTTCACATTTAAACAAGATTTAACTCAACACATGATACTTGTGAAGGTGGTGAATTGTCCATTCTAGGTGGACATGGATCATCAATGTATGGTAATGCAACTTGTATAAACACAAGAACATTGTACTTGAGGATGATATAGAATAAACAAATCACTTTGGTGAATTCATTGAAGGTGACACATACCTATGTATGCGGTACACCAAATGAGTACTCTACCTCTACTACTGCATCAATGGTGGAAATTAACATTGATGCATCTACCGATGTAGAGAGTATGCTATAGGGGTGTAGAAATTGCAAAACATCATAAAATAAGATATGGACACACACACACACACACATATAATCATGAAGAACATAGAGATGGTCAGGATAATAACCTCCTCCATGAAAATCTCATTTCCACTGGCCTCCATTGACCCATAGAAAATATTCTCACAACTTCAACCTCTATGAGGCTCAGGTGAACACCTACTCTATCCATGTTCCCTCTCCTAAATCCACTCTACTACAACGTTTGAAGTTCCAACCCCTCTAGAAATATCACCAGTAGAACCTCTTGTCAAGATAGTGATACAAAACTCCCATGTTGTACCAAGCTCCAAGTCAACACTGATATCACTAATTTTTTATGCATGATGTCTTTCACGATGGTAGGATTTTGAGTAGGGGGTTAGGCCTTAGCCTAGGAGGATGAGGACCTAGAACTAGGTCATGCCTAACATTCTCTCTATCCTGTGCGACCCACGACCCACCCCCTAGAATTGACCAATGTCAAATTAGTTGATATGGTGACCAAAAATAAACTATGCCCATAATTCCCTAAGGAAATATAGATGAACCTCCTTCTTATCGCAGGGAGGTTTGTCAAACAACATAAACCATCTATCCATACAATTGTCCTTAAACTATTGGTGGATGCACCAATCCATACATATACATCTCTTTATGATTAGTGGCTATAATCTTGATCTAGGATTGATGAACAATGACATCAATTCTTGTTTTTTAATATTCAAGTCTCTCACTTTTTTTTTTATCGATGCTAGTCCTGTAATCTAAAAACTCCTAGCCCTATATTAAAAAATAATGGCTAATTGACCTTGGGAACTTGCAATGGATGATACATTGGCATCCAATGAAGTGACCAATGACAATCAACTAGGCTCTCTTGTACTCCTTAAGTCTTGGACAATTGATCTGATAGATATCAACCCTTCATTAATTTCTGTGTTTACATTTGTTGGTTTTGGGTTGGGGTTTTGTGTGCCTTTCTGTGGTTGTGTCAGGTTTTGGTTGTGTCTAGGTTCCATATTAATTATGTGTTGCAATTTAATAATGGTTTTTATATAAATTAAGTTCATTTTTAAAATTAACCTTGAAATCACAAGGTACAAGAAATTAAATAGTTTAGGAAATGAAAAAAAACAAGAAATTAAAGGGGAATAAATACATGTATTCCCTCTAAGACAATGTTAGGATCCTTTTAGTACTTCGTCAACAAATTTCCTCCCTTCAATTTTCTCAATCCTTTGTAAAATGTTTGGTGTGGTGGTGAAATGGGCCCAAAAAAATGGTTGTAGACCCTTTTAATCGGGCCCAAAAAGAGTGAGTGCACGTTCCTAAGAATATGCGCACATTCTTAGGAATGCACATGAATTTCTATCAATGAGTCTATGTGGCATCATGGGTGGTGGTTTAGGGTTTTCCAAACCTGTCACATCGAGAATGCATGCACATTCATGTTCTTGTGTGAGCATGTTTGTGCTCACCCCATTGCCACTTTTTTTCCTTCAATATCATGACATGATCAGGTTAGAAATATATGGTTCAATTTTTTCATCACTAATATTACAAAGAATCCATTTTCTAGGCCCTACCCAATTTCTCTTTTGTCCATTTTCCCAAGCTAAAAATATGCTAGATTCAACCACAATTTTTTTTTTTTTTAATGGGCATGCCAGTTTACACAAAGATCTCCACCACCAAACTCTTTTAGTGGACAAGTGTTATAACCCTAATTTTCACCAGACATGCTTACCTGGCATCAGGCCATCTCAGATTCCTTATTTGCCAAAACACTGTTGAACAACTCTTCTTAAAAACCCCTTTTATAAACGCCGACGTGCCCTGCTCTATTATTGCAAGCGTTGTTGGCATGTTTACAAGAAGAGCATGCTTGTCATTGGTGGAAAGAACAACAACACCGATGAAAAACATGCAGGAAAGGAAGATCAGCACAGGCAGGCAAGGAAGAACAACAACGATCAAATGGAAAGATCAGAAGTGTAAGCTTAGAAGGAGGAAAACAGTCAAAGCACAACAAAGGTTTTCAGAGTTTCACAGATCGGGAAATCCAAAGGAAAGAGGTTCAAACTCGCGATATGCGAGATCAAAAAAATATCTGGACCGTCAGATCAACAAGGATTGTGGACCATTGATTAGGCATGAAGAAGGCTCGTGAAGTGGCGAAATCGTGATAAGATCTAGGCCGTTAGATCTGGAGTAATTACAAAGGACCAACAACCATTAGATATGGTGAAGTTGCAAGGAATATAAGACCAAGAGTCATCCAACTCTCCAAAACTGTGAAGGAATCTTGGTCATTCGTCAAGGACAGTCATGGACCATTGGATCCAGAGGACACATGGTGAAAGATCATCAATTTGCTGACTAGAAAGTCAAAGGAGAGAAGTTCTCGTTTGAGTAGCGAGTGGTCATATATCATGGTCACATTGTCGAGAAGCTAGTGAAGCCAAGCCCTATTTAGGAGTTCATGACATGGAGAGTTGAGAGGAATCATCACAGAATACCCAAGATGTGAAAGTGCGAAATGTGCTTTAGAATAAGGCTGTGGTCACAGCCAATGGTTACATCTACGGAAGATAGAGGAAAGATATAGCGGTGTTAAGCTCCATCTCGGAGTCTTGGAGCTCACGACTTGGAGCATCAAGACCCTTCATCACAGGAATCATGATATGCGATATCGCGATGAGATCTGAAATGTTGGATCATTAGAGATCTTGACCATTGATCAAGATCGATGAATTTCATAAGTTTGCGAAACACAAAGAGCCTTTTGGCACATCCTATGGTCACTGCCGGTGTTCATGTGAAGGGAAGAAGCTAGCAGAGTTAAGGTCCACCTTGGAGTTTCGACGATCACAACTTGGAGCATCAAGACTCTTCATCATAGGAATCGCGATATGCGAGATCGCGATGAGATCTGGACCATCGGATCATTGGAGATCTCGATCGTTGATCAGGCTCGATGAAGTTTATAAGTTCGCAAAATATGAAGCGCCTTTTTTGGCGCAGCCTATGGTCACAGTTGGTGGTCACGTGAGGGGAAGAAGCTAGCAGTGCTAAGCTCCATCTTAGAGTCTCATCGATCGCGACTTTGAGTGTCGAGATCTTCTATCACAGGAATGCCAAGATGCAAGATCACAAAATTAAAACTCTGTTTAGCGCTCAGTCACAGCCAGTGGGAATATGAATTAAATGAAAGACCCTACGAAATCCATCCAACGATGCAGGTGAATTTAAGTATGATTGAAGGGCTACTGTTTCTCTTCACAGTTAATCGATCAGTGGTGATTTAGTTGTTGAAGTGGTCTTGGGAGGTTCACAGTGTAACTGCTAGAAACCATTGATGCTTTCTACTAGAGGACTCGAAGCGACTTTTGTGTGATTATCAGAGGAGCTGAAGAGTCTCTAGGATTCTGCCAGTGGAATGAAGACTGTTCGTAGAGGTAATTGACAGATGGATCTAACTTCCAGAGAAGATGAAGAGTTGCCATGATGAATAGGTAGAGTACTGGACATGAGAGAGAATGCAGAAGCATGGTGGGACAACATGCACAAGGTGCATAGAGACTATAAGTATGAAAAATAGAGAAGAGATGGGTGTTGTTGTTGTTGAGAGGGATTTGGGAGTGTAGAAGGAGGAGTGAGAAACAACTGAAATACAGAGAAGAGGAATGGAGCATTGAATGGACATGGTGCATAGAGCATAAAAGGAAGAAGCACAAAAAGTGCAAGGAATGTGTGGAGAAAGACAATAAGACACTAAAGGAATGTTAAGGTACTCTTGTAGAGAAAAACAGAAGATCATAAATCCCAAGAAGATGCAGATAGAGAGAGACTGATACAGGAGAGCAGAGCATCATAGTATAACAGTGATAAGTCTGGTGAGCCAATGATAAATATTGTATCATTGTGATAAGTTTCATTAGCAAAACTTTATATTTTAGGGTGGTAGGGAGGTTCTAGGGAGGACTGTTGTCCTCAGAGGTTCAAGTGGGTGCTTGAACACAGGGACTTGTAGCTTCCTTCTAGTTGGTGCTAGAGAAACCAGGGAGTTGGTGCTTCCTTCTAGTTGGTACTAGAGAAATCGGGGAGTTGGTGCTAGAGAAACCGGGGAGTTGGTGCTTCCTTTTAGCTGGTGCTAGAGAAACTGGGGAGTTGGTGCTTCCTTCTAGTTGGTGCTAGAGAAACCAGGGAGTTGGTGCTTCCTTCTAGTTGGTGCTATAGAAGCCAAAGAGTTGGCGCTCTCAGAAAGTAGCACCTTGCAAAACAGAGGTTGTAGTCTCATTATGAGTTGGTGCTCATATGTATGATAATGTAAAGAATGTAAATATTACTTATCATATAAAGAAGAAGAGGTTTTTACCCTATATGGGTTTCCTCTGGAAATATCTGTCTCTGTGTATCTCATATGTGTGGCTGATGTTGAATGTTCTATTAATAACTTCCCTTCATTATTGTGACTATCATTAAATGTTGTGTAAAGAGTTTAAAATAAGCATAATTGTTTAATCTCAGTAACAACTGATTCACCCCCCCTCTAAGTTTTCCAACAATTGGTATCAGAGCTGGCCCCTTTTATCTAAGTGTAGATCCTATAGCTTAACCATGTCAAACCATGAAGGGAATTCAACCAATAAGGCCCCTCTATTCAATGGAACAAACTTTGCCTTCTGGAAAGTTAGAATGAAAACCTACATAATGGCTTTAGGTGCAGATGTTTGGGATGTGGTAGATACTGGTTATGTAAAGCCAATTGTACTAGCTAATAAGGATGACAAGCTAGAATTTAGCTTCAATCCTAAGGCTATGAATGCTATCTTGAGTGGGCTTGCAGAAGCATAATTCGTAAAAGTTATGCACCTAGGAACTGCCAAAGAAATGTAGGGAATACTCATTAGAAGTTATGAAGGTAATGAGAAGGTAAAGGATGCCAAGCTTCAAACCTACAGAATACAATTTGAATAGCTGAAGATGAAAGAAGATGAAACTGTTGGAAAATACTTTCTGAGAGTAGAAGAAATGGTAAATGAAATGAAATCACTTGGTGAGAAAATTGAGGAACCTTCTTTAGTCCAGAAAATTTTGAGATCTCTACCAGACAGGTTCAACCTGAAGGTCTCTGCTATTGAAGAACTTAATGATATAAAAACCTTGGAGTTTGATCAACTTCTAGGAACATTGAATGCATATGAAATGAGAATAGTTAAATATAAACCCACCTCCAAAGAAGCATCATTTAAGGCAGACAAGAATGAGGATTCAGAGCCTAATGAAATTGAAGAAAAATTTGTGAAGAGACTAAAGAAGGGATCAGGCAAATACAAAGGTAAACTGCCTTTCAAATGTTTCAACTATGGTAGGATAGGTCATTTTGCAAATAAATGTCCCCACAAAAGAAAGGATCAGACATGTGATGACGAGGAGAAGTACAAACACAAAAATTTCTTTAAAGAGAATAACTTTAAGAAGAAAAGTCTTTGTGTAAACAATGATGATGATCCTTCAGATGATGAAGAAAATGACTCCACTATTGAAGATAAAATAAATGACTTCATACTTATGTCCAAAGAAGAATATGATAATATAAGCACAGGAAGTGATTCTAATGAAGAAGAAGATGTGGTTGACATGGAAGGAGAACTGATCAGTGCACTGGAAGAGATTGATAGACTAAGAATTAAGAACAGAAAGTAAAGACAATTGTTGATACAGTTCAATAAAGACAGTAAAGAACCCGATGAAGACCTTGTCCTACTAAAAGTGGAATTAGAAGAGGGAAAGAAAATTGAAGACATTCTGAAATGACAGTTATCAAAAAAGAAGGCAAGACGTGAAGACTTAGAACAAGAAGTAGTGAAAACTAGGAAAGATATGGAGAAGTTTCAAGCCTTGTATAATTAGAATCTGTCAAGTATCAAAGCCTCAGAAGGATTAGCCACCATCATGAATCAGCAAAGGAATCCAAAGCTGAAAACTGGTTTGGGTTATGAAGAGGGATCAAGTAGTGATAAGCCAAGAAATTAAGAACCCATCAAGTTTGTCAAATCTACAACCAATGACAACAACAAACCTACAAAAACAAAGGAAGATAATCAATCACCTAGGATGAGTAAATAAAAAAGTGCCAGGACTGAATTTGTAGAACAAAGAAATAATGCGCTCCCTGCTAAAAGACATCATCAACATGGAAGAAATTGATTTGCTCAAAGAAGACAACCATTTTCTAGGTACAAAGAATTTTTATATGGTTATTGTTTCTACTGTTCTAACTTTGGTCACAAAGCTGTAAATTGTTCCTTAAGACTTAGACATGAGCAATTAAGTTTTCAAAGGAATAAATACTTGCCACAACAAATAATGATACAGCCAAGTAACAAACCTCCACAGATTGCAAATTGACAAATTATGTTTAGAGACATGCAACTAAGGAGGTCAAGAAATAATCAACAGTCAATAAGTAGACAACACTGTAACAAGAATTTTGACGTATTGAATAATGAGATTGAATGCTACATCTGTCATAACTATGGACATAAATCTATTGACTATCAATTAAGGAACTATGAACCCGATTTGAATTCCATTGCTGAAAATGTCAAGGTGTGGAAGAAGAAAGAAAGTGACAAGTGTTGATTAGCGTTGTCAGCTCAAAGAAAAACGAACCCTTGGTATATAAACAATGGATGCTCCAAACATATGATGGGAGGAAAAGGTAAGTTTCTCTCTCTAAGTGAAATCAAATCAGAAAACATAGCCTTTGGAAATGATGCTCCAAGTAAAATAAAGGGTAAAGGGATGGTGAGTTTAAGTAATGGAAAAGGAAAAGCCCAAGATGTTCTACTTGTAGATGGGTTGAAACATACTCTTCTTAGTGTAAGTCAAATGTGTTACAAAGGATGTGAAGTGGTGTTCACATCCAAGGACTGCAAGATAAAGTCTATAAACTCAAGATGAGTGGTGGCCAAAGGCATAAGGACAGAAAATAATGTATATGTGTTGAAAGAAAATAGAGAAGAGTGTCATCTAAGCAAACATAATGAAAGCTAGTTATGGCATAGGAGACTTGGACATCTAAACTTTGACCACTTAATCAAGCTCAAAAATCTTGAGTCAGTAAAAGATATTCCGAGAATATCAAAACCCCAAGATTCTATTTGTAAACCTTGCCAAGTAGGAAAACTAACTAGGACATCGTTTAATGACAAGAGCTTTAATTCAACAGAGAAACCACTCCAACTAGTTCATATGGATTTATGTCGACCATCAAGATAGGAAGGCACGGGGAGAGAAAACTACTTCATGCTGATTATTGATGATTACTCCAGACTTACTTGGGTTGCCTTTCTCAAGGAAAAAGTTGAAGCAATTGAGAAGTTTAAAATATTTAAGGCTTTCACTGAGAATCAAACATGCAAGAGGTTAAAGGCAGTAAGATCAGACAGAGGAGGAGAATTTATGTCAAGTGATTTCAAGGAATTCTGTGATAAGCATGGGATCAAGAGAGAATACACAATCCCAAGAACTCCACAACAAAATGGAGTAGTGGAGAGGAAAAATAGAATAGTGCAGCAAATGGCCAGGTCAATAATGAATGAGAAGAACATTGGTCAAACCTACTGGGTAGAAGAAATACACACAACAGTCCATGTTCTTAACAAAGCTCACCTCAGACCACAAAGTGACAAGACACCTTATGAACTGTGGTATGGGAGACCTGCTTCAATCAAACACTTCAAAGTCTTTGGGAGTAAATTTACATAAAGAATAATGATGAGAACCTTGGAAAATATGATGATAGGGATGATGAGGGTATCTTCTTAGGATATGCTACAAACAGTAAAGGATACAGATTCTATAATAAGAGGCTGCATAAAATGGTTGACTATATTGACGTAAAAGTTGATGAAGGAATCCCAGCAAGAGAGGTGTACAATAATGAGTCTTCTACAAAGGACATAGCTAAAGATGAAGATGAATAGGTACAAGAATCGGAAAATGAATACTCTGAATCAGATGAAGACTTAGATACTCAGACAGACTCAAATCAACAAGCTCCTTCAAATTCCTCCTCCAGAATTACTCAAAAGAATCATCCTGCAAGTCAGATAATTGGTGAAAAAGACAAAGGTGTAAAAACCAGGAGAAAGATAATAAAAAATACTGAGCAATCACATATAGATTTCATATCCATGATGGAACCCAAGAACTTTAATGAATCTAGCAAAGATGACCTTTGGGTTAAAGCAATGAATGATGAACTTGATCAGATTGAGAAAAACAATACATGGGAGATGGTTCATAGATCGGAAGGTAAAAATATCATTGGTTCCAAATGGATCTTTAAGAATAAGTTGAATGAGAAGGGACAAGTTGTCAGGAACAAAGCAAGATTGGTCTATAAAGGCTATGCTCAAATAAAAGGACTGGATTTTGATGAAACATTTGTGCCCATAGCAAGGTTAGAAGCTATCAGAATATTTTTTGCCTATGCTTGTCATAAAAGGTTTAAAGTTGATCAAATGGATGTCAAATCATCTTTTCTAAATGGAGATTTAAATGAATAAGTCTATATGGAACAACCAGAGGGTTTCAAATTGTCTGATAACCATCACTTAGTATGCAAGATGAAGAAAGATTTATATGGGTTAAAACAAGATCCTCATGCCTGATATCACAGACTAGATATGTATCTCAAAGACAAAGGGTTCAAGAGAGGAACAATTGACAACAATCTATATATCAAAATAGAGGGTGATGATTTGCTCATTGTGTTGGTCTATGTAGATGACATAATCTTCGGATGTAATAAGGATTCATTGGTAAAATGGTTTTCTTCTGCCATGGAGTCTGAGTTTGAAATGTCTATGATAGGTGAAATGTCATTTTTTCTTGGTCTGCAAATTACTCAAAGGTCTGAAGGGATGTTCATTTCTCAAGAAAAATATCTAAGAGAAATGTTGAAAAGATATCAAATGGAATATTCTAAACCTGTGGGCACACCTATGGTTACTGAATGAAAATTAAGCAAGGATGATGACTCACTTGATGTTGATCAAAGTTCTTATAGGTCAATGATAGGCAGCCTATTGTACATCACAACATCTTGCCCAGACATAATGCATGTTGTTGGAATGGTAGGAAGATATCAGTCTGCACCTAAACAGAGTCATTTGCTAGTTGTCAAAAGGATATTCAGGTATTTGAAAGAAACAATGACTTATGGTTTGTGGTATCCCAGAAATCAGAATTTTTAGTTAATTGCTTATTCAAATGCAGATTGGGAAAACTGTGTTGATGAGAGAAAAAGCACTAGTGGAGGAGCATTCTTCCTGGGTGACTCGTTAGTAGCATGGCTTAGTAAAAAGAAAAGTTCCATATCTTCATCGATTACAGAGGCAGAGTACATTGCTATTGCTACCTATTGCACTCAGGTATTATGGATGATTCAGACACTTGCAGACTTGGAGGTAAAATATGCAACACCGATCCCAATTCATTGTGGTAACACTAGTGTCGTCAGTGTGTCTAAGAATCCTATACTCCACTCCAAGACCAAGCATATTCCCATAAAATACAATTTTATGAGAGAGCAGGTCACCAATCAGGTTGTTAAGGTCCATTACATTCCAACCACAGAACAAATTGCAGGTAGCTTTACTAAACCCCTAGCCAAGACACCATTTGAATATCTCTGATAGAAGCTGGGTGTCATCCCATCTCACATCTAAGAAAGTACTTGTATTGGTTGAACATATGACACCTCCTAAACATACTGTAACAACTCAGGGGGAGCGTTTTTTCTTTGACATTGATGTCAAAGCGGGAGAAAAGGAGTGGTTTGGACCAGATGCTACTGCTGAAGGTCCAAACATATTAGCGTAGCTGTTTAGCGTTGCCATCAATGTCAAAGGGGGAGATTGTTGGCATGTTTACAAGAAGAGCGTACTTGTCATTGATGGAAAGAACAACAACAACGATGACAAATAGGAAGGCAAGGAATATCAACATATAGGCAGGCAAGGAAGATCAACAACGATCGAATGGCAAGATCAATAGTGTAAGCTCAGAAGGAGGAAAACAATCAAAGCACAACAAAGGTTTTTAGAGTTTTGTAAATCAAGAAATCCAAAGGAAAGAGGTTCAAAATCGTGATATGAAAAATCGCGATAATAATCTTGACAGTTGATTCAAGAAGGACACATGGCGAATGAAAAAGGTTTTGTTTCAGAGTTTCGCAGATTGGGAAATCCAAAGGAAAGAGGTTCAAACTCGCAATATGCGAGATCATGAAAAGATCTGGACCGTCATATCACCAAGGATTGTGGACTGTTGATCAGGCATGAAGAAGGCTCATGAAATGGAGAAATAACGATAAGATGTGGGCCGTCAGATCTGAAGTAATTACGAAGGACCAACAACCGTTAGATATGGTGAAGCTGCAAGGTGGATAAGACCAAGAGTCATCCAACTCTCCAAAACTGTGAAGGAATCCTAGTCATCCATCGAGGACAGCCGTGGACCATTGGATCCAGAGGACACATGGCGAAAGATCATCGTTTCGCTGACTGGAAATACAAAGGAGAGAATTGCTCGTTTGAGTGGTGAGTGGTCATATCTTGTGGTCAAATTGTCGAGAAGCTAGAGAAGCCAAGCCCTATTTCAGAGTTCGTGACATGGAGAGTCGAGAGGACTCATCACAGAATACCTGAGATGCAAAAGTGTGAAATGCGTTTTCGAATAAGGTTGTGGTCACAACCAATGGTTACATATGTGGACGATAGAGGAAGTAGCTAGTGGTGTTAAGCTCCATCTCGGAGTCTTGGTTCTCGCGACTTGGAGCATCAAGACCCTTCATCACAAGAATCATGATATGTAAGATCACGATGAGATCTAGACCGTCAGATCATTAGAGATATCGATCGTTGATCAGGCTCGATGCAGTTCATAAGTTCACGAAACACGAAGTGCCTTTTGAGGTAGCCTGTGGTCACCGCTGGTGGTCACGTGAAGGGAAGAAGCTAGCAGAGTTAAGGTCCACCTCAGAGTCTCGACGATTGCAACTTGGAGCATCAAGACTCTTCATCATAGGAATCACGATATGCGAGATCACGATGAGATCTGGACCGTCGAATCATAAGAGATCTCAATCGTTGATCAGGCTAGATGAAGTTTATAAGTTCGCGAAATATGAAGTGCCTTTTTTGGCGCAGCCTATGGTCACAGCGAGTGGTCACTTGAGGGGATGAAGCTAGTGGTGCTAAGCTCCATCTCAGAGTCTTAGCGATCGCGACTTGGAGTGTCGAGATATTCTATCACAGGAATGTCGAGATGCGAGATCACGAAATTAAAAACTGTTTAGCGCTTGGTCATAGCTAGTGGGCATATGAATTAAATGCAAGACCATACAAACTCCATCCAATGGTGTAGGTGAATTTAAGTATGATAGAAGGGATACTATTTCTCTTCACAGTTAATCGATCAGTGGTGATTCAGTTGCTGAAGCGGTCTTTGGAGGTTCACAGTGTAACTGCTAGAAACTAATGATGCTTTCTGCCAGAGGAATCGAAGAGACTTTTTTGTGATTAACAGAGGAGATGAAGAGTCTCTAGGAATCTGCCAGTGGAATGAAGACTGTTCGTAGAGGCAATTGATAGATGGATCTAACTGTCATAAAAGCTGAAGAGTTTCCACCATGAATAGGTAGAGTACTCGACATGAGAGAGCATGCAGAAGCATGGTGGGACAGCATGCACAAGGTGCATAGAGACTATAAGTATGCAGAACAGAGAAGATATGGGTGTTGTTGTTGTTGAGAGGGATTCAGGAGTGTAGAAGGAGGAGTGAGAAACAACTGAAATACATATAAGAGGAATGGAGCATTGAATGGACATGGCACATAGAGCATAAAAGGCAGAAGAAGAGAAAGCACAAGGAATGTGTGGAGAAAGACAGTAAGACACTAAAGGAAGGCTGAGGTGCTATTGTAGAGAAAAACAGAAGATCATAAATCCCAAGAAGATGCAGACAGAGAGACACTGATATAGGAGAGCAGAGAAACATAGTAGAATAGTGATAAGTTTGGTAAGCCAATGACAAATATTGTATCACTGTGATAAGTTTCATTAGAAAAAATTTATATTTCAGGGTGGTAGGGAGGACTGTTGTCCTCAAAGGTTCAAGTGGGTGCTTGAACACAGGGATTTGTAGCATCCTTCTAGTTGATTCTAGAGAAACCGGGGAGTTGGTGCTTCCTTCATTGGTGCTAGAGAAACCGGGGAGTTGGTGCTAGAGAAACGAGGGAGTTGGTGCTTCCTTCTAGTTGGTGCTAGAGAAGCCAGAGAGTTGGTGCTCTCAGCAATTAGCACCTTGCAAAACAGAGGTTCTAGTCTCATTACGAGTTGGTGCTCATATGTATGATAATGTAAAGAATGTAAAGATTACTTATCATATAAAGAAGAAGAGGTTTTTACCCTGTATGGGTTTCCTCAGGAAATATCTGTCTCTGTGTATCTCATATGTGTGGCTGATGCTGAATTTTCTATTGCTAACTTCCCTGCATTATTTTGATTGTCATTAAATGTTGTGTAAAGAGTTTAAAATAAGCATAATTGTTTAAGCTCAGTAACAACTGATTCACCCCCCCTCTCAGTTTTCCAACACGCGTGTACATGCTAGCTGACCCAAGACAACCCGCGTGTACCTACAAAAGCATAAAAAAAGGAAAGTTGTTGATGGAACACACCGTTTTGGGTAAGTTAACTAAACCTTTCGGCCATGCATGGCCGGTCACTCGACCAAATACCTAGCTTATTCTAGCCTATAAAGTAAGGTTTAGGGGTCCCATTTGAAAGGAGGAGAATCATAGTAAAGAAAATATACTTGACTAAGCATTCTCTTTGTCCCAACCTTTAGCCATCCTTGTGAAAAGAGAAGTATAGAGCAAAGAAGTTGGAAGAAAGTGGAAGAAGAGACCAGGACCAGGATCGAGGAGTAGTAGCCAACTTTATCATTGTAAGGTATCATTGTGAAGTTAATACAATAATTTCTTTTCTCGTCCCACCATATGAGATTGCCATTATTGGAATATTGATTGTATGATTGATTAAATCTCTAACCCAATAGTTCATAGATCAAATGCATGTGGATTTCTTTGTTTGTCTTTAGTGAATGCAGGTCAACATTGGGAGGAGAGTTGCAGTCAAAGAACGACCAAGCACGAAAAGGGATCGACATCAAAGACGAAAAATAAGGTACGTCAACTTAATATCTTGAGCCTTGTATTTACATATGAGTAATGGGGGTCTAGGCATGGGATGATGGTTAAAAATAAACATCTTTAGGTCATTTCTGCATGCATGATAAAACCCTTAGTGCTAGTCCGTAGGAGGGATTTCCCACCCACAATAGAATTGGTGAATCCACTGGGGATCTCTAGGGTTTATGGGAATGTTTTTTCTTGGGTATTTTTAAGAACTGGTTTCATTTCTTGTTTTTAAAGTTTCTACAAAAGTATGAGCTAACAAAGATTATGGTCTTCCATACTAGTTATCTCTATTTCTTTTCTTGACTACATTTTTTTTTTTGAGACCCACAGAGGTACATGAGACCTGTATAAGGTCTGCACGCATGTAACCGCGCCCTACTTTCCCATAGCCTGCGTGTACATGCTAGCTGAGGAAGTATAAGTCACGTGTATGATTCCAGAAAATTTATTTTAGAGAGGCAGTCATCCTCTCCCCTATCAGAAATAATCCTTCTTAGGGGTTTTCTGGAACTCTTTCTAGTCTTTTTTGTTTGCAGTCTATAGCTTAGGTTTCACCTCAAATTGGTTTGTTCTATGAAGTTTTCCTTGAATTGTTTTCTTTTTTCTATTAAAGTAAGTGTCTGATTCTTCAAGAGATCCTGGTTCTCAGTACCAGTAGTCTCTGCCTGGGATGGATTGCTTGGAATTTCATTTTTCTTAGAGTTTCATAGATACACGCGGCCTGTATAAGGCCAACACGCTTGTACATGCACCCTAACTTTACATAGCTCCTGTGCACACACTTGCTGTTGAATTGTCAGCAGTGTGCCTGTGGAGAAAAGTTTTGTTTAAGGTGAGGCAATCATCCTTTCCTTTGACAAGAGTTATACCTCTCAGGTTTTTGGGTCTCTGTCATAAGCATTTTTATCCTAGTTTGTATTCCAACATAGCTTGCTTTTTCATTTGAAATATTTTTTGTGTTTCCTAGCTTTTTAAACTTATTTTTAGCTTGAAATTTTAAGAAAAATGAGTTGCATTTTGAAAAAAAAATTCCCCCTCATGGTCGGGGGGAAGGGCCATGAATCGTGCATTCATCAGTTTCTTTTATAATATTTTGTTATTTATTCTTTGATTGGAAGAAAATATAAAAAAAAAAACTTAGTTTGTTAGATCTCTTTCTTTCCTGGCATTTTCTTTCCATTGTTATTTGGAAAAGAAAAGAAATTAGCATAGTGTTGTGTTTTCTTCCCATCTTAAAAGCATTTCAAAAAAAAATAAAAATATAATCATTCTTTGCCAGTGTTCATATAAGTTTCATCATTTTTCACAAGATTCTTAACACCATCAGTTGCACTACCGTACCCTTTTGAGTAAATCAAGCCAGTAAAAAAAATGCTAATTAAAATTTACTAGACTTTATGTTTGTAGGATCCATCAACTAGATTAGGCTAGAGCCTTGATTTAGGTTGGAGAGGAAACTCTTCAAGGCTATAAAACAAACATATGAGTCTATGCTAAGGATTGTAGAAGTCTATTAACATGGAAATTATCTAGGAGCCCCCTCTAACACAGGGGCTAAACACAAGGTCATGTGCAGAAAGGTAGCAGAGATAACCCCTCCAAAGCCGGACCAAGCATAGTGGGGAACGCATATAGAGGACTTGTATTAGGATTCCATTGATTGCATTTTCCACGGAGCTTTGTGGGTCTTGAATCTGTTTGAGGTCCTCATTCGTCTTCCATAACACTTTCTTTTGATACCCTTGATAGGGTTCGGGCTTGATACCCTGCTCATTGTAGTCCACTCGACTGTCGATTGTACCTGCCTGATGATTGTTCACAAGATGGAAACCTAGTTGCCTTTATTTTAGGGACTTACATAGGTGACCGTGGGGGTATAACACAGTACCTAGGGCAGACATCGAGCCATGCTTTGCAGAGTATACCCAGAGGGTGCTTCCATGTTTGAGTTGCACTTGCACCTGTAAGTTGCTCTAGTGTTGGTTGGTGTAACTGTTCTTCCAACTAGTTAGTCATTTACTTGATTTGCCTTTAGGAACTTTTAGTGTGTGATACGTACTCCCTAGTTTTCCATAGTGAGTTAGTTAGTTGTGGATTTGGGTCTCTAACCTAGGGTGGGAGACCGCCCATTCCGCCGGTTGAGAGGACTTTTCAGTCTTCTGCTTAGAGACATGGAGCCGCCTCTTTATAGGCATTGTTTTGATAACACTGGTTCGCCAGAGTCAGTGTGTGAGACTTTTACAGACTTGAACGATCCCAAAAAGGGAGAACCTATGCATAAGATATTTATGGCTAAAGTTCCCAGTGATACCAACCAAGGAACCCCTTCACAAGGGAATTTTTGTGATTTTCCCTTCTTTGGAAATGTTGGTGTCCCTTTGATGGCCACTTTGTACATTCCTGGGTTGAATGTGGGACTACCGGTTTGGTTGGGTACCATTACAAATGTCCCGAATGCTCTTGAAAGATCTCAGTTAAGCACCTTAAGTCATGGGCACCCTGTTGATGTTTCTTCATCAACAAAGTCTTCTCCTCCTCCCTCTCCTGCCTCTAGTGAAATTAAAGTTACTAGTAACTAGAAGTCTAAACGAAATAGAAATAAGAAGAATAGGAAGAAGAAATCACCAACCTCTGTGAGTCATGTTGGAGAAAGGTCGACAACCTATGCAATTCATGTTGAAGACCAGAACCTAGCCTCTACAAGTTATGTTGGGGGCACGCACCCACCCTCTACAAGTCATGCTAGGGGAAAAGGTCCAGTCACTGCTAGTCATACTGGTAATAGGTATGTAGCCTCTGCCAGTCATGTTATCGACCCATCACTAACCTCTGCAAGTCATGTTGGAGATGTGAAACCAACCACTTCTAGTCATGCTGGGGGCATTAATTATGTTGAGAAACCTAGATAGATAGGATGTAATACTAATTTCCCTTGTAAGCTTTGCAAGGGAGATCACCTTACTCATTTGTGCCCTAGCATTACAGAGGTACAAATATTGTGGTCCATGTCTACAAGATCTTATAATTTAGAGTCTTTTGAGGTTTCCTCGCAATCTATTCAATCATTGGTTGAGAAAGTGGTCATGTCGATGCAGTCATTGGCTGATCCCACTCCTCTTTTGTGGGGTGAGGTGCCTTTAGACCATGTAGTCTCTCAGCCTATTCATCCATTGGATGAGAAAGTGGTGATGCCGATGTAGTCATCGGTTGATCCCACTCCTCTTTTAGGGGGTGAGGCACCCTTATACCATGTAGTCTCGCAGCCTATTCAACCATTGGTTGTGAAAGTGGTCATGCTGATGTAGTCATCGAATGATCCCACTCTTCTTTTGGGGAGTGACATGTCTACCGACTATGTTTTTATCATTTCCGGTTCAATACTTTCAGAACAAAGGGGCATTCTTCTCATTCCGAGCACACCCCCTCCAAGCCCTAGGATGGTTTCCTTTGATTGGAATGACCTTTTCCAGCCTCATCTTCCTTCTACCACACCTTTTCAAATAAGGGTTGAAGTTAATTCAACAAACATTTATCGATGTATTGTGAATGAGGGAGCCTCTGCAAGTATTTTATCCTCCTCAGTTTGGAAAGTCTTGGGATCTCCCAAACTTGTGTCTACTTCGCATGAGTTGTTGGATTTTGACAGATGTCCTAGTGAATATTTGAGGAGTCTTCCTCAGTTTCCTATCTCATTAGATGGGAAGATTGTCCTTGTTGATGTGATAGTGGTGCAAGGCCCATTAGATTTCAATATGTTTCTCGGGCGTGATTATGTATATGCTATGAATGTTGTAGTGTCTAGGCTCTTCCGAGTGATGCATTTCCCTCACAATGGAAGCATTGTCACTATCAAATAGCTGGCATCTGATAATCACCATCATAGTTCAACATTTTTTCAAACTACTCCTTTATATATTCCTAGCGTTCGTGTAGACTCTACACCACCACGGGTTAATTATGTGGCGTCTTATCCTTAGTGTTCAATTGATTCTGAGCAGGAACTAGTGCAATCATGTGTTCCCTCTTGATACTTGGTCTCAACAATTGATCCATTGGTTTATCCAATGGGGGCATGGGAGGCCTTGCTTCCCTCTCTTGGTCCAAGTGGGCTTGAGTATCCTTCTGATTATAATCTCATTGTTTGTAGATCCTCAAGCCCTCATGCTCATGATTCTTCGCTAATAGACTTTGCCAGTCCTGGCCAGAACTTCCATCATGATATGGAGTATGGTCAGTTTACTTCACCCTTTGGGACTGTCAACCCTCGTTTGTGTGATTTATTGGATTTTGAATTTCCTTCAAATGAAGCTATCCTTTAAGCCATGACTACGGTTTCTATATCATGAGAGGACTTACACCGTGGTTTGTGTTTTCTTCCCTTTTGGAAGACTTTCCAAGTTGACTATCAAAGAGACTCTTGGTCCAAGCCTAGCAGCGGGATCTACCTGAACCAGTTGCATACATGAGTCATAGGCCCCACGGGTCTTCTTTTAAGCCCTTTTTATACCCTCTAAACATGAAAATATTGTCGAGCAATATGGTGGCCTTTCACTCTCGTTAAACTAAAATTTAAAGTCACGTCTATCCAATAGTAGTTTACCCCTTTTTCAGTCCGAACGGTCAACTGTACGAACAAAGGTATACTCTTAGGAACTTAAGTTCTCTAGAAGAGTACCCTCAGGTATAATTTTAACCATTTTTTGGGCCTGAGGGACTAAATTTACAAAAAAAGAACTCCCACGGAGTCCATAGTTAAGCTCTTTTTAGACTCCCTAAAAGTGAAAATATCGTCGAGTGACCTTATTCTTTCACACTCGTTAAAATGATCCAGAAGAACATTCCTAACGGAGTCCATAGTTAAGCTTTTTTCAGACTCCTTAAAAATGAAAAAATGGTCGAGTGATATTGTATTTATCACACTCATTAAAATGGCTTTGAATAGACATCTTGTTGGTGCTAGTTTACCCCTTTTTCGAACTGACTATACTACCTTCGAGAAAGGTACCCCATTGGAGTCTCCTTTTACGTTTTTTCAGACTCTCTAAATATGAAAAATCGTCGAGCTTACCTTCTCTAGGCTTGTTAAACTTACAACAAAGGACATTACCATTGTGTGTCTTATTAATCGCATTTTCATACCCACGTATTTGGCCTAATTCCGGCTCCATCCTGCTCTCAAATGAACCATCTGAAGCATGCCTTATATGCAAGCTCTATAGCACTTTGCGTCTGCATCTTGACACATTTGTTCCCAGGAGGGATTTGTCCCGAGTGTCCTTCCTTTGAACATCAGTCTTCTCCTTGCGCCTCAAACTTGTATGTTTGCGACACTCATTCCTCATTTGTAATGTAACATTCTTTTATTCTTTTTCCAAAATTATTGAAAAAGACAAAAAAAAAAAATCAAATATACCCCAAAAAGAGGAAGGGAAAAGTATTTTCTTTATATTGGCAGCACAATGAGTGGCCTTGGATAAAGCACATCTTTCAATTTGTTCGTCAAACCCTGGGATTTAATATGACCTTAGGAATTTGTTCCCGCTACATTGAGCTATGTCCTCCTTTGTTTGGTTATTCTTCCAAACATATGGAGAGTTTGCGTTGCCTCTTGACTCGTAAACTTATGTTAATTCCATGCTACCCGAGTCTCATCATTTTTCTTGCTAATGTCCAGGGAAAGTTTTTTACCAAGCCTGAGTCGTCCCCTCTGCAGTTTTTCTCTTGCCCTCATGCTCGACCATCCCAGAATTCCAATCAAGTCTTTTTTCGAAATCAATGAAGCCTTCAGTATGATCATCAAGATTCTCTAGTCCATGACCAATGAGTCATCGAAGACCTCTGGGTAGTGAATTCGTACACTCTTATTACACTCCTACCCGAGTTTTGAATATTTTGAAGTTGTTGCTCGATATGTGAAGACCTCATCTCCAACCATCAGGCCTTATGAGCTTCTAGAAGATGGATACTCTACATGCATATCTTTTTGATTTCGAGATGTAGATTTGTTGTGTATTGCTCACGGATACACT
Source organism: Picea engelmannii (assembly GCA_009831015.1). Lineage (NCBI taxonomy): Eukaryota > Viridiplantae > Streptophyta > Pinopsida > Pinales > Pinaceae > Picea > Picea engelmannii. The sequence continues at coordinate 87,085 of ML776879.1, read as the reverse complement.
TTATATAGTTATATGACATGGATCTGCAGTGTATTTGATTGGTAGCCATGATTTTATTTTATCCCAAGCATGGGTATGCCCACCTCGATGAGACAGTTATTATTTTTCAGATGACACCTCCCGATTTCTAGTCCTCGGGCTCACTTGTTCAGAACATCGGTGAATATTGTTAATGTATTTCGGCCATCAGATGCTCTTCTGACCTCACACATTAGGGGGCATCTATTATAACCCTAATTTTCACTAGACATGCTTACCTGGCATTAGGCCATCTCAAATTCCTTCTTTTCCAAAACACTGTTGAACAACTCTTCTTAAAACCCCCTTTTATAAAGGCCCATGCGCCCTGCTCCATTACTGCACACGTGTACACGCTAGCTGACCCAAGACAACCTGCGTGTACCTACAAAAGCACAAAAACAAGAAATTTGTTGACGAAACACACAGTTTTGGGTAAGTTAACTAAACGTTTCGGCCATGCATGGCCGGTCACTCGACCAAATACCTAGCTTCTTCTAGCCTATAAAGGAAGGTTTAGGGGTCCCATTTGAAAGGAGGAGAATCATAGTAAATAAAATATACCCGATTAAGCATTCCCATTGTCCCAACCTTTAGCCATCCTTGTGCAAAGAGAAGTATAGAGAAAAGCAGTTGGAAGATAGTGGAAGAAGAGACCAGGACCAGGATCAAGGAGCAGTAGCCGAATTTATCATTGTAAGGTATCATTGTGAAGTTAATAAAATAATTGATTTTCCCGTCCTGCCATATGAGATTTTCATTAATGGAATATTGATTGTATAATTGATTAAATCTCTAACCCGTTAGTTTATAGATCAAATGCATGTGGAGTTCTTTGTTTGTCTTTAGTGAATGTAGGTCAGCATTGGGAGGATAGTTGCAGTCAAAGAACGACCAAGTGAAAAAATGGATCGACATCAAACACGAAAAATAAGGTACGTCAACTTAATCTCTTGAGACTTGTATTTACATATGAGTAATGGGGGTCTAGGCATGGGATGATGGTAAAAAGTAAGAATCTTTAGGTCATTTCTGCATGCATGATAAAACCCTTAGTGCTAGTCTGTAGGAGGGATTTCCCACCCACAACAACAAGTCTTCTTCAATTCTTGTAGCATAATCAAGTTTGACAATGTAATATCTTGTACCACTATTCTTGGACCATTTGAGTTGATCATATTATTTTAACAATTTGATAGCACTATGGTTAAGAATATTAACAAAGTGGTTCCACTCCTCTAATTGAATCCCTTGTAAGTTTACATCTTTTGTATTCAACCATCCTTATGACCAAGAATTATTACATGTCTAAGTTGTTGCCTCCCTTAAATAGAAAATCATTTCATTATGAATCCTCATCGGCAAAACCTCAAACAAATTAAAATAATCTTTGGCCCTTATCTAGGGATATTCTCTTATCTAAACCTTTCTTCCATTCCCAACTAGGCAAGTGCCCATTTACCTACTAAATGAAAATAATTTTTCCATATATTTACATAATATAAGCCCCTTGTATACGTTTCCTCTCCAATTTGAACAAATCTTCTATAGTCCTCCCCTTTAAATATTTAGATAGAATCACTCTTATCAAAATGCCTTTAGTACAAACCAATATCCATAGGCTTTTGGATGTAAGTGAGACACTAAAAAGGTAAATATTCTTTAATCCCCATCCCCCAACATCCTTTGGTAAGACTAGTCTAGAACACTTGATCAATGGTATCCCTTCTTTATCCCTCTTACCCGTCCATAAAAACCTAAAATATTTCTTTCTTATTTTAGTTATGATACCATTTCAAATATTTCAATAGTCATCCAATACACAAGGATTATCTCCAAGACTACCTTGACTACAACTAATCTCCCACCACAAGACACCCATCTATTGTACCATACTGCAATTTTAGCTTCAACCCTATTATAAAGTCAAAGTGAATCATCATAATGGTAATAATTTGGTCTTAACATGAATCTTAAATATTTTACCCCTTTGATCTGAGTCACCACTATTCATTGGAAATGGAAGATATGCCTATAACTTCACATCATCAATGCAATAATTGCACAATATTGTATATTTATTCAAGTTATTTACCTTGTTTTAGCTTTGCATTAAATTTCCAACAATTCTTTTCATTTTCTTCAATTGCCTTACAAATCCATGGATAGAAATGAAAAATCATCTATAAACATTAGATGATATATATTTTTTTCCTAAAAAAAAAACGTAACTTTGTTTCATTCGATGAGAAATAAAATTACATTATGTAGAGTGGTGGACAAAGAAAGTGTCAAAAGAATCCAATATCCTTTGTACCTCTTCAAGTAATGGAAGCAAGAGAATGTTGTGGCACTGTTGCATTCTTCAGACCCAATTGATGACATTTAGGGAATCACATAAAACTGTATAGTTTCCACATCTTTTCCTTTGGCATAAGTAAAATAAATTTTAGGGACAACAGTTCTACATAATTTTTCATTCTTGGACCTAAACCCATTTTGATTTTGAAAGAATGATTTCCAGACATGTTTAATAGTGCCCCACCTCCACTAGACTGATTGTTGTTTTGGGATGCACCATTGAAGAAATCCCAAGGTTTGTATTGGTCCATGAGTTCCTCCCTGACAGGCTAGGCTGGGCCCATCCATTTTTCCTATGGGAAGTGAAAGAGGATACTTAGGATATAAGCTACAATGACTTTAGGAGGGATAAATGTTTCACAGAAAATTGCAGAGTTTTTGGCTATTTAGGTACCCCAACAAATGAGCAGTGGAAGGGCCCAAATACTGTGATTAGTGGCATTAGAGACCCAAGTTTTCCACATCTTCAATAGAAGTATCTTTGCAAATTCATCCTCGGCCTATCAAAAGGGAGAAATCCAATGAGACAAATTTTTATATGGACATATGATGAAAATATGGTTCAACAATTCTTCATTTTCGTTGCAAAGGATACACCACCTCGAACCTTCAATCTGTCTCTTTTTCATAACCTCCCATGTGGGGAACTTTTTGACAATCAGACACCACATAAAAATTAACGATTTAAGAGGGTAGTGGAATTTCCAAAGTCCTTTCCACCACCAAGTGGGTTCCCTGAAGTAAAATCAATATTGAGGTGAATATAACCCAGTTTTGGGGTGAAAACTCCATGCGGGGCATGCTGCCAAACTAAATCCTCATCTCTATATAGCAGACGAATATGAGCCAACTTTAGGGATCTGATGTAATTTGACCAAGGGACCACATATTATTCCTCTACCCCTATTTGAAAATATTTCATCCACTCTTAAGACCAGATAGAAGTTCAAGCAGGATCCACGATCTGATTTAAGAAGAAAATCCCTTCTGCGTGTAGACCTCTAAGTAAATTTGTAGGGAGGATGTGATTGACACCACTTCCCAACCAAGGGTCTGATCCAATACTCACCAATTTTCCATTTCCTATGTGACAAACGAGTCCTTCACCCATCACCTTGAAGGAAGACGTAATTGTTTTCCATATGATTGAGCACATAGATTTTTCTTAAGTGGATTTCTTATCCATTCTTGAATAGATGTTGAGATGATATATTAGTGGATGAATACTTATGTCCAAAGGATATATATAGAAATTAATCTCCAACAAGATTTCGCTGCCAGAGCTTTTGATAAAATGAAAATGTTTTTCAATCCCCATTCTCCTAAATATTTCAGCATGTCCAGAGAATTCCATTTCACCCAAGGAAGAACATGTTTTTCCTGTGTGTCGGCCCAAAGAAATTTAAAACATAGTTTCCTATCTTTTCAAGAATCCCTTTAGGGATCCATGCTAATGACATCCAGTAGATTGATATTTCTTCCAAAACGAATTAAACTAGGATCAGTCAGCTCACACAGGAGATCCATCTGAAGCTCCAACAAGATAATATTTTTTTCCAGCTTTGCTATCAATAAGGACTAGTCATTATTTTTATAAAAAAAATTCTTTAGATGAAAGCCTAGGTATTTAAGACTTGCACCAAAATCCAATGTATTATATGGATATAGGGTTATGTAAACTACAAGCTCTTCATCCTCCCTATTATTGATGGATAAAGTTGATCTCCTTTTATTAATTTGCATACCAATAGCCCTGATAAAGAGATCCAAGATACTATGTATCTTTTCAGCGTAACCTCAAAGTCCATTTCAAAAAAGAAGTACATCATATACAAAGATTATATGAGTTAGACTGAGTGTTGGGGAGATGGTATTCCGTGAAATTCCCCTATCAAATTTGCCTCTATCAACACCCTCTTTAGTCCTTCCACAACCAATGTTTGTTTTTCAAACCACATAAATCATAACTCATCAAACCATATTTGTAAAAAAATTATATCATTTATCTTAGGCGATAACCGATTGATTTCTTGTTACTGCCTTTAAAATTTGGCAACAACGTATTTCTATTTATGTCACATGTGCATCATTGAAAACCATTTAAAAAAAAAATCTTATGAAAGAATGTTAGCTTTCATATCAATTAGAGTGAACTTGCAAAATAAAAAAAATGGCATTGAAAAATATATTTAAAAATACATGGAAAAAAATTTACACACTAGTATACAACATGATATATTTCCTCCATGTTAAAAGAAATGAAAAAAATAATAGAATTAAATTATTAAAAACATTTTTTTATCCTACATAAATTTGCATGAATTCAATTGAAAATTCATGGTTTTCCCAAGAGTAGTTACTACTAAGTAAGCATCCAAATTAGTCCTCTAGCCCCATTTTAAAAGAGTCCTTCCACTCTTGAGACTAGATAGAAGTTCGAGCAGGATTCACGATCTGATTTAAAGAGAATATCCCCTATGCATGTAGACCCCAAAGTAAATTTGCAGGGAGGATGTGACTAACACCAGTGCCCAACCAAGGGTCTGATCCAATATGCACCAAGTTTCCATTTCCTATGCGCCAAGTGAGTCCTTCACCCACCACCTCGAAGGAAGAGGTAATTGTTTTCCATATGATTCAACACATAAAAATTTTCTTAAATGGATTTCTTATCCATTCCCGAATAAACATCGAGTTGATATATTTTTGGATGAATAGTTGTGTCCAAAGGCTATCTGTAGAAATCAATATGCAACAAGATTTCTCTTCCAGAGATTTTGAGAAAATGAAAATGTTTTTCAATCCCCGTCCTCCTAAATATTTCGACATGGCCAGAGAATTCCATTTCACCCAAGGAAGAACAATTTTTTCCTGTGTGCCAGTTCAAAGAAATTTAAAACATAATTTCCTTTCTTTTCAAGATTCCCTGTGGGGATCCTTGCTTAGAACATCCAGTAGACCATTATTGCTTACAAAACTAATTTAACAAGATGATCTTTTTTCCATCTTTGTTATTAGCTAGGATGATTCATTATTTTTATAACAACTTTGATTTAGATGGAAGCTTAGGTATTTAAGACCTGCATCATAATACAACGTATCATATAGATATAGGATCCTGTAAACTGCAATCTCTTCATATTCCAGGTTATTGACAGATAAGGTTTATTTACTTTCATTAATTTGCATACCAATATCCATGCTAAAGAGATCCAAGATACTATGCAGCTTTTCACCGTTACCTTTGAGTCCATTGCAAAAACATAGTACATCATATACAAAGAGTATATGAGTTAGCCTAAGTGTAGGGGAGATGGATATTCTGTGAAATTTCGCCCTCAATGTGGCCTCTATCAACACCCTATTGAGTCCCTCTGCAACAATTTTTTTTTTTTTTTCAAACCACATAAATCATAACTTATCAAACCATATTTGTGAAAAAAATATATCATTTATCTTAGGTGATAACTTATTTATTTCTTGTCACTACTTTAAAAATTGGCAACAACGCCTTTCTATTTGTGTCACATGTGCATCATTGACAATAATTAAAAAAAAATCTTATGAAAGAATATTTAGAGAAAAAAAAACAAAATTTCATATCAATTAGAGGGAACTTACAACATAAAAAAATGGCATTGAAAAATATATTTAAAAATACATGGAAAAATTCTACACGCTAATACACAACAGGATATACCACCTCCATGTTGAAAGAAACGAAAAAAATGATAGAAGTAAATTATTAAAAAAAATAATTTATCCTATATAAATTTGCATCACTTCAATTGACAATTCACGGTTTTCCCAAGAGTAGTTACTACTAACTAATCATCCATATGTAGTGAATACACCCAAAAAATTGGGATGCATAGTCATTGATTTGGAAAAAATATTAAGAAAACCTATTATATGTTCATGAAAAATGTTTATATTTAGGCTAAAAATATAAGTGTATGAATAACTATAATCATAAATTAGGCTACAAGGTTTTCAATTTTAATGAAAAAATGGAAAATGTTAGCCTAAATTTCTTCCAAAAAATTGAAATTTAGCCAAACTAGAGAGATTTCACTTAAAAAAAACATTGTCCACAACAAGGGGGAAAAGTATAGGAGATAATGGGCATCCTTGACGAAGGTAGTGTTTTGCATGAAAGAAAGGGGAAGCTACTCCATTTATCAAAATTTCAAAGGATGTTGTAGATATACAACACATTATCCAATTAATAAAGGGGATTTCAAAGCCAAGATGGGTCAGGAAGTGCCTGATGTAGATCCAATTCACTTGATCATGAGATTTTGATAGAACTATATTTAGGATGACCCATTTTACTTTCTAGGTTTTTGTAAAGTGTATGCCCTCCTATTCCACCCCAATGGCCTCATGAATTTATTGTCCTTCTAGAAAACCAAAATTTTCCTTTGAAACCAACTCTGATAGGACCAACTTGATCCTTCTAGTGATCACCTTTTCCACCACTTTATAGATGCATTTGCATAGAGATATAGGTTTGAAATCATCAAGAGTATGTGGAGAATTGGATTTTGGTATCAGAGCAATGAAGGTAGAGTTGAGAGGATAATGCATATGGTATTATCTGTGGGATTCTTTAACCGCCGATAAGATATCCCTTCCAATCAAATCATAGAATACCAAGAAGAATTGTATGTTCCAACCATATGACCCTGGGATTTTATTCTTCTGGAAGCTATGAAGAACTTCCTTAAGTTCATCTTGTGAAACCTCCTCCATGAGTTCCTTGTTGGCTTCATCTCCCAAAAAACATGGGAAAAAAATGGCTAATCTAATTATATATTCTATATTATCCCTGTAATATTCCTTGAAAAGGTTTTGAAAGTTCCTCTATTTCAATTGAGCTAGATCATAAAAAGAGGATTCTTCTTTCCCCATGTGGTCAGAGAGGCTCCAGATAGTATTGGAGAGATTTTGGCCTTTTGAATAAGCCTGGAAAAAAATTATGTTTTCATCTCCACTTTCTAACGAGATAGTATGGCTCTTATGTCACCATGATTCTTCTTGATCTTCCAATAAATATCTTCTTTTATGTTCCATAGAAACCATGACCTCTTTCAATTTGAGAGAAAAGTTTCCCTCCCCTTCTAACTCATGTATTTCCTGAAGGGAAACTTTTGTGTCAACTAAATCCTGCTCATCCTGCTTCCTTTTATTGTGATCCCACCACACTCTCTCTTTCTTAACATTCTTGAGGTTGGATGCAAACTATACCCCAACCACCTCTCTTGAGGATGGGTCAAAAGGGATCCAACACTCCGTAACTAGATTATGGAAAATTTCCTCTTTTAGCTAGGCCTAATTAAATTTGAAGGGGCTTGCTAGTGTCCATGACCCACCTGCAACCTCAAGGAAAATTGGAGAGTGATTTGATTCACCCCCACTACCTATACATTGCCAAAGGTTTATCAGTTTCTACAGTCGTTTATCCGATACCAAGAACCAATCTAATATTTTTTCAATATGATATTTCTCGGTTCACTTATTCCTCCAAGTAGGATTCATTTTAACTGGGGAAAGGTCTAAGATACTATTGACCATCGAAAAGTTCCTGAAATATTCATAAAGGGGATTAGTTCAAACCCTAGGGCCCCAAACCTCTCTAGCACCCATGCAAAAATTTAAATCGCCACCAAGAATGAGTCTCTTGCATTGAAAGAAGGATTTTTGGGAAAGAACATCGCAAAAGGGGACTCTATCAACATATGGCCCATAAATGTTTAAAATTGAGAAAACTTGTCCCAAATATACAAGGCAAACTTCCACTCCTAAACCTCATTCAAAACCCCATGAATTTATTAATTTTATCAATCTATTGTTCCATCTAATTTCCAATCCATCCGAACGACGTATGGCATCTTGAACAATAAAAATCCATTGCTTGAAAAGATATTCTAGCATGGTAATGATAGAAACACCATCCTCCAAGGTTTGTTGAAGGAGAATTATGTTAGGGTGACTAAATTCCACCAACCTCTTCAAAAATGATTTTTTTGGGGGGCTTGCCACACCCCTACAGTTGAAAGAAATGATTTTCATGAGGAAACCCCAGGTGGGGGTCTCGATGCTCTAAGTGACCAAAAGATGGAAAGTTGTTTCCCCACCACCGTATACACCAAAGACCTGTTTTGAGCCTTTGTGAAATGGGATTTTCGACCCCTACCCTTAGTCCTTAGATAGGGAACAAGATTATTCCCTAAGCCATGCAAATTTGAGTCCGATGTGCTCGATATTTCTCTACTTATGAGATTGTAAGAAATGACCTCCTCCTTCGTATTCTTTGACAGCTCGAACTCTTTTAGGAGCCGCATCTAGGAAGAAGAGGAAGGGGATTGTGTAAGGGTACAATTTGCAATGGATGGGGATTGGTCATGCATGAAATAGGGAACCATATTAACTTGGGATATGGAAATATTTTTGAGAGAGCCTAGACAATATTTCCCCAAAATAGACAAAGAATTTATTAGTACATTAATGGGCTGAGGAAACATAGAAAAATTACCCTAAGCTTGATATGAATCCTCACTATGTGTTGTGGCCAAAGAGCAATCCATGGAAGATAGTCTGTTATCTCCCTTTGAATCCTGTGTAGAATTTGGTGAGATCTTGTGGGATTTCCTTATTGTTGTTCCTCCTCCAATTTCTTCCCTGAATTCCATTCTTCTTGTCACCTCCATATCCTACAGACTAACAGAGCCCCTTGATTCCCTCGTAATTGGTGATGCCAGTATTTTCCTGATGGATTGCAACCCGGAGCCTTTGTGCCTCCTCTTTAGTGGAAGATGACATTGATTGGTAATATTTCCATGTTGATGGCACCTACGACATATGAAGGGTACCCCCTTGTATCCCAACCTTTGCAAGAAGTATTTGTCTCCCAAAACTAGTTCCAAATCCTTTGCCAATCCTTCCCTTATGTTTAGGGAAACTAGGATGCATGCAACAATGAGTTATCTTGACTCAGGAAATGACATGTATGCATCTAGGAATGAGCCCAAGATGTTCCCAATATTCATGAAAGTTTCTTTGTTCTAAAATTACATAGGATTACCTAGGAAGCATACCTAGATGGGGATAACATTCTTCTGCTCCTCCCCGCATCGAAAAGAGGCATCCATTTTTTGAAGAATACATGGAAATAATCTATGTCTAGGTCGATTTGAGGGACCAATACGCATCCTCAACTTTCACTGTAATAACTTTTTAGGAGATGATAGTAAATAATATTTGATAATTTAAACACATGCATTTAGTGCAAACAAAAGTTTCCGCTTTCATGGATGGAATAACCTATAACATATTCATAACTCTTTTACAATTTTTCCAATTCTAAATTTTCCAAATTTGAATCCAAATATATGAATCTAAATAAGAGGATGAGATAAATATAAAGTTAAATTTACAATTTAAATATTTAAATAGAAACATAACAAAATATACCAAGTGAAATACCTCCTCCCTAGTCTGTTGAAGATGAGCATTTTCAATGTACTCCTTCCAGTAGTAGGAATATTCTTCCAAGCATTCCTTTTTTTTCACTTTCCTAGAGGGAAACAACAAAATCCTTCCATCCAACTAGGATCCTATTCATCTTCCTAGCTCCAAGAAACCTTTCAGTTTCTTGGCCCTCCATGTCTGTGACTCCAAGAACATTAAAACACATATGCCTTAAGAATACTATCACAAGAATTGTATCTTCCAAGAATTTTCCAACTTCTCAACATTCTCCAACCTCTCAAACTTCCTTCATCAACACTTTCTATTCCTATTTATCAAGTTTCCATAACCCCTTCCCCAATTTTCCCCAACCACCCTCATTAGTAGCCATCAACCTCCCTTATCTAGATTTTGGGGAACAATTAAAATAAACTAAAATATAAACGACTTACATAAAATAACCATAAATAAAAATGCAAAGTCTTTCTTCTCATGCTAGCTAATAAATGAAACTTGGCAATTTCCCCCAAAATGTACATGACAACCCACCATACTCATTTAATTCACCATACCAACCATCAATCAAAGTAAAGAATATATTTAATGCTACAAGATATTTTGTATGTAATATAATTTACATAGTCATTAAACCATTCAATTAAATAGTTAATAATCTATTTTAATAATTAATACATTAATTAATTCTACTAGCGCACATGTGTAGGGTATTTGTGTGTAACTAGTAGACAGATATCTTATGCATGTACTAATGATAAACAACCACTTCCTCTAGTGAATAGTTCCTACATGATCAAACCAAGTCATGTAAGACAACATATCATGTAAATGCACCATTTAATAACCTTAATGAACACAATTAATATAATTCATCAATAACTCATTATCACACTTAAAATATCAAAAGGGAATCAAAAGCGGGTTTTAAACATGGTAGGAAACAAGTGAGTAAACAATAGTGTCACATTTAATCTCTGATTCATATTCTCAACCAACATCGAAGCATCCTTCCTTCCTAACCTACTTCCATCTTCCATCCTATCCTTTCCTCTGTTGGACTAAGTTGGAGCATCAACTATATTGATCTAACTCCAGATAGAACCCATAAGTGGAATTTTCATACATCTCTACCAATCTTCCCTAGCAGGACTAGGAGTCACCATCACACGTCTAGGGGAGCATGAATTCACATAGTTCTCCTACAACTCTAGGTTTTGGAGGATAAAAGGTGGGAAATACCTCCACCCATCCTCATAGAACTAGAGTCAATACCCTACATCAAGACATACTGTGCAACTACTGTTCTTAGAGTCACGTCATCAAACAACCATTATGGGAAAGTTGTGCATCATGCCAAAACCACACTTACCACATATCATAAAAATATTTCGAATAATAAAATAAATAATAAGTACAACTTATAACTTGCACTATCTTCTCGATGTCTATCGAATCCAAGTTACCTCAACACTAAAACCATTTGGCTATCACATAGCTCATCAACTTGTAGGTTAGTTCACCAATAACTCATATTCATTCAGATACATCACAAATTTCATATAAAAATACGAATTTGCATTAACATTCGATTAAGAAATGTATGTCTATTTATATCATGTGTTGCATCTATTATGCATTCACAATATAACTTGAACTGGTATCCATGTACCAAAATTCCCCATTTTAATTTTTATGTTTAAACAATCATATAACTATCTTTGTCATGATTATTTATCATGTGACACATAAGTAGGTCTAGATGTGCACATCTCAATGTCTAACTCAGCCTAACTAAATCCAAACAAATTCAAAGCATTGAATTATTAAGATGAGTAAAAAACAATGTTCTAACTACCTAAGGCCAAAGTATGGGGTGTTACATTCACAAACTTGAAAATAAACCAGCCTCAAGCTAGCAACTGAATCGAGGGAAAAATTGTAAGGAATTTGACCAATGAGAAGAAACCCATTCCTTTAGGGTTTTTATATTGAAGTGTTGTCCTCGCAAATTCCCCACCATCTTCATAGAGTCCATATCTACAACTTGGGGCATTATGATATCTACCCCCAAAACCAACCTGAACGATTTGTCGCTGGAATTCACACACTTGTTATTTCTGTGATGTGGGTTTTCCTGATTGAGAGAGACCGAGGATGTTTATAACCTCCAACACCAATAAATTCAATTTCCCATGTCCTATTTATAACCTAGTCAGAAGGTCATGAATGCACCAAACGAGAGTCTACGAAGCCTGTCAATATCAAAGTGTTGCTAGCACCATTTGACAGTAAGAAATGGGGAAAGACAGGTCTAACCTCATTGATATTTGGATGGATTCTCGTTTCCAGGGGTGAACTCACCATAGTTTCGAATCCACCTAGTACATCATGCAAGGGTAAGTTGATAGAAACCCTTCTGACTAATTCTATTGGGTTTTAGGAAACCTGGGGACTGAAGGAAAAATCCTTGGGTCCAAACCTAAGCCTAGAGAATCCATTGAGGAGGTCATGACCATGGAAAATCACCCAAGCCTTAGGATTGGACTAGGTTCATACAAAAACCCTGGGCAAGAAACGATCCCCACTGAAACACCATAACTATTACTGGGGAGAGCAAGATACATGGTTGCATGAGGGACCTCTTGACTGATAGCTAGCTCCACCAAAATATCAATTTCATTCAAAAGGTAATAGTTTTATTCAAGGAAATCCTCCTCTAGACTCATATTGAATGCAATAAACTCCATAGTGCTTCCCCTAATCATTGTTTCCACCTGCACACAAGAAGGGTTCACCAGGAAACTACAGGCACAAAACCCTAGCCATTGTCCCTAGGGTTTTCATAGCCCTCCGATTATATTTAACAATAGATGATATATATATATATATATATATATATATATATATTATAATCCCCTTCATCACTCATCTACTCTTTGCTTCCTTAATTAACATGCCTTAAACCCTTTTCCACTAAAAGAAAAAGAAAAAGGGTTAGTCTTAGTGAAGACATATTTGTACTCTCTGATCAAATCTTCAATATAATCCTATTGGCACCAAAAATTTTGGGTCCACTTTTGTGCACACACACAAACAAAATTTATGTGTGCTCATCTAGTAGTTTTGCGAGTGCCTATGTAGATGCACAAAAGAATTCCATAGTGAATGCATCCGACCAGTTTTTGTTGAGCAGTGCACCAATTCTAAAGGCATTGAAAGGACCACTAGTCCAAATTTTTTCAGTTGGGTGCCTCATTTTAAGTTTTATTAGTAGTGGTGGAAATCAAGAAGAAGCCCCCTGGAAGAAAGAAAGGAATCAACAAGATATCTCTCAAAATGATTACTGCTAGTAGTAGATGAAGACGTGGGGCGTCTAAAAGATGATCTAGATAGGGAAGTTAATATTTCCCCTGATGTAGAGAACCTACATGGATCCCTAGCAAGTACCAGAAGTGGGCGAGGTCGTTATATTAGACAAGCGAGTTGAGAAGAAAAATGAAGGACATCGCTCCTAAAAAAAAGATGATATAAAAGAGAGCTCTCATCTCAAAAAAGAAGCTAGTGAATTTGGGAAAGAATCAATACCAAGTCTCTGAGTTAACCTATGGGAATCCTGTGTTGTATGGAGAAGTCTCATGTGTCTTGTATCTCCCTGAGTCTTAACATTTAGCGCAAGGTGGATTCTGTTGTATTCCCATTATTTTTATAGTAATGAGATGAAGCCTTATGTTGTGCAACTCAGTTATTTAGCACATTTTATATCTATGATATGATGAAATACGTTCAATAATAAATATATGGAAGTTATGTTCTATTATGTGTTTTTGATGAATGAGTAACACCTATGCATGTATTGTTTTAATTATTAGACCTTGTTTGATTATCAGATACGAGTTACATGGATGTAATTTACAGTGTTGTTAGTTATGTTTGATCCTCGATTCCCAACACAAGACCTTATGGTCTCTGTGATCCTCAATGCATCTCAGATGAGACCTTCCTCAGCCTCGACTGATATGCCAATTCTTAGGGGTTTTTGTTGGACACACTCAAGATGAACCCTATGTATTAAACCCCCCATTGTTATGAAGTTCAGTGTGCATGCATGTGTGTAATAAAGAAACAACATTTCATAGCTTAGTGCCAACAAATGGTTCCATTGTTGGGACCTTTAGTCTTGTTAAGATTGATGGAGGAAAAGATAAATGTGGTGGCATCCGTCTAAAGAGGAAATTCAATATTGGATAGAAGAGAAAGATGATGCATTTTCCCTATGAGAGATGAAAGGATTGTGGGTGAACGCGAAATAATGGAAATTTAGCTATCTTTACTCTAATCTACATGAACTCTTTTTCGCAGAATTTCCATGTTTGTTGCATGAATGGTTAAAAATACAAGAATAAGTTAATTATTATTTGTTACCATCAAAGATGGCAGTATGGGATCAATCCAAGCTTGATATTTTAAAGGAATTGGATAACAAGTGGATTTGGGCCATTGATTTTTGGTTTTCTTGGATAAAGGAAAGATATATTGTTGAGTTTGATATAAAATATAGCGATTCTTTCAGTGAGGCTGAAAGAAAGTTTGAAGAAGGTCCCAGAAATAAGATATTAGAAGAGATCCCCCTCTGGATCAAGATGATGTTCATGGAAAAAATAATGATGCACATGGAGCCTGATAGGATGGTTGAGTAAACCCCTTAGCGCTCAGGAGGTTTTTAGAAAAGGTGGGGGGAAAAGAGCCAAAGGATGGATCCATTAAGGAGGATCCAAGAAGTTGTTGAGATGAGGTGAGGGCTAGAATCAAACTAGAAGAGAAGAGGAGAAAAATATCCAAAAGATACACAAGAAGAGATAAGTTGAGGGAGAGAGTTGAGTGGAAGAATCAATAAGAGTTATCTGAGGGTGTGCAATGAGGTTTCAAACCCATAATGAAGAGGAAGCTCATGCCAGTAAATGGTGTGGGAGAGGATGTTGTGCCAGAGTGGAGCATAGGCGAGACTCGACCTGTGAAGAAGCTAGGAATCGAAGACACCAGTTGTGAAAGTAGTGGTAGTGAGGGACTAGGTGATGAATCTTGTAACCTTTGGCTATTGCGGTACACCACAACCTTGAGAAGAGGAAGAGCACATAGGTATGGTGCATGGTAACAAATTTTTGATGTGTCGGTGGACTCGGAAGAGGAAGCATCATATAGTCTACGCTAGCAAGAAGATAAGTTGTCATGTAGTAGGGTGGGGATACACTTCGATGGGATTTTATCTCTCTATGTAGTGGCAGTACACTAAGAGGCCCAGTGAGTGGTGCACGAAGAAGTCATATGTTGAGTGAAGAAACCGACTCTGCACAAGGTGGAAATGAAGAGATTGAACCAAGAGATGATTCATGTTGGATACCAGTGGTTCAAAATCTTTTTGGATAGGATGAATTTCCATAGCTAGGACATACAACATAGATAATGGTTCATTTCAGGGTTTCTACCCCATATCAAAGTCCCTCTAACCAAGAAAAAGGTGACAACTCAGGTCAAGGCAGTCAAAATCGCGATGTGTTTGGAAGCCACACCTAGAGGTGCAAAAACATTGGTTGGGTTGGGGCAGGTTCAATCACAACTGGCCAACCTAAAAATCTAGTTTTAAGATATGTCCATAGCTAAATTCATGTGCGAACATGTGTGGTGCACTACATGTCATTTAGAAGGGCCTTGACAAGATGAGTTCCCAATCCTTTTGAATTATGTGGCGACTGACACGTTGATTCCATTTACTTATGGACAATCAGAATGGTGTGAAATATGCCGATAGTGGGACCATGTTTCACTATGCTACCCCACCTTACAAAAGTACCAAGAAACAAATCACACCCCCTTCTGTGAATTATATAAATTCGTCGACCACAATATCAACTATTTTCACTCCCCCTAAATGATGCAAGATAACACCCAAGATGCATTATGGGTGCAAGAGGAACAAAAGGGTGGTGAGTGTCAGACCGATGATAGAGGTGGATATCAAGCAGGACCTCTAGGTGGGTATGGAAGTGACCTAGGATGAGGATATGGTGGAGGAGGTGGAAGAGCCCCCACATGCTTCAATTGCAGTGATATTGGTCATGTCTCGTGGTTATGCACTAAGTCATGCATGCTTTGCACATATTGTTGTAGTCTTGAACATGTAACTAAGGATTGTCCAGACTTGCTGAAAAAGTGGGAGAACAAGAAGGGTAATTGTAACCTGGTACATGTTGAGCCATGTAAAACCCAAAGAAGAAGGGAGAAGGAAACAAATGGATACTAACCCATGTAGGGGAAAATATAGGGTCATATTTTGAACCCAGAGAAAGTATCGATCAACAAGTAGAAGTAAATATTAGGAAGGCCCCATATCCCCTCCTAAGTTTGACGCAGATCAACAAAAGTAGTTTCTATATAATACATAATGAGACTTGGAGGAAGAACAAGAGCATGAGGAGCTACAACATATGAATCAGAGGTCCCTTGAAGAGGAATGGGTCCAAGAGGAAGTTCAAAGGGGAAAGGTCGTGAGAAGAAGCACATATCAACGAGGAAGTGTAGCGGGTGACACAAAGGTCATTGGAAGAATCCTGTGCACATGATGTAGAGGTATTTGGACGAAGCTCACATGCATGAAGAAATACAATGTGCCACCCAAATATCAATAGAAGAAGCATGCAGATAAACTATGTTGCAATGCACTGATAAGGAAGCATATGAATAACACCAAGAAGAGTTGGAAAGGGTGCATAATCCTTGCACGACCTTGGTCGCATGGTAGAAGCAAAAGATCAATTCAATACCTTCTTGCAATGTTGTTTATGTTTAATAAGAGATTCAAAATCTGTGATCAAGTTGACTCTGATAATAACTGCTTGCACAAAAGACTAAGGAGTGGAGACCACCATTGTAGCTTTTCTACCAAAAAGAGACGTCTTCTAGGTCAACAAGAAAAAGCGCACTGGACAATAGTTTAAGATGATCATAGAGCTTGGTGGGTATGATATGGATGGAGTCATATTGGATCTAGGGTTCGATGTAAACATTTTACCCAAAACGTCATGGGAAATGATGAGGAAATCAAAGCTGGTTTGGTCACCCATTTAACTTCAATTATCAAACTAGTATAAGATCTACCCCATTGGTCAGCTGGAGAAAGTTGAGGTAAATATAGAAGGGGTAAAAATGAAGGACGACTTCGAAGTCATTGAAATCATCGATGATTCGGATCCCTACCCTGCATTGCTAGGAATTGACTATGCCTTTGACAACAATGCAATATTGAATTTGAATAAGCACCAAATGTCGTTTGAGACTAAAACCATGTGCGTGATCACACCACTTTATCTGTATCAAGGTGATCTATACAATGAGCCTATCGATGAGGATTCCTAGAGCCTAGCCATTGAGAATATCTACAAGGTCACGGGTCACATTGAGGACTAAATCAACCCCACCACAGACAAAGAGTTAATTTGGAGGAGTAATAATTCATATGACACGGATTCAGAAGATGCCCTAAATAGATGGCAGGATAAGCTGTATTAAGTCTCAACAAGGTGATGCACCCAAATCAAAAGGGTGATGTGATGGATATGGTCATAAATTTCTAATTCCCCATGGTTTGATGGTATTGGAACAGTGGATATGTTCCTGGTCTAAATGGAAAATACCATCCCCGTGGAGCAAAGACTCCTGGCCATGGTATATGCCATGAAAATATTCCACCACTAATTGATGGGGTCCATCTTCAAATTCTTCACTAATAATTCCTCCCTTAATTATCTAGTCAACAATTCAATATTTTTCGGGTGGCCACACATGGCGGTGGTTTATCTTATTTCAAGAATTTCAATTTGATTTTTATTAAAACTAGGAAAAGAAATGTTGGGCCGAACCATCTATACCACATTAAGATAGGGGAGGCTACTAATAGTCTCAATGGAAAGCTTATCGATGCACAACTCTTCTAACTTGAATTCATCCTAGATTGAATGTATGAAATAACGACATTCCTTATTTCTAGAACATTTCCCAGGGAATACACTCTAACACAACATGACCAATTGGTGAGACACAATTCTAAATACCAATTTATTTAGGGGCACTTGTATAAATTGGGTGTGGATGGAATCCTACATCACTGTGCTTTGGTACATGAACGATATTCCATCCTATATGAGGCACATGAAGTAATGTTTGGGGGACATAATACTGACAAAGACACTGCACACATGACTCTGGTGGCCCTCTCTCTTCGTCGATGCTAAGGATTACTACAAGCGTTGTGATGTATGTCAACGAATGGGAAAGCCCTGTTGATGAGATTAGCTCCCCCTTGTCCTCGTTATTGCACTTGAACCCTTCAACAAATTGGCCATCGATTTTGTTGGACCTATAAATCCACCCGCATGGAGCACTGGTGCACATACATCATCAGTGCATGATCCAGGTGGATATTGGTGGCCAACCACCTGTTCCAAATTCCAACTGGCTCATATAGACAGTTTTCAGTTCAACACGTGTCTCTATAATGGGGAAATTTCTTTGTAATTATGGGTTCTTCACTTACATGGCTATCCTAAAGCCTTACACAACATATAGGTAGATATTGGTGGCCTACCACCTATTCCAACTAGATTATTTTGGAAGTTTTCATGTCAGTACATATTTTTGTACTTCCAGGGTTCTTTTGGGGCTCTAAAGAATGTTTTCTTGGATTGTCATATTCAATATATATGCATATTCATATTTTATGACATAATGCGTATCTCTCTAAAATATCTTTCCAACGAGCTATCACACACCTAAAATAGAAATTGTATGGAAAAGTTATGACTGCAGGAAGTTAATGTACTAGCTTACCCCAACAAAGCCCACATGACGTCTGGCACTTCATCTCATAGGGTTAGGTTTTTGGATGTCTAGGGTTTTTTCATTCATGTTTATCATAAAAAGGCCTTTAGAGCCTCATTATAACCATATTCTTATAAATGAGCATATCCTTCACATCTCTTCTCAGAGATCAATCTCCCACCATTCTAGCGAGTCTTGCACTCTGTATTTTTACAGTCTTTGTACATTTCTTTCATTAATAGAAATCTTGTATTGTTGTATTTCTCTGTTTCTGGAAATATTTATGTGTATTTCATTGTAATATATCTGCTTTCATTTCATTCTGAAAATAATCTGGATCATTGGTATCAGAGCAGAATGTTCTTGATCATTTTTCAGTGCATGTCCTCGACGAGGTCCGAGTATCGAAAGTTGGGTCTCAAGCTTGTCTCTCTTGAGGATAATCTCTCTCTCATTCCCAAGAAACCCTCTATGGTGGAAGAAAAGAAAAACAATGGAGAAAAATATTTTATTAACCTGTTTCTTGAGAAAACTCTCGCGTGACAAAGGGACATAATGATGGAGAATTTTTCTCACATCCTTTAACGTTTGTTGATAGCAACAAACACATCTTCATTAAGAGGCCACTTTGGAGGAAAATCTCCCTTGAAGGTACAAGTTAATTTTGATATTCCCATATTTGAAGGTCAAATAGATGCAGATTCCTTATAAAAATGGTTAAATATGCTAAAAGGTTATTTCTCTTTTCACAAATTTTTCGACAGGGAAAATATCACCTTCGCACTCCTCAAGGCTCTCCCCCATGTCAAACATCGGTGGGAAACTTACTAGGATAAAATTTCCATAGAGGAATCTGGAATATATCGGGCTGAGCCCACTTGGTATTTTTTTGTGGATGTGGTCAAGGAACAATACTACCATGTTGATAACTATGAAGAATTGTACATGCGATGGACCACACTACGACAAGAGAAGAGGCAAATAGTGTTGGAGTTCACAAATATTGTCCATACCTTGCACACCAAGCTGTGTATCATAGACTCTCAGTGACATCTAGTTCTGAAATACCGTGGGGCTCTACATAGGTAAATCCAAACCAAAATGGATTTCCTAAATATTTCATCGTTGGGAGATTCCTATCGATATGCTCTCAAAATCGAGCAGAAATTTAGGCATCAAAACAAATGGGATTTCAAGTCTGCAAATCCGCAACAACCAAAGAATGGTAAAGATGACCCTAACCAATAGCCTCCCGACAACCATTCCAAGACACAGGAAAATAAGGGTAAAGGAAAGACAAAGAATTAAACTGGGAAGTGGTCCATCTTCCACAAAATCCCATGGCACAATACCGATGAATGTCGCTCGAAAAATTCATTGGTGGTCTAGGTCAAATACAGGGAGTTGAACCCTGATTCAGAATCTAATCTAGAAAATATCGAAAACAGAGAGATCATTGAAAAATACCCACTTCTATTGTCGTGACCATAACAATTCAACTAGAAGAACTAATATATCCTAAAGAGGGAGACCACCTCTTCCATTCACAAATGTGGGTGAAGGGGACCCCGTTGCATTTCATTGTTGATAGAAAAAACCATAATAACCTCATCTCAGTTGAGGTCGTCAAATAGTTGGGGTCCTCTACAACACCACACCTGCAAACATACAACATCAGGTGGCTTAACTAGGAAGAGATCTTCGTGCCAGGAAAGATTGTCGTGTGTCCTATGGCATCCAAATCTTCAAGAATGAGGTAGTGTGTGATGTTTCCCCTATTGATCTCTGTGATGTTGTTTTGGGCTGACCATATATGTGGAAACATCATTTTTTTTATGAGTCTTGACTTCGTAGTGCCATTATTACTCTAGGGGGTAAGCTCCACAGGATACCAGAGGTAGTTCTAATTACTGTTCCATCAAAATAGTGCCACAAGGTAATCTCTCATACTGCAAAATTCATCGTCTTCACAGTCTATTCAAAGGATGCACAAAAAGACACTACAACCACTACAACCTTAACACCTTCTATCCAACAAAAGAAGATTGCAGAAGAGAAAGAAGATATTGTTTCTTCACCTACAATGGTTCCTCCACAATTCCATATCAATCCCAGAGACACCAAGTTGGTGGAACATATTCAACCCTGCTAGCAACAGGTTCGTGACAGACTTCCACAAACCAACCAACACAACTTCTTCAACAAGGCACACAACTCACCAAGATTCATATTCAGAAAACTCTTTCCCCTCTTCCCCGGGCACTCAACACAATGGAGACCATTTCCTCCTAAGGGGTGAGGATTGATCCAAGTGGATATTGGTGGCCACCCACCTGTTCCAAATTCCAACTGGTTCATCTAGATAATTTTCAGTTCAACACATTTCTTTGTAATGGGGAAATTTATTTGTAATTGTGGGTTATTCACTTACGGGGCTATCTTGAAGCCCTACACAACATTCAGGTGGATACTGGTGGTCGCCCACCTATTCCAACTATCTTATTTTGGAAGTTTTCATGTCAGTACATCTTTATGTACTTCTAGGTCCATTTTGGGGATCTAAACAATGTTTTTTTGGATTTCCACAATCAAATTGTATACAGAGTTAGACTTTGATAACATAATGTGTAGTTCTTGAAAAGACCTTTCCAATGGGCTATCACATGCCTAAAACAAATATCGTATGAAAAAGTTACGACCATGGGAAGTTAATGTACTAACTTACCCCAATGTGGCCCACATGACTTTTGGCGCTTCATTTGATAGGGATAGGTTTTTGCATGTCTAGGGTTTTTGCATTCAGGTTTATCATAAAAAGGCCTTTAAAGCCTCATTGTAATCATCTTCTTTCAAATGAGCGTAGCCGTCACATATCTTCTCAAAGATAAAGGTGCCACCATTCTAGCGAGTCTTGAACTCTGTATTTTTACAGTCTTTGTACATTTCTTTCATTAATAGAAATCATGTATTGATGTATTTTTCTGTTTCTGGCAATATTTATGTGTATTTAATTGTAATATCTCTGATTTCATTTCATTCTGAAAATAATTTGAATCACTTCAATAGAATATCTAACAAGATGGGTTGAAGTCGTTCCAGTCAAGGATTGTACAACCGAAACTGCGATGCACTTCATTTTTTACAATATTATAATCATATTTGGATGCCCACTCATACTAATGAATGACTAGGGCTCACACTTTATGAACAATATTATCCAACATCTAGCTCAGGAGTTCACGATCCATCACCAGAAGAGCACCCCATATCATCCTCAAGCTAATGGTATTGTTGAAGCTTTCAATAAAATTTTAGAACATGCCTTAACCAAAGTTTGTAATGTGCAGTGTGATGACTGAAATCAATGTATACTTGTAGTTTTATGGGTTTACCGAACCACATGAAAAGGATGACTAAGAAAACAACTTTCAAATTAGTTTATGGGAAGGAAGTCGTTATACCATTATAATTTGTGGTTTCGAGCCTCTTAGTCACACTCGCGACTCATATGACTGATGAACAGTCCCTCTAGTAGAGGCTGGACAATATTATGGAACTCGAAGAAGACCGCATAATGGCAGGTTTCATCCAAGTAGTGGAAAAATATAGATAGAAGGCCTGGAATTACCGTAACATTCACC
Organism: Picea engelmannii; assembly: GCA_009831015.1. Classification (NCBI taxonomy): domain Eukaryota; kingdom Viridiplantae; phylum Streptophyta; class Pinopsida; order Pinales; family Pinaceae; genus Picea; species Picea engelmannii. Next base: position 64,703 of record ML776879.1, on the reverse strand, counting down.
AAAAAATCTTGTAGCTAGGATCTCTAGTTCTCTTATATGACAACAAATATATCTAGCACCCCGGTAACTTACGTATGTGTTGGTTAGATCCATTTCAATTAGTCTACATCACTGAAGTAGGTGCCACCAAGATGGAAAATATATATAGAAAGCCACTCAAAGGTCTCATTAATGGAAGTAGGTTGAAAATGTATTACAACCCTCAAGGGTCAATCACCATTTAGTCTTGTTGTCAGACTTTATAGAGCATTGCAATAATATATAATATAGATTTAGTCGGCATAAATTTAAATTTAATTTTGAAAGTACAAGCATTTCAACTTCACAGGGGAGATCCTTTCAGTAATAGCCAAAGATAGATCATCAAAATTGCAAATTATGGCAATATCCACCCCTGAAGGTCCTAGTTCGCGGTGTGGGACATAATCATAACTATCCTACACAAAGATGATCTTGTCTTTCTCACACTCTTCCCTGAGGACTATGAAGCATATGGCTTGAGGACGAGCGAGGTAATAGTGGTGGGGGCCTATTGGCACCCAAATATTTGGGTCCACTTTTGTGTGCACGCACAAATGAAAGTTGTGCATGCTCATCCAGTGGTTTTGAGAGCACCTAAGTAGATGCGCGGAAGAATTCCATAGTGTGCGCATGAGACCAGGTTTTGTTAAGAAACAAGCCAAGTTTAAAGGCGTTCAAACGCGTGTCGATTCGAGTTTTGTCAGTTGCATCAAAAATCAAGAAGAATCCCATCGAAAGTAAGAAAGGAATCACCGTAATATATCCCATAATTATTACTTCCAACAACAGATGAAGACATAGGGTGGCCAAAAGATGATCTTGCCAAGGTATTTAAGATTTCCCCTGATATAGAGAACCTATGTGGAGCCCTAGCAGGTACCGAAAGTGTGCAAGGCCGTTAGATCAGAAAAGTGAGTGGAACAGAACAGTGAAGGAAGACACTCCTCACTAGAAGAAGATATAAAAGAGAGCTCTCAATTGGAAAAAGAGGTTGATGAATTTGGGAAAGAATGAGTACCATAGCTTTGAGTTAGTCTATGGGAATCATGTGTTTTATGGAGAAGTCTCCTGTGTTTTGTACCTGTCTAAGTCTTAAAATTTAGCGCAAGGCCCATTCTATTGTATTCCCATTGTTTTTACAGTAATGAGATGAATTCTTATGCTGTGCAACTCGGTTATTTAGCACATTGTATATCTCCGATATGATGGAAATGTTCAGTAATAAATATATGGTATTTATTTTCTATTTTTTGTTTGTGATGAATGAGCAACACATGCACGTGTATTATTTTAATTATTATTCCTTTTTATATTATCAGATATGAGTTACATGGATTCCATTTGCAGTTCTTTTAGTTATGTTTGATCCTCCATCCCCGACACAATACCTTATGGTCTTTGTGATCCTCTTTGCATATCAGGTGAGACCTTGACCTCATCCAAGGATTGATATGATAGTTCTTAGGGATTTTTGTTGGAAACACTCTGAACGAACCCTATATATTAAACCCCCCAATGTTATAAAGTTTAGAGTAGGTGCACGCATGTATTAAAGAAACAACACTACATAGCTTAGTTCCAATAATTGAATTCTTATAGGTACAATTGTATTCATTTCAATCAACTTTTGCAACTCTTTTTGAATAAGAGGAGCCAACTTTGGATTAATTTGTCTCTACTTTTATTGGAAGGGTTTGGAATCCTCCTTCAATGGTATAGTGTGCTATATTATATCACCATTGTAATTTTTAAAACCATCATAAGACCAAGTGAATACATCTTTGTACTCTCTATTCAAATCCTTAATCTCTTTTCTTTCTTCATTTGAAGTTCCTTTACCAATATTTATTTCTTTATACATGTCGTGTCTATAAAAAATCCTTTCGAAAGAAACCATACCAACATGAATCCTATTGTCTAATAACTACTATTGGTAATATTCTCCTTCCTCTCTCCAATCAATCTCATCCTCAACAAACTCCTGAAGGTTGTTTATGAATCTTATAATTTGGGCATTTTCATAAAGAACTTGCCAATGTTCAACATTATTGGGAATTGAAGGTCTAAATATAACCTTTAACTTCCCACATTACAATAAATTGTTTCATAGTTGGAAAGTTGAAGTAGTTATATCTAAAGCATCAACTTTGTTAGTAAACATTCTAGATTTTACTTCTTAAGGACAATGCATAGAACCATTCCATGGCATCCCACACCACATTCTTATACTTATTCAAGCTTCCATTTTTACAATAAAATTGACTTTTTACTTGTAGGATTACTAAATTTGGGTCACCTTGGGTTTTCAAAATCATTCCCATATCTTTAGCCACATTCAATCCAAGAAAAAGAACTTCATATTCAACCACATTATGTGTTTTTTCAAATTCTAAGTGAAATTCATAACACATAGTGTCACCATGATGGGATGTAAACACAATCCCTACATCGTACCCCATTCTAGACTAGGCTCCATCAAAGCTAATATTCCAAGAAATATTGACATTTTCTCAGGGATCTACCTCCATTTATAGAATAGTATAAGATTCTAACTGTTCCTCATATAAAACCAACTCATTCATAGGATCTAAAGGGTCTTCTACATGATATCTTTTGATTTTTTCATGGTGCAAAGTCACAAAGGAATTCTCATAAGTAGGGATATTAGCATAATGTATGCCCATTTAGATGCTACCTCCAAGATTATTAGCCCACTTTCGAGATAAAAGGACCCCCCAAGCATTTAGAACATTGGTGACAACCACATCCATTAAAAATGAAATTCCCTAGTAAACTTCCAAGATTACAATAAGATATTTGATTAAACTACACACTAAATAACCTATTTGGTTTCCATATCACACATATTTATATAAGGTATTATGGTTTTTAATCCCAGTTGATTCAATATAGTGAGAGGCATTACATTGGTTGAAGCTCCAAAATCCAACATACAATTATGCAAAAAAGGGTTGGTGACTTGGGCTCTTCCTTTCTTCTTGATTCACTCTTTGGAGAATGATAGGGAATATTCATTATCATATAAAAATTGGGTTGATTGACTCAACACTTCAAGCCCCAAAAATTCCTTATTTTGATCTTTTATAAAAGGAATATTTCTAACTCAACAATGAGAACATGTACATTGGAATTACCCATCCAACATGTTACATCCAACTTCAAATCAAAATGATTTCTTTTAGGTACCTCTAAATTTGGTCCTACAAGTTGATTATTGATCTATAAGATGTCGTGGATATTCCACTGGATAGTTAGTCGCAAAAGATCTAATAAAATACTGATTTTTTTTATGTGAAGGTTAATTTCCTTTAGATCTCAAATTCTTTAATTATAGGTTTTCTGCTTAAAATGTATGAAACGGTTGAAATGAAAAAAATACAGAACATACATAAATACTCACACACCATCCATAATCACATAAACCACCAATATATCCACTTGAGAAAGAGGGTTATGATCTAGTGGATGTGTGTACCAAATCTAATATGAAATATAAACAATGTGAACGATTTCATATTTGCAATGAAACGACTATCATTCAACAAATACAACTTCAAAGAGGTAAAAACCATTTTTAAGCTACTATAGGGCACAAAGAGTGTAATCAAATAGCATAAATCCATGGTGCAATGTGTGATTTGATTACTAATTGATTATATGATAGAACAAGGAAAGGCTTATGGATATCCACAACTTCTAACTCTATTTTATGGTAAGTTAACGTAGAAATTTCAGATTTGAAGTGAAGGGAGAACCATCCAAGAGAAAGAAAATATGCTTGTAAGCAAGACGTCTTGGAAAATTTCACTAGGGAAAGAGATATGAAATGAAATAATATCCCAATAAGTGTTAGGATCAAGTTTTAAATATTATAACCATGAAATAATAAATAACTTGATAAAATTATGGTGAATCCCCCTAGAGTTTCCAACATTAGCACTTGGAATTCACCAGTGGAATCTCCAAATAAAAGATAATAAATTCTAAGAACTTAGAGATCAATTTCACCATTATATATTTAAGGTAAACTTATAATAAAAATCTAGAAATAACATGTAAGGTAGGTGTAAGAAAATATGAACCTTTATGCACCAAACCCTAGACTTAAGGTTTCTATAAACATGATGATTTTTTTATCGTTCTTATGTATTTTCCAAATTTTAAAAATCCTTAAATCATCCTACAAAATTTTAGATAAAACCTTGAAGCACAATTCTATAGGGTTATTTTGTCATATTAGGATTATAGATAAATACTTAAGCACAAACCCTTGATAAAACAACTCTAGAAAATGGAAGAAACTGTTAACTTCGCACTAGACTTGGGAAAAAATTAAATTAAGATTTTCCTTTGATTTTTCACCATTAGATTTCTTTCTAAACAAAACAAAATAAAATATTTTGTATTTTAGGATTTTTTGGTTGGTTGTTGGGATAAGACAAGTGTCTTATTCGCACTAGGGATTATGAGGCCAAGAAGTATTCCCCTTTAAGAATTTTTCATTCTTATCTTAAGGATTAGGGTTAAGAGATTATAACTGCTAGGGTAGAATAATCATTTATCTAATCACAATAAGGTATGAATACCAAGGACCTACAAGAAGGGAGTCCACAAAGAAAAAACCTTCACTAATAAGATCAACCATAAGTTGAAAAAAATACATAAAACCCTTTCCAAGGAACTAATATGAAAACAAAGAAAACAATTGAACACTTACCCAAGTTAACAAGAGAAGGAGGGAACAAACCCTAAAACGTCTTCTCTTAAAGTGATGTACTAACCCTTCAATGGATTGATCTTGAAAGTTATTATAAGTCTTGAACTTGTTGATGATTGCAGCTATGTGAGACATTCTCTAGCTTACAAACCTGTGAGATGTGGATCATTGCAGCTATGTGAGACTTTCTCCAGCTTACAAACCTGAGAGAAATCCCCTAAGAAGGGTGTGTGGTTCCTATATGAGATAGAGATGGAACATAGAGATGACCTTCTCCATTCAAAGAGTTGATAATGAATCCAAATGATTATCCTTTTGTAAAGACGATCTGTTGAGTTGGATGTGCCTGTTGTTGGGCTCTAAATATGTCCTAAAAACAACCTCTATGCATCAGCCAAAGGTAGGCATTAGCACAAGAATTTTACTTGTTGCTTACGTAGGTTCTTACCTTTTGTTTTCAATACCCAGCCTCCAGAGATGCAACACTTATAAAGGAACAACAATTGTAAAGGGAACAACAATTGTTCCATTCAAATGAACAACAATGGTACTCAAAAGAACAACAGTCGTGTGAAGGGAATGACAGTTGCTCTGTTCAAATGAACAAAAATTACACTCAAAGGAACAATAGTCGTGCGAAGGGAATGACAGTTGTTTTGTTCAAATGAACAACAACTACACTCAAAGGAACAACAGTCTTTACATTGGGATGAACTAATGTTGAATTAATTGCATTGTAGTATTTTCCCAACTATTTAATTTGTCAACCCGAGGAAGTCTTTTATTTCAAAGTTACCATGCACAATATATGCAAGAAACAAATTCCAACTAACACTATTATCTATTTAATAAAATAAAACACATAACTTAAAATGAATCAAATCCGCTCTTGCTTGAAAATACACTCAGCTGAAATAAAATCACTACCACACTCTTACATAAATTAAAAGAGTATTAACAAAATGGAGTACCAACAATATCAATTGAATCTTATTGTAACAACAATCTAATAAACAACACACACCTGTAAGCAATGATCAACTAATCATAAACCAAGATAAATTAAGACAAT